>OU342745.1:367453445-367878445 GCA_910589775.1 Avena eriantha | reverse complement strand
GCCTCTGGGGTATATTCCTTTCAGTCTCCCACTTGCACTAGAGTCAAATAATCTAGTTTAAAAAACTTGCGCATTCAACACCTATGGCACTTTGGTGTTGTATATACGTGTTTGCTAGTGGTAAACATAATCCCTAGATCTGATACTTTTAGGTATGTGTGTTTGTATGTCTTTGCGTCTCCACACATCACTCATTCTTAAATGAGGTGGCTTTGTATAAATTTGGTGAGACCTTAGTTCCTTGGGGTTTAAAACATGTTGATATAATTGTCATACAATATATCTTCATAGTACTAGCCCATCGAACCACACCTAGTTCCTTTGCTGCTACCATAACAGTCTTATACTTAGCCTTTCGTTATAGTATCCGTCACAATGTCCATAACTTTGGAACTTATCCAAATCCATCATGGAACTTTCTTCCATTACATTGTGTTGCCTTAACCTATAGCCTAAATTGAGATAAACTTAGTTTGTACCTTGTGACAAAACTAGTATGAATGTAACTCTTTACAATGAACTATTTGTATAGTGCCAATGTAACACTTTACAATGAACTATCTTTCTAGCATCAATCTAACACTTTATAATGAACTATTTGTCACTTCTACATACATAATATGTTTTTAGTTCTTCCAAAGATCATAAAAATATCCTTACTATCGTCCAATGATCATCTTATTAGTCACCCTGGTATATGCTCATAACATTTAGAGCATAGGACATATCTGGATATGTACATATCACAGTATGATTGATTAAGATATTCATGTGATTTCACTCACCAAGTGTCAAAACACTGGAATCTCGTTTATCAAGATATCCATGTGATTTTACTCACCAAGTGTCGAAACACTTGAATCTTGATTCACTCACCAAGTATCAATATACTTGAATCTTGATTCAACTTTTTCCATGTGGCAAGAACCTTTCTCGTCGTTTCCATATTGAAATCATTTAATATTTCATCTATGTACATTTGGCATAACCATATTAGCGTCTCAATCTATCCATATAGACATTGATGCCTAATATTCGGGTTTTGCCCAAATCTTTCATTTAATCTAATTTTAATGAAATCCTTAACTTGTGTCAATAAAAGATACATTTTTTCCAATCAACAATATGTCCTATACACAATGTATTAGAAATATGTCTCAGCGATCCCACTTAATTTCTTTCAAATGCAAGCATTTTAATCATCTCCTATGAAATTAAACCTTTTAACAATTTCATCATGGTGAAGATTCCAACTTTGTGATGCTTATTTCAACTATTGAAGTTTGCATGCCCTTTTAGCATCCTTTGATCTAACAGAACCCTTCAGACTGTGTCACGTACACGTCTTAGGTAACCATTTTATCAGAAGAACTTTATTTTGTTTGTTCAACTAGCATATACAACAATTGACATATGTAGTGATTGCTACACTAATCCGTCCAGAATAAATATCACTATGAAAGATCAAATCTTGTCGTATTCAACTCTTTGAACATTATTGTAAACTCTTTACCGACATGTCTACTATTTCATAGATGTGAAATATCCATGTCTGTTTTTTATAGATCCAAATACAACCGATAGGCTTCATGCCTTCTAGAGGGTCTTCCAAGTTCAGTAACTTGGTTTCTCGTGTAAGGAACTATCACGGATTTTATGACTTCAAGCCATTTGATGGAGTCAGGGTCCATCATCACTTCTTTGCATGTAGTCGGTTCATCATTGTTAATCAATAATGATTCAATCTCAAATCTTACGATTTGATTGTTTACCCGACCTACGCGATTCAATAGGAACTTAGATCTCCATGACCACAACCTTTGAGGCACGTGATCTATGAGCATTATGGCTGCCTCTAGGACACTTTCCGGTGTTGGGCAACTCTGCATATATAGCTAAAGTTCAATAACCTTATCAAAGTTTTATTATCCTCCCACTTAACTTTTCGTGAAAAATTCGTTCTCAAGAAACTTGACGTTCTAAGTGACAAACACTTTTGTCTTCGGTGTTATGGAGGAATACCCAACTATTATTTGGGATAACCTACAAAGATGTGCTCATCCGACTTTGGTTGTAAACACTTTACTTATGCATAGCATACCAAAATTAAGAAAAGACAATTTGGGTTTTAACCCAATCCATAACTCATATGGTGTCATTCAATGGATCATGATGGTGCTCTTTTTAGTGTAAAAGCGATAGTCACTAAAGCTTAATCTTCAAAATATAATGGCAATTTTATAAATAACACCATTGATCCTATCATGTTAAACAAGGCGGTATTATATCTCTCGAATACTCCATATTCCTATGGTTTATCGGGAAACATAAATCCATGAAACGATTCCTTGAACCTTAGGTGTTTTTGCTAAACTTGTAACTCAAATATTTTCCTTCGTGATCCAATCATAAATTCTTTATTTTCTCGTTACAATGATTTTCCACTTCATCTTGAAATCATTAGAACATTTTCAAACGTTTAATATTATCCCTAATTAAGTAAATATACATATATTTACTCAAATCTTTGATTAAAGTATATGAAGTTTGAATGATACACCACATATGACTACACATAATGGACTATATGCGTCAATATGCACAATGTCCAAGAAGCACATAATGGACTATATGCATCAATATGCACAATGTCCAATAAGTTAGTCGTTCGTTCCTCTTTAGCCTATGAACGAAATTTAAATCATTTCTAGGAAATTCTCACAAGCATCAATTGATTCAAAAATCAAAAGACTACTAAATTTCATCAACATGGAGTTTCTTCATGGTTTCTTTCCAATATGATTTAAACTGCAATGTTACTCATAAGTGATCTTCTAATCATTCATCTTACGACACTTTTAGCATCAATGTTTATGGACGTGATTTATCCAACTAGATTTGTAATAGTTCATCCATCTTCAATGGAATACGGTGATTATTTGAACGATTATCATTCACATAATACCGGAACTAAATAACAATTATTGAAATACAAATCTTGAAGGGAATCTTTGATATCAACGAGAAACAAAATAACACTTTATTTGTTTATGATGATCATCATCACATATTCTTTTGCTAGTTACTTAGGCCACTGCAGTTCATGAATTGTGTTGCTCCGTGTGACATTTCACACCAACCAATTCGATATCCAATACCGGTATCCAATACCCAAGAACCCCATTTTTTAACAATCAAAGAATACATCCATAACGTGTATATCATTTATATACCTAAGCTGGACTTTTCTAGCCTTGTTTCCTTTCTGCCAAATATTTACCAGATTCTCTTTCAGTATTACCTTTTCTTTTAAAAGAATCTATCAACATTAATAGTGGTGACATACATATGACACATAGTCCAAAGCGTGTAGTCAAATACTAATACCTTTGGACTTGCACTTTGAAGTTGATCACCATCATCAAATGTTTGGCGTTCTTTCAAATTTCATTCCTTTTAGTAATCCTTTCAATGTAGTAAACATTTTACCTACATCTTTTATCCATCCTTATCATGACAACTTTCATGATCAAGTTACTATACCTTATAAAGGTGATTCATGAATATAATGCTAGTTCCCAATAACCTTTTTGGGAGATCGGGACGCTTAGCGTCTCCAACCTTTAGAAATTCTCATACTATATGAGAACATGTATCTTACTAAAATTATATCCTATCATATTGTAACCAAACATTGTTTCAAATATCACAATATCTTTCACCCATGATGGTTTCTGAAAAAATTCTTTCAACTCCTAGATAACCTTGATACTGAAACAACTTTCGAATATCAAAGATCATGGAGTCAAGCATGATACTTGGATACTAACATTGGAACTGTTACTCTTGATTCAATACTACTTACTGAATTTCACGGAGTAAGTGAGGTTTTGCTAAAAGTTTGCAATAGTACTTTAAACTTTAGATTGACACCCATAAAACAATACGATACCAGTTCGTAAAGTAAAAATTCTAGAATCCTGTAGTTATATTATCTCAATCATAGCTAAACACAAGGTAGTTAACGAATGCCAATAACTACAACGAACTATGCAAATTCACTTTGATTCAGTTTATGATAAATTGAGTTCAACTTAAAGCAAAACGACATCCCTCTAGTCATTTTTAGTGATTACACGAACCAATTTTTCTATGCCATGATCGATCATACCGAGCGGTGGCGCAGCTCCAATGGCGAGCATCGTATGGGCATCATATCATCCATATGACTCGTGCTTTACCTTTCGGTTCATGTTCTGAGGCCATGTCTATACATGCTAGGATGTCCAAGTAGGAACCTTAGTACTCGCATGTGTAAAACTGTCTTACACCCATTGTATGCGAATGTAGAGTCTATCTCACTCGATCATCACATGGTGCTTCGAAATGACGAACTTTCTTAACAGTGCATACTAAGGAAGAACATATTATTATCTTGATATTTAGTAGGAGGGATCATCTTATAATGCTACCGCCAAGTTCTAAGCTAGACATAAGCATAAATAAGATGTAAACAAACATCATATGTAAAAGTGATATGATATGGTTCTTACACTTGATCACTATCTTGTGCATCATGGTATGATCTCTATCATTCCATTTGTGTAGCGCCAAGGTCTATGGTGCTCCCACTTTGTTCTAATTCCCTAGAGTATCTCACCATACTAAAATTATAAATTACCATATCATGACACAAGCCCAACAAAAATAAAACTAGACGCTTCTAATTTATCTTTTGCATATTTTACGTGGCTTCGGGCTTTCGAAGATAGAATCGATATTACCTACGAACAAGGAACCACAATGATGATAATCAAATTATTAGCAACCCGTTGTAAATCAGATATTAACTATAGTGGGATACACAAACACCCACTAGCTACTTATGCAAAACTAGTTGCATGTCAAGCATGGAACATGTCTCATGTGCGAGGACATGTAAAGTTTGTCCAGGCTGCTTCATCCCACTATACCGCCAATATCCAAAATACATGAAGGATGTAATAACACGATCATCAGCACCCACATATTCATATGTGTTCTAACCGTGCAAAGTATCTATGCGTAGACATGGCTCTGATACCACTGATGGGGTTCATTGCATAGAAAACAAAAAATCCTACGGTTGCAACCACCAAGATCGAATCTAGGTGATACTTGTAACAATTTTAGATGGACTCACCCTCGAAGACTATAAAGCGGGATAACATTCCCGTAAACAAACGTGGCAGCTATAGAGTGTACACGACCATCCTCAAGGACGTGCATATGATCAATGCCACATGAGGGTACCTCCTCCGTAATCGGTCACACATACGATGTGCCGACGACTCCCGTACCCTCGCTCCAACCGGGCAGCAGAAGTAGTGGATCCCCAGGAACTCCACCAACACTACGAGATGGTGGTGATGGTGGTGGAGAAGATCTTGAGCTGGGCTTCGCCTAAACACCTCACTCGTGGCAATGGACAAGGCTAGAAGGGGAGGAAGATGCCAACCAAAGGGCATATGAGAGGAAGGGTGAATGTGTGTGTGAGAGAGAGGAGAGGAGGGGGCCTTTTATAGGTGAGGGGTGGCAGCCCAAGGGGGCATGGAGCACATCCATATGGCTGCCCCCACCTCTTCCCCAATTATATGGGTGGACTCTCCACTCACATAAAAACACTCTCCACTTTCTGTCATTTATTCTCCACTCAAAAATCAAGAGCCTCTTCGTTAAAATCACTTTTAATTCACTTGATTTAATGTCACTCATTTAATGAACACTTCATTTAATGAGTACTTCATTTAATGAACACATTAACAATTCAATCCCCGATGATATTTCGATACACCAAAACCATTCCGGCAGATTTATCAGAACAAATTCCTGTGATGTCCATTATCTTCTCTTGTGTTCCATATACACTCAATTGCGTCGATTAACCTTAAGTGTGTCTCCCTAAGGGTTCAAGAACTATGTAGACATGATCGATACTTTATCCGATCAATAATCATTTGTGAGATCTGGAGATCCATAATGACTCCCACTAGTTTCACGAAAATCCAATGATCGTATGAACCTTTTTCGCTATAATCAAATTCCTTTTGTGTCGCGATATTTTACTTGTCCAAGATCCGATCATTTGGTATCAACCATACCTTGTTCAATCTCTTTACCGACAAGTACTCTTTTTCTCGTTCCTATGATATAACATTCTAGTGATAAAATCACTTGCTTGCAAGCTATGTCAATGTGATATCACCGAGAGGGCCCTGAGTATATCTCTCCATCATTTGGATGGACAAATCCCACTCTTGATCTAAGAGCCTCAACTAACACTTTCCAAGTACCCGGCGACACCTTTATAATCACCTTGTTATGGTGTGATGTTTGATGGAATCAAAGTACTTTTTTGGTGGAAGTGATTGACATGATCTCATGGTCTAAGGACATTGATTTACTACGAATGTGATAGCAATATAAACTTGAGGACATTATCATACTACTACATCTACTTCGGTTGACTATTCATCATATCATTCTCCAATGATATGACCCTGTTATTAACAACATCCAATATTCATGATCAGGAAACCCGTGATCATTAGTTAATCAACAAGCTAGTATTAAGAGAGGCATTACTAGGAACCTTTTTTGTTTATAAATCACACATGTATTAATTTTCCCTATTAACACAGTTATAGCATGAAAAACAAACATTTATCATAAACATGGAATAATATAATAACCACTTTATTATTGCCTCTCAAGCATATTCTTTTCAGATACCACGCCCAAATCCTCAAGTGCCACCAAGAGCAAGAGCAAGGATGCCAAGCAAAAACCCGCCACCGTCTTCGCCACCGAGCCCAAACAGAAGAGTCCTCGCGAGGGAGACGGGGAAGGGGAGCGTGAAGACCGCTCGTACTGCGTCTTCCACAAGAAGCATGGGAATCCCACCGACGACTGTTACAATCTCAAGAGGCTCCGCGACCAGCATAGAAGTCAGAGGAAGGGGAGGCAGGGCGGCAAGCATGGCAATAGGCACGGCGGCAACCAACAAGGGGGATGCTGGAACAATAACCATGGTGGTCAAGGAGCCCACCACACGGGTCACCAAGCCAACGCCGTGCAGCAGCATCACCATGCTCTAGAGAAGGGTTGGGCTGAGGAGAACACTGGGGGATACCAGGAGCCAAAGGGCGCCATAGCCTGCATCCTCGATGGCTTCCATTCCCCGGGGCCCATGATACCTTCGATTCGGATTACATATGTAGTATAACTTCTTTTTCCCTAGTAGACCTAGGTTATCGAATCCTCGGGAAGCAGATGCGTAGTGAAGTTACTTTAACGGACCTTCGGGAGTTTTAGAATTCCTTTTGTGTTTTTACTGGACCAAGAGTTTGCGTCTTTTTATTGTTGTTGATGATGGAGAGAGAGGGCCTAGGGCGTTCGGTTTCACCTGTAGCTGTGCAAAACATCTAATGGGAATAAAAGATAAAGATAAAGTATGCATGTAATTGTTAGAGCAAGATAAATTATATGTGGGCAGTGCATCCATAATTACTATTGCCTCCACAACCGCTTATAGCAATAACCTACTAGTCTCATCCATAGAAGAAAGAGAACTAATGATATGCATAGTGATGTCACCGTTAATCCCAAGTAAATCCCTCACATACAGCCGTACTACCCCTTCTATCACTAGGGTTCCCAACCTGCAGATTAGGCATTACTCATACTCCCTATACCTGGCTCAATCCTCGGGGTCTTGGGTACCTGACAAGTCCTTAGATTGAGGCAAGAGAGGATACAATAATCATCATGTCATGCAAACTAATACATGATCCCATCTATGATAAATAACATGCACAAATGCTACATGGCTAGGCCAAATCCCTTATCCCAAGGAGAATTACTCACACATAGATGAAATCAACAATCACAAACATTGTAATGGAAATCATGAGATTAATAGCAAATAGTATTACAATGTCGCCAATCGAAGAAGAGATCTACTATTACAAGTGGTGGAATATGGCTATGGTGGTGGAGAAGGGATTTGGAGATGATTAGATCTAAGTCTATTCTTCCGGTGGCTCTTCGGTGTGGTGGATGGAGATCTAGAGGCGGCTGATGATCTAGGGTAGGGACTCTAGAACACTCTTTTCTCGTCGCCCGAGGCCACTTTATATAGGGGTCCCTTCATGAAAGTTGTTCTGTTTGACCTAGCGACATCGATGGCAACTATATGACAAGAACTATACAGCCAACATTTTGTTCCGGTCGTATAGTTGGTCATTAAAGCGTCTGCCTTCGACCCATGACTCCTGGTTTCTGCTGGTTGTTGGAAATCTTGTATCTCTGACTTTAATGTAGTGATTCCGATCATAAAACGTCATTATCTGCGTAGGAAAAAAATAGAAGGAAAGGATTGCATGCCCCTTTGAATATTAGGCATTAGTCGCAGGGTTTAGAGAGATATTTCATAAAAAATATGAATAATATCCAGTTTAAATGTGGGCGTAGATGGCTATATTTCAGAGACATCAACCTCCCCAAGCTTAAACTTGATCATCCCCGAGCAAGAAAACCAAAATCAAAAAGGAACTCATCATTTAAACTGAAATAACTAGATGCTGATCTTACTCATGATTGGTAGTCTCATGTTTCCTCCACTTCATAAATCTAAAAATCTTCAACATAGATAGAGTAATGGAAAGCATATCATACGGGTTTTATGCATCCTTATAGCGCAACAAAATTATTGTTAACATGGATGATTCAAATGAGTATACTTTATTCCATGTCATGTAATCAATTCATAGGCTTGCCTTTGAATAAATTATAATCATGTAAATTGAGTGTGTGCGAGTTGTCATGAAAAACATATACACTAGAGCATCTCAATTCTCCCACATCAATAAATCAAGACTTTTCAAGCACTACTTTTCTATTCATTGTCCTTCAAGAATTTCAGTTCTTGAGTAATTGAGAGCATGCCAAAGATTTTTATTAGTTTATCGGGCTATGATGGACAGTCGTGGCATTACTAAGGTTTTGTTCCTTTTGCATAACGATTACTCATAACAGCTAGAGGAGTGATTCCATCATGAACACAGCTACCCCAGAGTGCCAAGAATCTTACCCACTATAGCATTGCTACTACATGTGTTTAATCAACTCATAGCCGAAAGGAGTTTCCTCCATGAAGATCGTTCGTAGGCCAGCGGAGTTGTTGGCTTCCCATGAAGTTTGACACGCATAAAGCTATATCATTCTTATGATTAACAAGTCAAACTTTGGCATGCTCACAAAAACCGCTAAACATTAATTCGATCGAACAAATCCTTATAAAGAGAGATGATGTCTACGCACTTCTATTCTTGTAGACAATTGTTGGGCCTCCAAGTGCAGAGGTTTGTAGAACAGCAGCAAGTTTCCCTTAAGTGGATCACCCAAGGTTTATCGAACTCGGGGATGAAGTGGTCAAAGGTATTCCCTCTCAAGCAACCCTACAATCAAGATACAAGAAGTCTCTTGTGTCCCCAACACACCCAATACACTTGTCAGATGTATAGGTGCACTAGTTCAGTGAAGAGATAGTAAAATACAAGTGGTATGGATATAAGACAATGGTGCCAGAAAATAGCTTGATGGCGTGGAAGATACTAAAGGCAAACTGAAATAAAGATGGAATCAAGCAAACATGTAATAGATCTAGTTGCAAACGGTGTTTCAATGCTAAGAAACAAGGCCTAGGGATCATACTTTCGCTAGTGAACACTCTCATATAAATATACTCTCTTTATGATACTACTCTGAACTATTCTCCGGTTGGACACTCTAATCCATGGTAGGGCTATAACAGCACACCTCAAAGTTCGCTTTCCACATCTAGATAACCCCACACTGTCACCTTGAGTACTAGATGGTTCCAACAAACACCACAATTTCATAGAGACATCCAACTCCAAATATAACTCATAACAAGTATTTGAAATATCTAGCCTAAGTGCCACCATGGTGTGCACACTGTCAACTTCACACACATGGGGAGAGCAGAGATCTATTAAAGCACTTGAGTAGCAAGGTAGATTTACTTGATTACAAAGCTCATGATCACAATATGATCATGCATAGAGAGAGATGAACACATAGCTACCGGTAGAACCTTTAGCCTCGAGAGAGAACTACTCCGTCCTCATAATGGGAATCAACAATGGTGATGGAGATGGTGGTGGAGATCGATGGAGATGGCTGGGGGCACTTCCCCGTCTCGGCAGGGTGCCATAACAGAGACTTTCTGTCCCCCGAATCTCCCCTTCGGTGGCGGCGGGGCTGCAGAACTTTTCGTGGCGAGAGGCTATTCGATTTAGGGTTTTTGCATCGGGAGGATTTTATAGGCGAAGGGGCAAGTGAAGGGAATATGCCCGAGAGGCAATAATAAAGTGGTTATTATATTATTCCATGTTTATGATAAATGTTTATTTTGCATGCTATAATTGTATTAATTGGAAACGTGAATACATGTGTGTTTAATAAACAAAATACAAAGTTCCTAGTACCGCCTCTCATATAAACTAGCTTGTTGATTAACAAGATGATCAAGGTTTCCTGATCATGGACATTGGATGTTGTTAATAACAAGGTCACAACATTGGTGGAATGATGTGATGAACATTCATCCGAAGTATAGTATTACGATCAAAGTCATTATGTTTATATTTCTATAACATCATACGAAGTAATCTTAGTCCTCAGACCATGAGATCATGTTAATTGCTGACATCGAAAGATTATCTTGATAACATCAAACACCACACCGTAACATGGTGACTATAAAGGTGGTTTAGTGCTACAAAGGTGTTATGTTGAGGCTCATGGATCAAGAGTGGGATTTGTCCATCCCGATGATGGATAGATATACTCTGGGCCCTCTCGGTGATATCACATTAAGATAGCTTGCAAGCAAGTGATGTGATCACTAGAATGTTATATCACGGGAACGAGAAAAGAGTGCATGTCAGCAACGAGATCAAACTAGGTATGGAGATACCGATGATAGAATCTCGGACATATAATATATCACGAGACAAAGGGATTTAGTTACTAGCATTAAAGGTTCTCATGATCACAGAAGTCATTGTTGAATGTGTAGGAGTCAGTATGGATCTCCAGGTCCCACTTCTAATTATTGATCTGAGAGGGATCTTGATCATGTCTGCATTATTCGTGAACCGTAGGGTGACACACTTAAGGGATACCGACACCATTTGGAGCAAATATGTTTCAGATAAAGATTTAAGAAAGCGATGGAATTATTTGAATAGATACCGAAACCGTTTCGAGTGAAATTGTTGAAATTGGTTCTGCATGTAATATTGAAATGTTGTAGGAGGTTTTATGTGAATGTTTGTTAATTAAAGTAATTAACAAAATTCTGAATAAAATCAATAAAAGAGTTTTATTAAATGAGAGAGCATTAAATTTGGAGAAATTTAATGCATTTAAAGTGGAGACTTCAAAAGAGAATGTGAAGGGGAATATTTATGTGGAGGGAGTTACCACCACATGAATGAGGAGGTGAGGGGTCACCCCTTGGGGCACCGGCTATGGGGAGGGGTACCCTCCCCTCCTCCTATAAAATGCCCCCTCTCACACCTTCACACTCACACCTCCTCGTGAAGGATCTCTCTCCCCTCTAGTTATTCCACATGGTCCCGGATTAGCGAGATACATGTTCCCGGTGGCTTTATCTAGAAAGGAGTTGCTGCTTCCGCTACTTTGCTGGAGCGAGGGATGGAGGTTGTCAGGGTACCGGACGTGTGTGCGATCACAGATGAACCGCTGCTTTGCGGTGCTGGACTTGGTGGTGCTGGACTTGCTGGAGCTGGATCTAATGGACGTGCTGTAGCCGGACCTGCTAGACTTCATCACGATCTTGAGATCGGCAAGTGTACGACTACATCATCCACGAGTTCCAACTCATTAACAAAGCTTTGTTGTCTTCGAGGGTAAGTTCTCTATGGATGTATATCCACCCGTTGCTTGCATCTAGTAGATAGATCTTGGTGTCTAGTTCCCACCGTAGGAAATTTTTTGTTTTCTATGCTGCGAACCCAACAATGGTATCAGAGCCTGGTCTATGCGTAGGTGCTTTGCACGGGTAGTACACATATGTTTATATGTGGGCGATGATGATCATGTTATTGCTTCTTTCATGTATTTTGGATATTGGTGGCATAGTGGGATGAAGCAGCCCGGACCAACCTTACATGTCATCGTACATGAGACCGGTTCCACGACTGACATGCAACTAGTTTTGCATAAGTGGCTGGCGGGTGTCTGTCTCTCCTACTATAGTCAATATCTGATTTACAACGAGTTGTTAATAACTTAGTTATCATAGTTGTGGTTCCATGTTCGTAGGTAAGACCGGTTCTATCTTCGAAAGCCCTAAGCCACGTAAAACTTGCAATGGATAAATTAGAGGCGTCTAGTTTAGATTGTTGTTGGGCTAGTGTCATGATATGGTAATGTTGTAAGTAGATGTATGATAGATACTCTTACAACACACCTAACATGTAAGTTCCATAGACCTTGGCCTTACACACAAAGGAATGATAGAGATCATACCATGATGCATATGATAGAGATCAAATGCATGGACCATATCATCTCACTTTACACATTAGATGTTTGCATCTTATATTGCTAGTCTGGCGTTTTAGTAGCATTTTAAGATGATCCCTCATTTAGATATCAAGATAAAAATGTGTTCTTCCTTAAGTATGCATCGTTCTATGGATCATGTTTCGAGACATCACGTGATGATCGGGTGTACTCGACTCTACGCTTTCATACAAACGGGTGTAAGACAGTTTTACACACGCGAGTACTAAGGTTCTTACTTGGCGAGCCTAGCATGTATAGACATGGCCTCAGAACACGGACCGAAAGGTTAAGCATGAGTCATATAGTTGTTATGATGCCCATATAGATGCTCTCCTTTGAAGCTACATCAACTCACGTGATGATCGGACTTGGCGTAGTGGATTTGGTTCATGTAATCACCAAAAAGGCACGAGGGATGTCGTTTTTGAGTGGGAGTTCATTTCTAATTTGGATTAGTCGAACTCAATTTGTCATAAACTAAATCGAAGTGAATTTGCATAATTTGTTGTAGTCATTGGCGTCTGTTTACTACCTTATGCTTAGTTTTAACTGAGATAATAGAACTATATAATTCTGGATATTTACTTTACGAACTGGTATCGTATTGTTTTGAATGTCAATTTAAAGTTTATAAGTCCTATTGCAAACTTTCAGCAAACTTTATTTACTCCATGAAGTTTAATAAGTAGTATTAAATCAAGAGTAAGAATTCCAATGTTAGTATCTAAATTATCATGTTTGCCTCCATGATTATTGATATTCAAAAGTTGTTTTAATATCAAGATTATATAGGAGCTGAAAATTGTTTCAGAAACCATCATGTGTGAAAGATATTGTGATATCTGAAATAATGTTTTTGGTTGCATTATGATAGAGTATAATTTAGCAAAATACATGTTCTCATATTGTATGAGAATTTGTGAAGGATGGAGATGCTAAGCATCCGAATCTCCCAAAAAGGTTTTGGGAACTAACATTATACTCGTGATTCTTCCTTACATGCTATAGTAGCTTGATCTGATAAGGATGAATAGAAGATGTAAGTAAAATGTTTACTACACTAATAGATTACTAAATAATGGATTTTTGAAAGAATACCAAACATTTGATGATGGTCATCCACTTCAAAGTGCAAGTCCAAAGGTATTTGTATTTGACTATATACGCTTTGTACTATGTGTCATGTGAATGACACCACTATTGATGTTGATAGATTCTTTTAAAAGGAAAAGGAATTGCTGAAAGAGAATCTATAAAATATTTGGCAGAAAAGAAAAAGTTGGAAATGTCCAGCTTAGGTATATAGAAGATACACATGTTATGGTTGTATTCCTTGCTTGTTAAACAATGTGGTTCTTAGGTATTGGATACCGGTATTGGATACCGAATTGGTTGGTATGAAGTGTCATACAGGTCAACGCAATTCATGAACTGCAATGGCCTAAGTAACTAGCAAGAGCATAACTAATGATGTTCATCGAAAACAAAATAAAGTGTTATTGTGTTTTTCAATGTCGTCAAACCTAGCCTTCAAGATTTGTTTTAATAATTGTTAGTTTGTTCCGGTATTATGAGAACAATGGTTGTTCAAATAATTACCATATTCCATAAAGGATGGATGAACTTTTACAAGTCTGGTGGGAGAAATCACATCCATATACACTATTGCTAAAATGTCGCAAGACAAATGATTGAAAGATCACTTATGAAGTGACATCGCTGTTTAAATTATATTGGAAAGAAAACATGAAGAAAATCCATGTTGATGTATTTTTGGAGTCTTTGATTTTGATCAATTGACGCTTGTGAGACTTTCCTCGAGATAATTGAAACTCCGTTCATAGGCCAAAGAGGAACGAATGACTAGCTTATTGGAAATTGTACATGTTGATGTATATAGTCCATTATGTGTAGCCATATGCGATAGATCTTTTTGCTTCATATGGTTTCTCCAGAAATTTAAGTGAACATATCTATATATTTACTTAATAAGGAAGAAGTATGAAACATTTTGAAAATTGTTCAAAAACTTTCAAGATGAAGTGGAAAATCATTGTAACAAGAAAATAAAAGAGTTTATGATTTGATCATAAAGGAAGATATTTGAGTTACATGTTTAGCAAAACACCTAAGATTTGAGGAATTATTCCATGATTTGTGTTTCCCGATAAACCATAGGAGTATGGCATATTCGAGAGATGAAATCAAACCATGTTTGACATGGTAAGATAAAATGTGTCATTTATAAAACTGCCATTATGTTTTAAGGATTGAAGCTTTAGAGACTACCGATTTTACACTGAAAAGAGCACCATCGTGATCTGTTGAAATGACACCATATAAGTTATGGTTGGGATAAAACCTGAATTGTCTTTTCTTAAATTTTGGTATGCCATGCATAAGTAAAATGTTTACCACCAAAGTCAGATAAGCACGTATTTGTAGGTTATCCCAAAGAATTTGTTGGGAATTTCTCCATAACACCAAGGACAAAAGAGTTTGTTACTTGGAACATCAAGTTTCTTGAGAAGGAATTTTTCGCGAAAAGTTAAGTGGGAGGATAATAGAACTTTGATAAGGTTGTTGAACCTTAGCTATATATAAGTAGCATAGCACCGGAAAGTGTCCCGGTGGCGGCCACAATGCTCATGGCTCCCGTGATTACAAAGGTTGTGATCTCGGAGATTAGAGTTCCTATTGAACCGTGTGGGTCGGTAAGAATCAAATAGTGTGATTTGATAAGCAAGTCCTTATTGTTATGACAATGATGAACCGACTACATGCAAAGAAGCGATGATGGGCCCTGACTCCATAAAATGACTAGAAGTCATAGAATCCGTGATAGTTTCCATACACAAGAAATCAAGTTTCTGAACTTGGAAGACCCTCCGGAAAGGCGTGAAGCCTATCGGTCGTGTTTGGATCTATAAAGAAATAGACATGGATGTTTAACATCTATGAAATAGTCGACATGTCGGAAAGAAGTTGACGACAATGTTCAAGGAGTTGACGATGACAAGATTTGATCTTTCATAGCGATATTTAGTCTTGACGGATTAATGTAGCAACCACTACATATAATTTGGTATATGGTAGTTGAATAAACAAAACAAGGTTCTTCTAATAGAATGGTTACCTAGGACGTGTACATGACATGGTCCGAAGGGTTTTGTTAATTCAAAGGATGCTAAAAGGGCATGCAAACTTCAATAGTTGAAGTGAGCACAGCGGAGCTGGAATCTTCACCATGATGAAAAATGTTAAAGGAGTTTAATTTCATAGGAGATGATGAAGATGCTTGCATTTGCAAGAAATTAAGTGGGAGCTCTGAGAAAAATTTCCATTACATTATGCAGAGTACATATTGTTGATTGGAAATGATGTATCTTTTATTGACACAAGTTAAGAATTTCATTAAAATAGGATTTCGATGAAAGACTTGGGCAAAACCGGAATATTTGGCAGCAATGTCTATATGGATAGATTGAGGCGCTAATATGGTTATGCCAGACATACATATATGAGATATTGAAAGGGTTCAATATGGAAACAACAAGAAAGGTTCTTGCTGCATGGAAAGGATTGTATCAAGATTCAAGTGTTTCAACACTTGGTGAGTAAAATCACAAGAGGATTTTGATCGATTATACCATGATATGTATATATCCAGATATGTCCTATGCTCTAAATGTTATGAGCACATACCAGAATGATTCATAAGATGATCATTGGACGATAGTAAAGATATTCTTATGAGCTTTGGAAGAACTAAGAATATATCATGTATAAGTGACAAATAGTTAAAGGTAGTTCATTGTAAAGTGTTACATTGATACTAGTTTTGTCACAAGATACAAATTAAATTTATCTCAATTTAGACTATAGGTGGCACAATGTAATGGAAAGGATGTTCCATGATGGATTTGGACAAGTTCCAAAGTTAAAACATTGTGACGGATACTACAACAAAAGGCTAAGTATATGACTGCTATAATAGCAGCAAAGGAGGGCATTTGTGTTAAGTAGTTTGTTATCAAACTTGGTGTGGTTCAAAGTGGGCTAATACTATGAAGATATATTGTATGACAATAATATCAACATATTTTTACCCGAACGAACTAAAGGTCTCACCAAAGGACCAAATTTATACAATGCCATCTCATTTGAGAATGAGTGATGCGTATAGACGCAAAGACATGCAAATACACATGGACCTGAAAATGCTAGATCCGGAGATTATGTTAACCACTAGCAATCGCATATATGCAACACCAGAAAGCCATAGGTGTTCAATACGCAAAGTTTTTCAAACTAGATTATTGACTCTAGTGCAAGTGGGAGACTGAAGGGAATATGCCCGAGAGGCAATAATAAAGTGGTTATTATCTTATTCCATGTTTATGATAAATGTTTATTTTGCATGCTATAATTGTATTAATTGGAAACGTTAATACATGTGTGTTTAATAAACAAAATACAAAGTTCCTAGTACTGCCTCTCATATAAACTAGCTTGTTGATTAACAAGATGATCAAGGTTTCCTGATCATGGACATTGGATGTTGTTAATAACAAGGTCACAACATCGGTGGAATGATGTGATGAACATTCATCCGAAGTATAGCATTACGATCAAAGTCATTATGTTTATATTGCTATAACATCATATGAAGTAATCTTAGTCCTTAGACTATGAGATCATGTTAATTGCTGACACCGGAAGAGTATCTTGATAACATCAAACATCACACCGTAACATGGTGACTATAAAGGTGGGTTTAGTGCTACAAAGGTGTTATATTGAGGCTCATGGATCAAGAGTGGGATTTGTCCATCCCGATGACGGATAGATAAACTCTGGGCCCTCTCTTTGATATCACATTAAGATAGCTTGCAAGCAAGTGATGTGATCACTAGAATGTTATATCACGGGAACGAGAAAAGAGTGCATGTCAGCAACGAGATCAAACTAGGTATGGAGATACCGATGATCGAATCTCAGACATGTAATATATCGCGAGACAAAGGGATTTAGTTACTAGCGTTAAAGGTTCTCACGATCACAGAAGTCATCGTTGAATGTGTAAGAGTCAGTATGGATCTCTAGGCCCTGCTTCTGATTATTGATCTGAGAGGGGTCTCGATCATGTCTGCATTATTCGCGAACCGTAGGGTGACACAATTAAGGGATACCGACACCATTTGGATCAAATATGTTTCTGATAAAGATTTATGAAAGTGTTGGAATTATTTGAATAGACACCGAAACTGTTTCGGGTGAAATTGCTGAAATTGGTTCTGCATGTAATATTGAAATGTTGTAGGAGGTTTTATGTGAATGTTTGTTAATTAAAGTAATTAACAAAATTCTGAATAAAATCAATAAAAGAGTTTTATTAAATGAGAGAGCATTAAATTTGGAGAAATTTAATGCATTTAAAGTGGAGACTTTAAAAGAGAATGTGAAGGGGCAAATTTATGTGGAGGGAGTTACCACCACATGAATGAGGAGGTGAGGGGTCACCCCTTGGGACGCCGGCGATGGGGAGGGGTACCCTCCCCTCCTCCTATAAAAGGCCCCCCTCTCACACCTTCACACTCACACCTCCTCGTGAAGGATCTCTCTCCCCCTCTAGTTATTCCCCATGGTCTCGAATTAGCAAGATACATGTTCCCGGTGGCTTTATCTGGAAAGGAGTTGCTGCTTCCGCTGCTTTGCGGGAGCGAGGGATGGAGGTTGTCGGGGGTACCGGACGTGTGTGCGATCACGGATGCACCGCTGCTTTACGGTGCTGGACTTGGTGGTGCTAGACTTGCTGGAGCTGGATCTGATGGACGTGCTGGAGCCAGACCTGCTAGACTTCATCACGATCTTGAGATCGGCAAGTGTACTTCTACATCATCCACGTGTTCCAACTCGTTAACAAAGCTTTGTTGTCTTCGAGGGTAAGTTCTCTATGGATGTATATCCACCCGTTGCTTGTATCTAGTAGATAGATCTTGGCGTATAGTTCCCACCATAGGGAAATTTTTGTTTTCTATGCTGCGAACCCAACAGCAAGGTCGATGGGTAGCCAGGGGGCCCACACCATGCCCTGGCGCGTCCTAGGGGACCCGTGCCTAGGGGTGGTTTGGCCACCCTGTGGCCCCCCTTCGTCTCTCCTTTTGGCTCCGTGAATCTTCCGGGAAAATAACGACTTTGGCTTTTGTCCGGTCCAATTCCGAGAATATTCATTTTCTGACTTTCTGGAACCAAAAACAACAGAAAATAGGCAACTCGCACTGTGGCTCTTGTTAATAGGTTAGTCCAAGAAATCATATGAAAATTACTCCAAAGTGTGGACAAAACATAAGAAAGTAGATAAAACCAAGCATGTAACATCAAAAATTATGGATATGTTTGCAACATATCAACATTCCCAAGCTTAACTCCTACTCGTCCTCGAGTAGGTAAGTGATAAAAATAAAGAATAATTTTTGAAGTGACATGCACCATCATAAACTTGATCAAAGTATTTGTAAAGCATGAAAGCTGGGATCAAAGTACTTCAACATGGCATGAAGGATAAATTTCTAGCAATAAGACATAACAACTATGTTGCAACATGAAAAGGCACAAACAAAACATTCATGAATAACAATGCTTTGCAAGACGTTTGTTTGTTTCACATAAAGAAAACATAGCATAGTGGCATTCGGCTTGTCCCTCATAGAGTAGCAAACATAAATGCATAGGACACCTTAAAAGTTTATAAGGGTGACCAGATACAATTAGTTTAAAACAAGCAATATCAAAGCTATGCATCAATAACAAGTCTTGGGACAATGCACATATAACTAAGAATGGCCACTATGCTCTCAAAGTAGGTGCATAAAGAGAGAAGGTGGAGACTCAACATAAGAGTAAAAGAAAGGCCTTCGTAGAAGGAAGCAGGGATTCAAGTCTCATAAAGAGCTTCCAAAAATTATGGTACTTATTAGCTTTCAGCTCTCATTGCCCCTATCATAAGCATCTTGAAGTGATTAAGGTTAAAGTGAACAAACTATGGTGTATATGCTTGATGAAGTATAAGTTGGAAATCTCATGTCCCTTGAATACGAGGGCCGCTCCTCATGCTACTCAAGTTTAGTCACCGGTAAGTTCTTGTCATCGTAAGTACATGTGTATCATAGAGAACCGCCAACGGGGTACCCCTTGCCCAATGATACGGAAGAATCCCCATATCAAAATGACAAGGCAAGCAGACAACGAGCATCTCAACAATCTTATTATTTACCATGGGGAAATGGTGAATTTTTCTCTATTTCCTCTTTTCTCAAATCTCTTTTTTTCTTTTTCTCTTTTTTCTCAATATCTGACTCTTTTTTTATAAGAAGAATGCTTCATAGATTGCTCATTATGGTTACGCTGCAGGTTTCCACCATGACAGCATGGATTAGACCAGCGGCCCAGGTGTTTCTCTAACATAGATACATAAGTCCATGGACTTACAAGCTCCCCTTTCATTTCACATCGACGACATCCATAGACAAGAAAGCATGATATCAACTAGGTACAAAGTACAAGTGCAATGTTGAAAGCGTTCCCCATGACAACATGGTTCTGCTAATCCCCAACATATAAGTGCAAGCATATACAACATAGACGACACAATGGTTCAAGTTTATTAAGGGCAAGAAAAGTAAAGTGTGCCATCAAGTTTGTGAGAGCTTTAATCATTAGTTTTCTCATAACAAGTTTAATTCGGAAGGTGAATAAAAACATGAATATACTTGGAATAGCAAATGCTAATAGTTAGGTATGGTGGACTCTTTGGAATAACTTGGTTTTATTTGGAGTTGGATGCATGAGTGGAACTCATACTTGGTTATGGAGGCTAGCAAAAGACTGGGAGCGACCAACTAAGAGAGCAATAATGGCCATAATCATGCAATGCGACAAAACATCATTAATTAAAGCATAAAGTGATATTAGAAGTCGAATTAAAGGATCATAAAGGCTATGGTGACTTGGGATAGTCATAACATGGTGTGATCATGTGCCAAGTCAACCCAAATAAAGCATCAAAGGAGAATACCACAATACTATGCTTTAATATGCTAAACCAACACATGATTCTTCAAAGGCACATTAAGCAATCTCAATTGTTTACAACAAGTCATGCTACAACAAAGAATACTAAGCATAAATCCAAAACAATATCGATCATGGCATGACAAAGCATAGGCCACAGTAAAAAACAAGCTCTCTTTACCACTTAAGCATGAACTTTCCTACTCTTTTCCAATCCAAACCAAACTATTTGAAAACCAATGTATGAAAGAGGGGGTCCAACCAATTTATTCAGCAAACTAAGCAAACCAAGCAAACAAAAAACCAAAATGAAAACGAAAAAGAAGACGCTCCAAGAACAACACAACTGTGTATGAAACAATAAAAATGAAGTGTTTGGAAGAAACATGGGATTTTTATTGACGAAGAGGGGGATGCCTTGGGCATCCCCAAGCTTTAACGCTTATACTTCTTGGATATTTCTTGGGGTGACACGCATGGCATCCCAAGCTTGATATTTAGTCCATTATTCATATCATTACATCATTCTTTCCATATGCCTGAAATTTTTCCTTCATACAAAACTTCACATAATCTTTATTAGCAACATTAGTGCACTTAAGATAATAAGTCTTTGGGTTCAGTTTAAACACCAATAAAACTTCCTTTGAAACACAAGCTACTGTAGCACTTCCCTCAAAAAGATCAATTCCCCAAAAAGAACCCAAAAAGGAATCAACAGGAAGCAAATGCAAATAATGGCAGAAATCTGTCAAAACAGACCAGCAGGTAAAAACCAATTTTTTCGAAGACCTTCTGTTGCTCAAATCAAAAAGTTTTGAAATAACGAAAGTTAGATAACAACCTGGGGCAGAAGCACAAAAATGCGCGCCTCAAAAGGATGTACAGAGATTTTACACGAATGTTTACAGTGAAACACAAAAATCTATTTCAGGACAACAACTTTCCCAAGCATTACTCTCTCTCATTAGAGGTTACTCTTGGCACAAAAAGAAAATAAAAAAGGATAAGGAGCGGTTATTAATGAGGTAATAACTTCCAAGACTCATCTAAAACTTTTGGGTTATCTCCCAATAAGTACTTTTCTTTAACGCCTTTAAGTTAGGCATGATAGTTTGAGAAGATGCTCACATAGGAAATATGAATTGAAGTAAAAGAGAGCATCAAGAAGCAAATTAAAAACACATTTAAGTCTAACCCACTTTCTTATGCATAGGAATCTTGTAAAGAAACAAGTCATGAAAGCACAAAGCAACAAGCATAGGAAAGCAAAACAAGTGCAACTTCAAAATTTTCAACATAAAGAGGGGAAACTTAATATTGTTGAGATACATAAAACCATGTTTCCCTCTCTCATAATAAATTTCAGTAGCATCATGAATAAAATTAACAATATAACTATCACATAAAACACTCTTATCATGAGCCACATGTATAAAAGAATTAATACTCCCCACATAAACATAGTCATTCTTATTAATTGTAGTGGGAGGAAATTCACCAAAATAGCTATCACTATTATTCTCATCACCATAATCATCAAATATAGGAGGCATATTGTAATCATAATTAACTTTCTCCTCAACAGTAGGTGGACTGAAAATATCATATTCATCATTGTAATCATCATATATTGGAGGTATAGTATCATCAAAGTAAATATTCTCCTCCGTGCTTGGGGGACTAAAAATATCATGCTCATCAAAACCAGCTTCCCCAAGCTTAGACTTTTCCATAGCATTAGCAAAAATGGTGTTCAAAGAATTCATACTAATAACATTGCTATTAGCACGCAAATAAAGTTCCATAGGTTTTCTAATTTTCTCTTCAAACACTTCATGTCCTAACTCAAGATAAATACTATAAAGCTCTCTAATTTTGTTGTTGTTTTCCATTAATCCTATCTAATGAAAATAAGAAACAAAAAGACAAAATTGCAGAATCTAAAGGAAATAACTTTGAGCACTCACACCGGAGGATGTGGGTACCTTTTACCTTACCTCCCCGGCAACGGCGCCAGAAAATAGCTTGATGTCTACGCACTTCTATTCTTGTAGACAGTTGTTGGGCCTCCAAGTGCAGAGGTTTATAGAACAGCAGAAAGTTTCCCTTAAGTGGATCACCCAAAGTTTATCGAACTTAGGGAGGAAGTGGTCAAAGGTATTCCCTCTCAACAACCATGCAATCAAGATACAAGAAGTCTCTTGTGTGCCCAACACACCCAATACACTTGTCAGGTGTATAGGTGCACTAGTTCGGCGAAGAGATAGTAAAATACAAGTGGTATGGATATAAGACAATGGTGCCAGAAAATAGCTTGATGGCATGGACTAAAGGCAAACTGAAATAAAGATGGAAGCAAGCAAACATATAACATATCTACTTGCAAACGGTGTTTCAATGCTAAGAAACAAGGCCTAGGGATCATACTTTCGCTAGTGAACACTCTCATATAAATATATTCTCTTTATGATACTACTCTAAACTACTCTCCGGTTGGACACTCTAATCCATGGTAGGGCTATAACAACACACCTCAAAGTTCGCTTTCCACATCTAGATAACCCCGCACTGTCACCTTGAGTAATAGATGGTTCCAACAAACACCACAATTTCATAGAGACATCCAACTCCAAATATAACTCATAACAAGTATTTGAAATCTCTAGCCTAAGTGCTACCATGGTGTGCACACTGTTAACTTCACACACATGGGGAGAGCAGATATCTATTAAAGCACTTGAGTAGCAAGGTAGATCTACTTGATTACAAACCTCATGATCACAATATGATCATGCATAGAGAGAGAGAGATGAACACATAGCTACCGGTAGAACCTTTAGCCTCGAGAGAGAACTACTCCCTCCTCATCATGGGAATCAGCAATGGTGATGGAGATGGTGGTGGAGATCGATGGAGATGGCTCCGGGGGCACTTCCCTGTCCCGACAGGGTGCCGGAATAGAGACTTTCTATCCCCGAGTCTCCCCTTTGGTGGCGGTGGCGCTGCGGAACTTTTCGTGGCTGGAGGCTATTCGATTTAGGGTTTTTGCATCAGGAGGATTTTATAGGCGAAGGAGCAAGGTCGGTGGGCAGCTAGAGGGCCCACACCATGCCCTGGCGCGGCCTGGGGGGACCCGCGCCTAGGGGTGGTTTGGCACCCTGTGGCCCCCCTTCGTCTCTCCTTCTGGCTCCGTGAATCTTCCGAGAAAATAACGACTTTGGCTTTTGTCTGGTCCAATTCCGAGAATATTCATTTTCCGACTTTCTGGAATCAAAAACAGCAGAAAACAGGCATCTGGCACTGTGGCTCTTGTTATTAGGTTAGTCCAAGAAATCATATGAAAAGTACTCCAAAGTGTGGACAAAACATAAGAAAGTAAATAAAACCACGCATGGAACATCAAAAATTATGGATACGTTTGCAACGTATCAAGAGCTATCAAGTCAATCAACATTTTAAGTGGCACTGAGTATCTCTAGAAATAAACCTTCAAGATTGAATACTACAACACCCAAGCCTTCAATTGTGAGACTTTTTCTTATTACAATTGTTTAGCAATTTTTAGGCAAGACTTGGTTAATTACGAGAGCTGGAACAAAACTTACCCAACTAAATACTCATGCAAGCAAAAATCTTACTACAATACAAAGACTTACTACACCAATATAACATCTCAACATTTACTACTAACTAGCATGGGTTTCTCAAACTTTAAAAGTGGGGAGTCATAAGGCATACCTCTCATGTTTGGTTCCACTTCTCTCTTCCTTTTTTATTTGCTTCTTGGAAACTCGAAGTCGATCACTCTCCTGCAAATATATGAGAACCTCGAGGCGGAAAGAAAAGAAAGAGGGGAATAAGGAAAACATAGAAATCTTTTTGTGGTTTTTAAGGGAGGGAGTTTAAGAATAGAAAATTGGTGGCAAAGCTCGGCTAGAAAATCTTGAAAGAAAATAGAAAGAACTAAAAATAAAGTGTTGGGGAAATCAACATGAGTGCTTATAAACTAGAATTAAAAACACAACCTCGAAATAAATAAAAGCAAATGAACGCCAAATAAAGATACATGAGAAAACTTCCCCATGCTTAGGCTTTTGCAATCCCTTCAAATCATTATGGTGGCGGGAAAAGGTCATTACTCCAGTTCGCAAGTTGAGTTGAGAGGTTACTAGTTGTTCCTCGAAGGTTCAAAGAGAGGTTATGCATCCTCTCAACAGTCCCTCCAAGTTCTTGGAAGTATTGGTATGTAGCGAAATGGGTTTGTGGCCGCTCCTCTTGATAATGAACTTCTTGCTCCTCTTATTGGTCCTCATCCTCCTCCAGAACCTCCTCCTCGGGTTGGTGTTGCTCAACCTGCAAGTCATATAGCAGACGTCCTTCCTCGATAGAGAAAATACCATTAGGCATAGGAGCGGGGTAGAGATGCCCACCTCCAACAATATGTAGGTAATAAACACCACCTCTCCTAGTGAGCATTCCACAAGCTTTTAAAGTAGAGAAACCAACACATCGCTCACCTAGCATAGGTTGCAACTCACCTAGGTCGATGCCTAGGGCGGTGGCAAGCATGGTGATGACGCCTCCACCTATGATTGGTCCTTGGCTTTGGGAGGATTGGTGCTCCAAGTAGCGCACAAGGATGTCACCCAAGTTGAGTGACAAGCCACAGTTAATGTAAGCAGCTTTTGCAAGGACTAAGATGTCCTCCTTATTGAGTCTCGTGAACTCATTACGTGCTTGCAAGGTGTTAGCAATAACATAGAACAAATAGCAAATTGCAGGATGTTGAATATTCTTCCCCCTGCTTACTCTAGTAGTGAAACTCATTCTATTATAATATTGTTCAGGGGAAGGTTCTAACCTAGTAAAGGATGCGCGTAAGGCATTAAAATCATTGGTTGGCAAATTAAAACATGCGCACCATTCATCTAATGTTAAAGTGTAGTTGTTGTTCATAAGCCAGAAAGAAATTGTGTCCTCTCCTTGCTATAGTTTATCGGTGCTTTGCAACGAACTTAGGAATTCAATAGTTAAGCAGCGATAAGTAGGCACATCATTGTACACAAAGTTTTTCAGGGCAGCTCTATTGCAAAGTAAATTGAAGTCCTCAGAAATACCTAGTTGGTTCAATATAATGGGGCAATCCCACTTGGTGGCCTTCACTTAGTGGTTCTTGATATTGTCAAAGCGATCACATTGGAGGGTTTTCCTGAACCGTATCCCCATGCGTTCTTGAGCGACAGCCCGAGAAGCGCTAGCAGTGGCATGAGCACGAGTTTGGCTCCTTGTGTTCATCATCTAAAACATTGAATAAAGACAAAAATAAAATTTTTTGATCCAATTAACAGTAAGTATAACATATTCCTCATCATAGCACACTAAAGAATCTCCTCAAAATAATAATAAAAAGGCAAGATAATCATGCCAATTGGTTCATAGTAGGTCTCACCCTAGACTGATAATGACAATAGATCGAAGATGAATTTACAAAAAGTAATTGGAGGATCAGAGGAGAAACATACCGTAGATCACTTGTGTGTGAGGAAATCGAACGAAATTGAGTAGAGATGAAGATATCTTGAGGTTTTGAGAAGGTTTGGAGATAGAGGACATAAAAAGGATTGAAGTTTTGGGGTTGGATGTACCTTCCCATGCGATTTTGTGGTCGGACGCAACTATACGGGCGGAACTATACGGCCGGAACAATGTGTTCCCGCTGTATAGTTGGCCTGTTGTCAAAATTTTAGGGTTTTCACCCAGCGGCGCGGCTATACGGCCGTAACAATATGATCCCGTCGTATAGTTGGTCGTCAAACCGTCTATACTTGGGAAAACAAATTATACAAAGGCATCGATATCTATACGACCGGAACTATACGGCCATAATTTTTATTCCCGTCGTATAGTTAGTCATTAAACCGTCAGTACATTGGAAAATAATTTGTAAGAAAGCACTGATATCTATACGACCGGAGATATAGGGATGGAATTTTTATTCCCGTCGTATAGTTGGTCGTTAAATCATCAGTACATATGAAAGAAAAATTGTCGATGACAAAGACATCTATATGACCGGAACTATACGGCTAGAATTTATATTCCCACCGTATAGTTGGTCGCTAAATTCTCTATATGCATAAAAAAAATTGTTTCTTTGAAAATTATTACTTATCCTGTAACTTAGTGATATACCTTGTTTTTGACAGAAAATTGACAGTAAATATTGTCGACCAACAATAGCATGAATAAAGCGGGATTTTTAGTACTACCGAACTTCTTCTCCTCAATTGGAGTTTTCTAGCAGACTTTATTAAACATAAACTTAAACTAAAACTTAAAAACTTTACTCAAACCTTTATTTCACATGGGTTGCCTCCCATGAAGCGCTCTTTTATGGTCAATAGCTTGACCTCAATGTTGCTCACTTAGGCTAGATGAGTGGAACACCCACTCCAAAATAGTTGGCCTTCAAAGTGATGGCCTCCTTTTCATCATGCTTGGCTTTCTTCTTCCTAGGGAAATGAATAACAAAAGGATCCCGTGAAGGCAATTGAAGCTTCATGTTCCCTTCATGTAGATTAATCAAAACCTTAATAGTTCTTAAGAAAGGACGACCTAATATAATAGGAGTAGTAGCATCTTCAGGCATGTCAACAATAACAAAGTCAATGAGAGCAGGACATCCTTTAATGTATACTAAAGTATTCTCCTTAATTCCTACATCGTGTTTGTAGGTAGAATCTGCTAGATGCAATTTTAACTCAGTGATCTCAAAAGAGCCAAGATTTAACTTGTTAAAAAGACTCTTTGGAATTGTTGAGACGCTTGCACCTAGATCACAAAGTGCAACTATCTCATTGGTCCCAATTTTAATCTTAATAGTAGGCTCAAATATGTCATCAAGCTTCACAGGTAATTTTTTAGCAATTTGCTTATATTCTTCCTTAAGCTCACGTACCTTTATTGCTACCTGATTAACAAAGTGTTGGCACATAGCTTCCTCATTAACTTCACTTATCAGAATCTTAACGTTGATCGTTTTTATGAGATCTTCAACGGTGTAGCTTGGTGAAGGGGCATTACTATAATCAAGTTCTTCAGGCTCCTCCCTTTGGATTCTCATCATCTTAAGATCTTCAACAGGATTGGGCTCAACTTTTCCTACAAATTTGGCTAATGAGAGTTTGACTCTCGGTTATCTTACCTAGTTGTGCCTCAACGATCCTCGTTCTTTCTTGGAGGGCCTGCAAATAATTTCTCAAACTTACAACTTGGTTAAACAATTTACCAAACATATCATCATGGTTCTCCATTATTTTAAGAAGAATATTGTTTTGTTCATTTTGTGAGTCTATAAAAGCCTTAAGTGTTTCTTGGAGACTACCATTACTAGTTACCATATTATTATTAGAGTTACCTGCAGGACTAGAATAATGTTTCTAAAAATTAGGATTATAATTCTTCTTCCAAGCAGGGTTATAATCATTACGAGCTATGAAGTCTACTTCTTCAATATTTGTTTCAGGGATAGCTCTTACCTAGGGTTCCTTACTTTTTACGGCTAGTATGAGCTCATCCAACTTAGCATCGAGTTCTTCATTTTCCTGTGGTGGGACGAAGTTCACCTTCTTCGTGTTTGATCTATCCACATGCCATTGGGCATGGTTGTCTTGTATATTGTCTAGCACATGCTTTTCTTCGGTAATATGTTTACCCATAAAAGTTCCTCCAGTTGTAGTATCAAGCATAGACTTAGACACGGGGTTAAGAGCATTATAAAATAGATGGAGAATTAACTAGTCTTCCATCCCATGACTAGGACAGTTTCTAATGCATTCTTTCATCCTCTCCCATGCAAGCGCTAGTGGCTCATGCTCTTCCTGTCTAAAACCAGTAATATTATATATGAGTTGCATAATCTTTGCAGGTGGGAAAAATTTAGTCATAAATAAAGAAGTGCATTCCACCCATGATGTAATAGTATTTCTAGGCAAAGATAGCAACCATCTTTTGCTCTTCCTCTAAGAGAGAAAGGAAATAAACACAATTTGACCGCATCGGGGTCATAGTCTTTTATACGCATAATATCATATATTTCAGTGAAAGTATTCAAGTGCATACCTGCGTCCTCAATAGCAGAGCCTCCAAATTGATTCTTTTGAACCAAACTTAAATAATGGAGCTTAATTTCATAGTCATCAGCAACAATTGCTTGATGAGTAATAGGATTACGCAAATAATCATTGTTGGGAGTAGCAAACTCCCAAAGATTCTTTTCACCCATAGTTCCTATGTTTTTGGATTTTCTTAAACAAAGACTTATAATAGTAAAAGCAAGAATTTAAAGGCTAACTAATTTTTTTGGTTTTTCAAATAAAGATTGAAAGCAAACTAATAAAATTTAAAACAAGAATTAAAACTAGCAAGGTTCCTACTAACCTCACTAGGGTAGCTATTGCTTCCCCGGCAACGGCGCCGGAAGAAGGGTTGATACCTTCGATCCGGATTATGGATGTAGTATAGCTTCTTTTTCCCTAGTAGACTTAGGTTATCGAATCCTCGGGAAACACATGCGTAGTGAAGTTACTTTAACGGACCTTCAGGAGTTTTAGAATTCCTTTTGTGTTTTTACCGGACCAAGAGTTTGCATCTTTTTGTTGTTGTTGATGATGGAGAGCGAGGGCCTAGGGCGTTTGGTTTCACCTGTAGCTGTGCAAAACATCTGATGGGAATAAAAGATAAAGATAAAGTATGCATGTAATTGTTATAGTAAGATAAATTATATATGGGCAGTGCATCCATAATTGTTATTGCCTCCGCAACCGCTTATAGAAATAACCTACTAGTCTCATCCATAGAAGAAAGAGAACTAATGATATGCATAGTGATGTCACCGTTAATCCCAAGTAAATCCCTCACATACAGCCGTACTACCCCTTCTGTCACTAGGGTTCCCAACCTGCAGATTAGTCATTACTCATACTCCCTATACCTGGCTCAATCCTCGGGGTCTTGGGTACCTGACAAGTCCTTAGATTGAGGCAATAGAGGATACAATAATCATCACGTCATACAAACTAATACATGATCCCATCTATGATAAATAACATGCAGAAACGCTACATGGCTACGCCGAAGCCCTTATCCCAAGGAGAATTACTCACACATAGAGATGAGATCAACAATCACAAACATTGTAATGGAAATCATGAGATTGATAGAAAATAGTTTTACAATGTCGCCAATCGAAGAAGAGATCTACTATTACAAGTGGTGGAATATGGCTATGGTGGTGGAGAAGGGCTTTGGAGATTAGATCTAAGTCTATTCTTCCGGCAGCTCTTTGATGTGGTGGATGGAGATCTGGAGGCGGCTGACGATCTAGGGCTGGGACTCTCGAACGCTCTTTTCTCGTCGCTCGAGGGCTCTTTATATAGGGGTCCCTTCACGAAAGTTGTTCTGTTTGACCTAGCGGCGTCTATGGCAACTATACGACCGGAATTTTGTTTCGGTCGTATAGTTGGTCGTTAAAGCGTCTGCCTTCGACCCACGACTCCTGGTTACTTCCGGTTGTTGGAAATCTCGTATCTTTGACTTTAATGTAGTGATTCCCATCATAAAACGTCATTATCTGCGTAGGAAAAAATAGAAGGAAAGAATTGCATACCCCTTTTAATATTAGGCATTAGTGGCAGGGTTTAGAGAGATATTTCATCAAAAATATGAATAATATCTAGTTTAAATGTGGATGTAGATGGCTATATTTCAGAGCCATCAGCCCAACAGGCACTTCAAGCAGCTCACTCGCGAAATTGCCGCCGCTTGGCCTGGGACCCCGTCCCCAAGGCTCAAGTGGTCGCAGTACACCATCACTTTCGATGTCGGAGACCACCCCGTCTCCACCAAGGATGTGGGAACTCTACCCACGGTCTGCACCCCCACCATCAGCAACATTGCAGTCGCCAAGATGCTTATCGACGATGGTGCTATCCTGAACGTGATCTTGATAGAGACATTCGCTAAGTTGTAGGTGTTGTACGACCTGATGCCAACCATGTTGTTCTCTGGGTTCACCAACGACACCACCATACCCATTGGGAAGGTCCGCATCTCCGTCACATTCGGGTCTCGTGAAAACTACCGCACTGAGCTCATCGACTTCGACATGGCACCCATCGGCCTCCCCTACAACACCATCCTGGGCTACCCCACTCTAGCCAAGTTCATGGCGGCCACCCACCACGCTTACAAGATCGTCAAGATGCCAGGAGGAAATGGAGAGGTCATCACCATCTGTTGCAATGAAAGGGAAGCTCTGCGCTCCCTCGAGCATGCCTACAAAACCTCGGCCACCACCTACCCTGAGGACGTGGATGCCCTTGACAACATCGGGGGCACCGGGAGGAAGAAGCAGATGATGACCCAAGAGAGTGCCATGGCAAAAAGGGCGGTCAACTCCTTGTACCATTTTAGTGAGGGTCTCGTCGCAGCCACTGCCCGCAGCCACGAGAATTCCTCGGGGCAGCCCCAACTCGCCCTTGCCAACGCTGAAGAGCCTCACAAGGGTGGCGCTAACGCGGGGCTCCTGACTTCCCTCGGGACTGCACCCAGCGTGCACATAGCATCAACTGCCTCCCTGACACTGCTTGAAGGCCACTGGCCCATGTATGGAGCTAGGCGTCAGGAAGGCTAATAAGCCCCTCCAAAAAACGCATCCTAATACCTTTTTTTTTAAGTTGACTCTTGAAACTCTCATCATCTACAACCTTATTTCTCATAAGACCCCATGCATATCACAACGGCATTGTAATAAGCTTGGACCTATCTGGCGGTTTTTTTGGATTTTGCGCCTGCTGCCAATTCTGCCATTTGCTTCTCTTTCGGGAAAACATTTTCAAAAGCTGTGCATGGATGAAGTTCCCCTACATATGCCACGTGAGTGGGGGCTAGGCACTGTGTCCATCACGGGCCATTCCCCGTCAACCCCAGGGCCTAAAGTGTCGAGCTCTGAACTTACAAACTAGCCCCCGGTGATGAGTGCATATTTGCATCATGTTTTACACTATTATTTTGCATTGTAGATGTAGGATCTTGGTATTTTACGGTGCTCGTGCACATATTTTATGTCTGTTTTCACCAGGATCAGGATAGATGATGGATCCAATGGATATAATTCTTGGAGCAGCTGTAATGAGGAGAAAAGGAGTCAAAAACAACGTAAATCGCTTATTTGGGAAATATTAATAATACCAGAAGAAAACCCGAAGCGAACAAGATGTATAGACGGTTCAACGACCAACTATACGACAGGAATAAATTTTTCGGCTGTATAGTTCCAGCCTTATAGTTGGCACCGCCACCGCCTCCTCAAATAGTTTCACCCCATGCAACTGCATTGGGGAGATGACATACAGAACACCCATAAATCGCTGAAACCTCACCTCCAGAAGGCATCTGGAGGGGGAACTCATCCACCGAGGATCCATCTTCGCCTTGCGCAGATTCGGGAGGCTAAGGCATCGATCTTCATCATCCACCGCTGCATCACCACCATCTCCATCCATCCCATCTACATCGTGTCTAGATCTTGTTGTAATTTCCATACTCGTTGTGGATTTATATAAGTACTATTCACTATGATAGATCCCATTGTTATTGCCATGATATGGATTGCCTCCATGTTTGAGTAGATCATTAGTTCTTGGGGAGATGGATAAACCCTAGTATGAGAGAAATAAGATAAAGTTTATTATGATACTCATCGTTGTGACCATGTGTTAGATTGTCTTCATCTTGATGTTGAGAGAAGTCGATGTCTCAATATTTGCCTCTCATGGGGACTTGATGGAGGGAACTACTTGTTGGTAGACGGAGGTGTGCTAACACTTACATTGACTATAAAGTTGTTGGCAGTCCTTACGTATCAACTTGGGAAACCGAGGAAACTCATGGAACACTATCCATGCCATGGGATACGTCCTATGGGATTATGTCCCTTAATTAGGCAGTAATTCGATTGATGTCGATTGCTGACTACTGTGGTTATGAGGATGATGTGAGCAGCGGTTACTGCCTATTTGTCCAAATACGGAGTTCCTCCCACACATACATAGTTGAGAATGTTCATGATAATAACCTTTATCTTAGCTCCTTATAATGCTAGTGGTGTATCCGCTACTCCCTAAGAACATTTTTCCCTATTGCAGTTCCAATCTCTCTTACATACGCGATACTTACTTTTTGTATCAGTTGTTTTACTTTACTTTATTGTTGCTCTTATACCTAAAACCCAAAAACACCTTTTTACATAATATTCGCATTTTATCTTGTCACTTAGATCTTTATTTAGCATTTTTATTGAAATATTTATTTCAAGAGTTATTAGACTTCAGACTCCTGCTCCCTATGGGATTGATATATTTATTTCGAAACTAGCTACAAACGATCTGTGCACTTGTAGACATCAAGCTATTTTCTGGTGCCGTTGCCGGGGAGCTAAGCGTTGTAGGTCTTTTAGTTTTTGCTTATTTATTTTTGTCTTGCTAAGTTTTGTTTTGAGTTACAGGTTTCCACCAAGATGATGGAGTTTGAGCATATGACTAGTGCTAACCCACTCAACTACTTTGGGAAGCCCTATGATATTTATAAAAGAAACAACTCCAGTGAGAAGACAAGGGGGTTTGAAATAAATCCTCTACTACTCGGTATTCTACACAAGAAGCAATTTATTGGAAATGAAGAAGATCCTGATCCATATGAGCACATTGCATGTTTCAAAGATATATGTGGCACTTTTCAATTGACGGGATATACCGCTGATGAGGTATGGGTTATAATTTTTAGTCAAACTTTGACTAGTACATCTCTCTCATGGTATAGATCTCTACCCCCTGAAGCCACAATGTCAACACCCGGATTTTTAATCCCAGATGCCAGTTATGCCATACCTCGCAATCCCAGGATTACCATTTTTGCGAGACATAACAGATTGGATATCACAGTACATCATCCATTACAAACCATAATAATGTCTTACAACAAAATAAAGGATCTCATGATCCAGTCTTAATACAACAAGCAGCGGGATGAATAATAAGTGTAGCGGTGGGGTCCATCTTCAGAGTCATAGGCAATGCTGACGATGGGAGATGATCCTAGTTATCATAGCCGTCCTGCTGTCCTTCATCTTGGTAGTCTCCTTCATAGTCTGGACATAGGAATAGCCAGGGACAAAATCCATGAGTACTCTTTATGTACTCACAAATTATCACTAATCAAGTGGTATAGTTCTAAGTAGGAATGCTAACTTTAAGTTTACTTGTAAAGTTAAGTTTGAAACCTAAGCTGAGTTCTGAAACAAAGAAAGGTAAAGAAGTTTTGAAAACACCTAAGTGGGAACTTAATCATCATAGTCACAACCCTGTTGTGGTCAAGTCATGTCACAATTCATTTCATAAGTCGTTTTGAAAACATCTGACAATGGAACAGTATGGCCACTCCAACTGTCCATAACCGCGAACGCGGCTATTCGAATAGTTTGGCACTCTACAGAGGTGGTACACTTTCATCACAAGATTCGATACATCTGTCAGGGATAACCCTGAATCGTCATACTTAGTATGCAGATAATCAAACATAACCTTTCCTTTACACACCCTAGTATAAGCACCTCCCCTATGAGCATGGCCTCCCAACCATGACCATCTATCATCTTGGGCACTGCATAGGTGGACAACATCAAGAGGTAGCCTCAGCTCAAACCTCTCCCGCGAGGGAACTAATACTAATGCATATAAACTTCCGGCTAAGCCTTACCCAATTCAGGTATTGTGGTTGTACGGTAAAGTTGGAATGGTATCGCATCCGAACCCAACCATCAGTTTTGTAAAAGGGCTAAGGCTCATGCCTCAATATTTTCATCCTCATAAAACATTTATGTTTCTCAACACATGTCAAAACATCTCAATAGAACGACTCATCATTCCAAGGTTTTCATAAATCATTTCCACCAAGTATTCCCATCTAAAGTGACTCAAGTTTTAGCTCTAAACTACTAAGTTAAGAGTGTTCACTAAGGTGGGATGCTAATCTCAAACTCATGCCATAGAATGACATCTAAGTCTAACTAGATAGGTCAAGTTTTATACTCTTTATGCTACCTTCAAACAAGTAGGACTTTGGTAAAGAAAAGAAAGTAAATCTTGTTAATAAAACTTGGGGTAGGTAATGGTCAACATGTATAACCAAAGCATGCCTAATGCCTTTGCTTGGGTTATCTAGTTTAAGTGTACTTAAACGGCCGGTGGGGGTCTACTGGGGACGTACCAGGGCTATAGCTAGTGCGGCGAGGCGGGCGATCGAACTGGACAGCAACGGCGGACTCTGGCGAGGTCACGACAGGTGCTGTGGTGGATGAAATCGACTTCAGCGTTTCCTCCTCTGCCGCGGGATCCTCCGGTACAATTCCAGCGAACTAAGGCTCGAGCGGCTCTGGTGAGAGAGGGGAAATGTTCAGGGGAGAGAGGGGAGTGGAACGGTGTGAAGAATGAGGCAGGGGGTGGCCTCCTTATATAGGCTCGACGGTGAGACCGAGAGTTGTGGGCGGAGCTCGTCGGTGAGGACGGCACAAGGCTCTTTCGGCATGGGCTGGGCAGGCGGACGGTGGGCGGTTCCCTGGCGGTGCTCTACGGCATAATGGCGATGCTAGGGGCGGTGGCATGTGGTCAGGAGCTTCCCGCGCTCTGGGAGACAGAGGCGGTGCTCGACGCGGTGCGTGGCGACTATGGGTCGCGTGGCGGTGCACGGCCGTGTCTGGCGGGTGCTAGGGTTGAGGCGGAGCAGCGTGCGGGATATGGTGTCGAGGGGCGGTCTGCTGCGTGCTGGCGGCGTTCACGCTCTGGCGAGCTCGCAGAGAGAATGGGCAGCGACGCTGGGGAGTGGTCCAGGGGCTGGGGTTGATCGAGGGGTGGACAGGGAGGTGCGGTAGGGTTGGGCGGAGCTAGGGGACTTGCTGGTTTGGCACGACGCGGACCCTGGCGCGTTGCCCTCTTCTGGCCGGCGGTGACCACAAAGTGGCAGAGCTCCACTTCTGCTGCGGCTAAGGGAGGGGCTAGCTAGGGGTTTGGTTGGTCTCAGGGGGACAGGGGAGAGTAGTGAGGGTGCAATGGGGGACAATGGCTTAACTACAAACAGTAATAGTTAGGCAGTTTTATTTCTGTCTGCAACCTGTTCGACACAATGGCCGCATGAAGAATTTTTTTGAATTTTGGGCTGAATTTTGGTGGAGTGATGTATCTTATGCTTGAGCTTCTAGGTGTGCTTGGGTTTTAAAACTGGAGTTCATTTGACTGGTTTTTGAATAAGTGTGATCTATACATATGAACTACATTCAAATTTCAAATGTCATTTAAATTTAGTGTTTGAAAGTTTTTGGGGTGAAACAAAGTGGGCCTTGGTACATCACTACTTGTAATAGCAAGGGGTGCAAAGATCCACAATTGTTTCTGTTAAGATTTGAGTTTTAGGAATAGCCAAAGTAGGCATGGTGATTAAAATGGCAAAAGTGACCATTTGCTTATTTTATTCTTTTTGATTTGTTTTTCTTTGGGATTTGTTTGGGGATGATCTAGATGATGTTTAATTCATCTTAGAATCATTTTACAATCAATGGCTCACTTAAACATGGCATTTCAAACAACTCCTATTTTAAATGCACACACATATGAATGCTTAATCATTTTTTAATGGAAAAGTTTTTGTTAACTCTAAATTTGATGATTCGGATCTTAATAACCTTGGATTAAGTTTTGGGATGTTACAAACCTTCCCCCCCTTAAACAAAATCTCGTCCCGAGATTTAAGTAAGAAAACTAGGAACTAAAGAGATCTGGGAACTCAGTCCTAATGTAATCTTCTCGCTCCCAAGTGGCTTCCTCTTTGGTATGGTTGCTCCATTGAATCTTGAGAAACTTGATACTCCTGGTCCTAGTGGTTCTATAAGCTTCTTCTAAGATACGGATGGGAACTTCACGATACGTCAGATCCTTGTTGATCTCAATGCCTTGGTGATCGATGTTCTTGAAAACTTCAGTCTTCTCCGACACTTCGAGGCATTTGCGAAGTAACAAGATATGAAACACGTTGTGGATGGCGGACATCTCTTCAGGCAGTTATAGTTGATACGATACTTCTCCTTGGCAATTTAGAATCTTGAAAGGCCCAATATATCTGGGGGCTAACTTTCCTTTCAGACTAAAGCGTTGCGTTCCCTTCAATGGCGAAACCTTGAGATATACGAAATCTCCGACATTGAAAGTCAGATCTCTCCTTCTCTTGTCAGCGTAACTCTTCTGTCTGGATTGGGCGGTCTTGAGGTGCGCACGGACTTTGTGAACCTTCTCTTTGGCTTCTTGGAGAATGTCAGGTCCGAAGATCTGAATCTCTCCTACTTGCGACCAATTCAAAGGGGTGCGACACTTTCTTCCGTATAGGAACTCAAATGGTGCCATTTGCAAACAAGCTTGATAACTGTTGTTATAGGAGAATTCTGCGAAAGGCAGACAATCTTCCCATTTTGATCCATACTCTAACACACAAGCTCTCAACATATCCTCTAAGATTTGGTTAACTCTTTCAGTCTGTCCATCAGTTTGCGGGTGATAAGCGGTGCTGAAGTTCAACTTGGTTCCTAATCCTTCCTGGACTTTCTGCCAAAATCTCGAGGTAAATTGGGTTCCTCGATCTGATACTATGGTCTTGGGGGTTCCATGCAGACTAACAATTCTAGCAATATACAGCTCTGCTAGCTTCAAACTCTGGTAGGTGGTCTTGACAGGTATAAACTGGTCTACCTTGGACAGTCAATCAACAATGACCCAGATTGAGTCATTTACCCTACTAGAAGTAGGCAAACCGGTGATAAAGTCCATTCCCATTTCCATTCCGGAATCTGTAGTGGTTGCAATAGTCCTGTGGGCCTTTGATGTTCCGCTTTGACTCTTTGACAGATATCACACTTGGCAATGTAGCTCCCGATTTCTCTCTTCATCTTGTGCCACCAAAATTGCTCTTTCAAATCTTGATACATCTTTGTTCCTCCGGGGTGGATAGAATAAAGAGTATCATGAGCTTCTTGCATGATAACTTGCTTCAGCTCTGAATCTGCTGGCACACAGATACGACCTTTGTACCACAGAATTCCTTCTTCGTCTTCAGTGAATCCAGGTACCTTTCCTGTACCAATACGACGTTTGATTCCATCGATACTTTTATTTCCCTTCTGGGCTTCCTTGATTTGGCTAATCAAAGTGGGTTGAAGTTCAATGCTAGCTAGAAATCCTTTGCTAACTAGCTCAGTCCTGAACTGCTCCAACTCCTCACACAAACTTGGTTGCTTCTCCTTGATCATGGTGTTTAGCCTACACGGCAATCTGCCAAGAGCATCCGTTACCACATTGGCTTTGTCGGGGTGATAGTGAATGTCAAGGTCATAATCCTTGATTAAATCTATCCATCTTCTTTGCCTCATATTTAGCTCCTTCTGAGTGAAAATATGATTCAAGCTTTTGTGATCTGAGTAAATCTCATAGTGATTACCCATTAGATAGTGACGCCATGTCTTCAATGCCAAAACTACGGCTGCTAACTCGAGATCGTGGGTAGGATAGTTCTGCTCATGCTGCTTCAGTTGTCGAGATAGATAAGCGATGACCTTGCCTTCTTGCATCAATACACATCCGAGACCAATCTTGGATGCATCACAATACACGTCAAACGGCTTCTTGATATCTGGCATGATCAATATTGGGGCTGAAATCAATCTCTTCTTCAGCTCTTGGAAACTGGCTTCACATTTGTCGGTCCATTCAAACTTCTTGTCCTTCTTCAACAATTGGGTCATGGGTCGGGTGATGCTTGAAAATCCTTCGACGAACTTGCGGTAGTATCCCGCTAATCCGAGAAATGCACGGACTTAGGTTTGAGTGGTTGGGGCTTCCCATTCTTCGACATCTTTAATCTTGGCGGTATCAATAGAGACTCCTCCGGCAGACACAATATGTCATAGGAATCCTACTTCTTTCAGCCAGAACTCACATTTGCTGAATTTGGCATACAACCGATGCTCTCTAAGGGTAAGGATGATTCTCGGATGTTGCTCATGCTCTTCTTCTGACTTGGAGTAGATAAGGATATCATCGATAAACACAATGACGAACTTATCCAGTAAATTCATAAAGATCTTATTCATGAGATTTATGAAATAAGCAGGGGCATTGGTTAATCCAAAAGACATAACCGTATACTTGTATAAACCATAGCGAGTAGTAAAGGCGGTGACGAGGGTTTAACTCATCAATGCCCATTGTTATGGACTTGGGTTTTGGAGAAGGAGGGAGCGCTGGAGACATCTATCGGCTAGCAAACAAGCACACAGGGGACAAAGATTTACCCAGGTCCAGGCCTCATAGAGGTCCCTACTCCTGCTTGTCTACTCGTGGAATTATCGAAGGAATCAAAAGTTACAATGGTGTGCAGATGTAATCTGCCGAGGGTTGTGGAAACTAGGGTTGCATGTGTCCTCCTCGCCGCCCCTCCTAGCCTTTATATATATAGGCTAGGTCTCGGGTAGCAGGTCGAGTCGGTTACAAGTTAGGGTTTTCCCCTTCAAACTTTCTATCTTTAACTTCTTCTTGTTCTTCAAGCAATCGAGAGTCCGTAGGTTACTCGAGTCCCTCGTTTGGGCCTTGGCGACACCGTGGGCCTGTACGTATTTGGACCGTATATACCAAGCTCGAATACCTGTAGGGTATACCCATGTCAGTAGTCCCCGAGTGTCCAGTGGAATCGCAGATTCGACTAGGGACTTTTTGAAGTCTTCGAGTGCCTGAACAAGTGCATTTCGACTGCTTTTATTTGTGTCATAGGGATTGTTGATATACGTGCCTGATATAACCGAAGTATCGGTATCAGTTAATCACCTTAGGGTGAAACAACACAATCTACTCGAACTCGAGTCCCCGGACTCGAATCCGGAAAAGTGCTGGCGTAATTCGACTCAGGCCGCGGAGGTCTTACAGGAGTCGAATTCCAGTTATATGGGTGTGAGCACTCGACGCGTCTGTCAAGGCATGTTCATCGTACCTGTAGGCACGGATATATTTCTGGTAGTGCGCAGCTAAATGCATTGCCAGGCCTTATTCAGGTCTTACCTTCACGCTGTAAGTGCGGCATCCGAATTTTATCATTGCGGAGACGATTCGGGTGACCCAGGAGACACAGTCTCTTTGTAGGGAAAATTATGAGGCGGTGTCACCATGAGCTTCGAGTGCGGATGTTATCAACACACAGTTTTCTGTATAAATAATCATAGGGTGCGTGACCAGCGCTCCCTATGGGAGTAGCCCCCGAGTGCCTGGTTGAGTCGAAGACTCAGGCAGGGACTAAATAACTTTTGCGACTGCTGTCATTCTTTGGTTGCTTGTTTCAGTCGAATTTTTCCAGCGCTCCCTATGGGAGTAACCCATGTCCATAGTCGAATCATATTTCGAATGACCTGGGTTTGCTTTTGATTGTCCTTGTTTCTGCAAAAATAAAAGAAAATCGTAGGGTGCACAGCCAGCGCTCCCTATGGGAGTAGCCCCTGAGTGCTTGGTGGAGTCGAAGACTCCAGCAAGGACTTAAGTAGTCGAAGTTTTTCGCTGCATAGCTTTGATGACGTCAGTGCTGACGCTTGTATGACCTCAGTTGCCCGCGTGAGCGAGTTTGATGGGACGTGACGAGCAGTGGGTCCTACTTTCTGACTTTGATTTGACTGGGCGTGCGTAATCTTTATTTTAACTGCGCCTCCTCGATTTCCGTGCGTAATGGGAGTAGTGGAGGGACAGTTCACGCTTCCCCTTCTCCACATGTCTAGCACGATGGGTGCCACGCGTCCAATAGGGTTTTTCTGAGCCATTGGATTGCATCTTCCAGGGGTTAAGTAGCGGCGCTGCGACGGTAATTTTTCCCATCTGTTCTCATTCATCCTCGCTCCCATCGCCATTGCTGCTGCTCCTCTGCTTTTCTCTGCGCCCATTTCCTCCATGACGCTAGACCAGCTCCGCTCGTTTCCGAGCTATTTTCTTCGCTCGCATCGCCGTCGTGCAATGGGGAAGAAGAAGGGAGGCGCTGCCGCTGATTCCGCGGCCACTGTTGCCGCGGCGAAAAAGAAGGGCGGCTCCGCTGCTGCGGGCTCCAGCACCGCCACCAGCGGGGAGAAGAAGGTCGCGGGCACCCGCGTCACGAATGGTGTGTGGCGCCCTTCCATCATCAAGGCGTCTGATCTCCGTCTTATTCGCCAAGACGGAGTGCTGTCTGCTGCAGTCGCCGACGCGCGCGTCCCTAGCAATGAGACCATTCCTGCTCCTCCTGCTGGTTTTCGAGTGATGTTTCTTGCATTCATCATTCGCGGTCTCTCCTTTCCTCTTCACCCCTTCTTTAGGGGTCTTCTTTGTTTCTACGGGCTCCAGCTCCATCGGCTGTCCCCAAATTCGATCATCCACATCTCTTGCTTCATCACACTTTGCGAGTGCTGGCTCGGAATCGAGCCACACTTCGGCCTTTTCAAGCGCATCTTCAAATTGAAGCACCAGTCTGCATCTGGCTCTTTAGTTTATGATGTAGGTGGTTGCGAAATCCACGTCGACCCATCTGCCACCTACTTCGACATCAAGCTCACGAAGTCCGTCCAAGGGTGGAGGGATAAATGGTTTTACATCCGTGATCAGAAGGCCAAGGGTGAGCACTTTGGACTCGCGCCCTTCGATCCCGCGGCGCCATGCAGGAGGATGCGCTCCTGGAAGAACGTAGTTATGCCTAGCAAGCTCGTGGAGACAGACGTGTTGTATCAACGCATCTGTGACCTCGAGAGTCGCATAGGCAAAGAGGAGGGAGGCTACGCTCTCATCCGAACTTGGTTGCGCCGTCGTGTCTAGCCCCTGCAAGCCAGAGTCCACCCCATGTTTCAATGGGCTTGCGTTGATGATGCCACTCATGTGTCTGCCGATGGCATGTCCGCGAGTGAGGTAGACAAGAGGGTTCGACTGGTCACGAAGTACACCGGCAAGGATGTGCTTCCTAGTGAGCTAGTTGTTCCTCCCTTTGATGCTTCGAATCCTCCTCCTGAGGTATAGTTGTGCTACGCAGTAGCTTATTTTGTCGATTGCTTTTCTGTTTCTTACTTGTTTTTTGCTGATTTTTGTTGTCTGTATGCAGGATTGGACGGTGTCGCCTTGTATGCCTCCTCTCCCTGAGGGGATTATTCCTCGCGAAGCCTTGGAAGAGGATGAGTCTGAGTCGACTGTCCCTTCTGATGTGGAGGAGGAAGCCCCCGAGTCCGATAGTCTGCATACTCGCAAGCGTTCGCGTAGCAAGGATTCCGACGTGTCATCTCCTTCGACTCCGGAAGGTACGGGCGTTGGTGCGGAGTCGCCAATTCCTGCCATTCCTGTGAGGGCTGTGGCACCATCTTCTCGCAAGAAGATGCGATTGCCCAAGGAGTCTTCGTCGGAGTCGGTGGAGGCCACATTTGACTTTGACAAGTTTGACTGGTAAGTTTTCTAGTTCATTTGTTCTTCTCTGTTTTCTTCTTGTTGGCTTGTCTCGGAGTTTTCCCTTTCTCAATGTGGGTTTTGTCTTGTAGTCAAGAGGCGTCGTCATCTTCTGGCGACGTCGAATTTTTGAAGGAATCAGGAGTCGCGGCCTCAAGGTCCAAGAAAGAGGTCGAGCGGGCTCCTTCCCCTCCATTGGCGGCCCACTCCAGGCACAACTCTTCCAGTTCTCCTCGTGCGGGAGAGCATCGAATGGTTGCCCGGGTGACGGTACAACAGACATGTTCGGAGTCACTGGAGGACCATGTAAGTATAGCTTTTCTTTGTTTTAGTGTTATAGTCGACGTTATCTGTTGCCTCTGCTGATTCCTTGGTTGTGCTACAACTTCTTGTGAAGGAAGTCGCGCACTTGGCAGAACAAGTGATGGCGATGGGCCGCCAGCATGCAATGCTGGAGACACGTCACCGCGTGGTTGAAAGTGAGTGTTCTACACTTATTCTTCTTCGTCTTCTTCTTTTGATATAGTCGACTGGTAATCAACTTTTGCTTGTCGTGTAGCTGAACATAATGCCTTATTGCGTGACACTGCCACCTTGGAGAAGGCACTTGCTGCGGCTGTGAAAGGTCGCGACGAGGCAATCGCAGCGCGTGACGAGGCGCGGAAGCGTGAAGAGGATCTGCGTGCCTCCTTTGCGGCCAGAGAAAAGTTGTTCGAGGAACAACTGTGCTCAGTCGCCAAGGCTCTCTCAGGTACTATTGCTTGTGGATATTGTTTTTCCTTCGCTGCTTCTAATGTTTTTGCTAGTGACGCTGATGTTTTTTGGTCCATGTGTGAGTTTATGTACAGATGCTGGTGATTTGAGCTTTGACCCGCAGGCCCTTCGTCGTGATGACGCTCTGGCGGGTGCGCTGGCTGTAGTTGAGGACCGTAGCGCCGCCGTCCAGGATACACTTTCCAAGGCCAAGGGCGCCCTCAGTCGCCTCCAGGAGGAGTTGATGCCTAAGGCGGAGCTGATCGATAATATGGACGAGCTGGTGGAGTCACTCGCTGGGGGTGTGCCTTCCAGCTACAAGAACTCACTCCACGCGGCTGGCGCGTCCATGTCACTTGCCATGGTGCAGGCCCACGGAGTCGAGATCGATCCTTCCGCGGTGTCGAAGGCGATGCCTGTTGGCGCGGACAGTCAGCAGGTAGTCTTTGCTCCTTTTGCGACTGCCTGTACCAAATATGGGCATCACTTGATAAATACGGTTGCGAAGTACTCTGAGGAGCTCCAACATGCCAAGAAGGCGGCGAAAGCTTCGGCCTCAGGGGCCGATGGAAAGTCAGTGGCGTCTGATACTGCCACGGACTTGATGAAGCACCCGAAGCCGTCGAAGTCGAAGAAGCCAGCTGCTCCTTAGTTAGCTTTGTAATAGTTGATTAGTTTATGTCCTTTTGTTTAAGAACATGCCTCCTGGTGACTGTATCTGCTGATACTTATGATGGTCTTGAGTGCATCTGACCCTTTTGTCTTTGTTTTGGTTTGGTCATCTTATTTGCTTCTATCTTGACTTGTGGTAGGGTGCATCAAGTGATCCTGTGAGGGGGATCCAGGACTCGCCAACTCTTGATGATACCGTGGCACCGTCGCGCTCCAGGGTAGATGAGCTGTCCTTGCTTTCGCGACTGCATGATCGCGTGAAGCAGCTAGAACGTGAGTTGCCCGTGCTCCGCGGTAGCACAGACGTGTGGAAGTCGAAAGCGGAAAAAGCCGCCACCCGAGAGCAATATCTGCTTGGCGAGGTGACGCAGCTGGGCGACCAATTCAAGTGTTAGTTTGCTTGTTCCCATCTTTTCCTTGTAGTCACTCGCAGTGGTACGTTGTACTCATGCTGCTGATGTTGCTTCGTGTAGTTGTTAGCGCGCGTCATCCGCGGGAGGAGAAGGATAGAATTGCTATTCACCTGCATGATCTCACCCAGGAGCAACTTCAAGAGAGTGGATACTTCTGGGTAGATCATGATCGTGCGACTGCGCTGGCGACCCTGCAGGATCGTGCATCGCGGGTGCAGCTCTTTCTGAAGAAGTCGCAATCATGCCTGAAGAGCATTTATCGGGCGATGTTCCCGCTGGATGATACCCCATCAAGCTTGCTGGCCCTCCTAGCCAAGTTTCAAGACCTGTCCGCGGTTCGCGAATGCGTGAGGCAACAGTTGGTGGCTGGTGCCAAGGCTGCTCTGTCAATGGTGCGATTGCACAGGCCTGACGTGGATGTTGCAGCAATTGCGTCTGGGCCGCCTGCACCACCAGCAGGTTCTGCCTGGAATATGGTGTCGCACTACCAGGCGGTGGATCGCCCAATAGAAGAGATCGTCGACTTCTTTGAGGAGCAAACCAACGTTCTCCTGCTGCAGTAGTAGCCTAATTTGTGTCCTGCACATAAGTGTACTTGTGTTGTAAAGTTCGTATAGATGTTGTAGATAATTTATTGTCAAATGTGTACAAAGAGCTTTGTTAGCATGAGGTGCGTTGCACTATGCGAGTCCTTTTCGTTAGCCTGGCCATGCGTTATCTCAGTCCCTTTTTCAACCTGTCAGGTGCGTTGCAGCTGGGTTGAGGTTGTGTTAAGGGGTTCGATTGATGTACCAGCTACTCCAGATATCGCGTTTTGGTTCGAGGAACATATGTGTATAGGGTGGCGCAGCCCTCGAGTACATAAATTGACAAAGTGAAGGAGAACACAGAGTTTTGGGGCACTTAGCATTTATTTATTCGAAAAACAGTGCGAGGTACAATGTGTGGCTAAGTAGCCTTATTTTCAATGTAAAAGTAAAAAAGCGACTAGGGGTAGAAGTGTCGCAGTTGTGCGACGTTCCAGGGGTTGGAGTATGCGACTCCTATCTCTAAATCTTGAAGGCGATAGGCACCACCTAGGATTACTTCTGTAATCACGTACGGTCCTTCCCAGGGGGACTCGAGCTTGATATGCCCCTGCTACTTCAGTCGCAGGACCAGGTCGCCTTCGATGAAGGATCTAGGGCGAAGCTTCCTACTGTGGTAGTTGCGCAGGTTCTGCTGGTAGATCATTGATCTTTCCGCGGCGATTTCCCTTGGTACGTCAAGGAGGTCGACGGAGTCTTCGAGTGCGAGGGATGACTCTTGTTCGCAGTAAGCGAGTCACGCGCGGCGCCTTGTACCGTACCTCGGCTGGTAGCATTGCCTCTGCTCCGTGCACCTAAAAAAATGGCGTGTAGCCCGTGGCGCTGTTTGGAGTTGTACGTAGGCTCCAGAGTACGGATTGCAGTTCGTCTGGCCAGCAACATGCGGCTTGTTCGAGTGGCCGGAGGAGTCGCTTCTTGATGCCGCTGCAAACGAGCCCGTTTGCCTTTTCCACCTGACCGTTGGTCTGTGGATGCGATACTGAGGCGTAGCTGATGTTGATCCCTCGGTTCTCGCAGAATTCTTGGAACTCCTTGGATGTGAAGTTCGTCCCGTTGTCGGTGATGATGGTGTGTGGCACCCCGAAGCGGTAGACGATGGACTCAAAGAATTTGACTACGCTGTGCCCTGATTGGTTGGTTACTGGCATAGCCTCGATCCACTTGGTGAATTTTTTGACTGCGACCAAGAGGTAGACGTAGCCTCCTCGCGAGGACCTTGGAAGTTTGCCGACCATGTCGAGCCCCCATTGCGCGAAGGGCTAGGCCAATGGGATTGGCCATAGCTCTGCGCCCGGTGCGTGCGGCTTGTCCGCGAATCGCTGGCAAGCGTTGCATTTTTGGACGATGTCCTTGGCATCGCGCATGGCCGTAGGCCAGTAGAATCCAGCTCGTAGAGCTTTGGCAACGAGGGCGCGACTGCCGGCGTGGTGCCCCCAGGTCCCTTCATGGATGTCGAGGAGAACTGCTTTTCCATCGGCCATGGAAACGCATCGTTGGAGTACTCCTGTGATGCTGCGTTTATACAGTTCGCCGTTGATAATAGCGAATGCCTTGGATCGCCGCGGGATGTGCCGTGCATCTGTCGGATCATCCGGTAGCCTCTTGCTGAGGAGGTACGTGATGTACGGCTGCGTCCATGATTGTTCAATCATCATGACGCTCATTGGTCCTTCGAGTCCGGTGTCTAGCTCCAAGTCATCAAGTGCCATTAGCTCATTGGGTGGCGTAGCCCCCGAGTCCGTTGCTGCGCTTCTTTTCTTCTCTGCGGCCTTTGGCTTGATGGAGCGTTCGCATATGCACTCGAGAAATACCCCAGGTGGTATGGGGGCGCAGGTAGAGCCTATGTTGGCGAGTGCGTCCGCCTCTTCGTTGCTTTCGCGACCTACGTGTCGCAGCTCGCAACCATCGAAGTCTCCTTCGAGTGTATCGTAGAGGTCGTGGTACGCGATCATGTTGTCATTCAGTGCGTCGTACTCATGCATTGTTTGGTTGACGACCAGCTTGGAGTCGCCATATATGATGAGCCTCTTGGCGCCGCAAGCTTTTGCCATCCTCATCCCGTGCAACAAGGCCTCGTATTCAGCCTCGTTGTTTGAGGTTGTGAACTGCATTCACAGGATATACTTCAGCTTGTCCCCTTGAGGTGATGTTAGTATGACATCTGCGCCTACTCCGTCTTTCCGTTTGGACCCATCGAAGTGCATTGTCCAGAGGTAGGACATATCTGGCTTGTCCGGGAGTTGGTTCTCCATCCAGTGCATGAGGAAGTCAGGGAGAATTTGTGACTTGATTGCGTCGCGCTTTTCGTATGTGATGTCTCGTGGAGACAGCTCTATTCCCCAAAGCGCGACTCGCCCCGTGGCGTCGGGGTTATTGAGGATATGTCCCAACGGGGCGTCGTTGACTACCACGATTGGGTGTTCCTGGAAGTAGTGGCGTAGTCGCTGGGTGGTCATAAAGACGCCATACGCCAGCTTCTGGTAGTGCGGGTACCGCTGTTTTGTTGGCGTGAGGACCTCGCTGAGGTAGTATACCGGGCGTTGTATGCCGTGGACCTTGTTTTTCTCCGCTCGCTCGACGACAAGCACTGTGCTGACCACCTGGTTGGTGGCGGAGATGTACAGCAACAGTGGTTCCCTTTCTCGTGGGGTCACTAGCACTGGCGAAGTGGATAGCAGGCGTTTGAGATCTTCGAATGCTTCTTGCGCTTCATTGGTCCACTCGAATTTTTCAGCTTTGCGGAGGAGCTGGTAGAAGGGCAATGCCTTTTCACCCATCCGACTGATAAATCGACTGAGGGCCGCGATTCGTCCGGCCAGTTGCTGGACACCTCTTATGTTTTTCGGCTTCTCCATGGCCAGCATGGCTTTTATCTTCTTCGGGTTCGCCTCGATTCCCCTCGCGGAGATGAGATACCCGAGTAGCTGCCCAGATGGTACGCCGAAGGCGCATTTGTCCGGATTGAGCTTGATCCAGTAGCGGTCGAGGTTGGTGAAGATTTCGCGCAAATCGTCGATTAGAGAGGCTTCCTCCTTGGTCTTGATTACTACGTCATTGACATAGACTTGGATGTTGCGACCCAGTTGTTCCTTGAGGCACGCCTGCATGCACCGCTGGTAGGTGGCTCCCGCGTTTTTTAGCCCGAAGGGCATTGTGTTGTAGCAGAACACACCAAAGGGCGTTGTAAACGCTGTTTTCTCCTGATCTTCCTCCTTCATTCGAATTTCATTATAGCCTGAGTAGGCATCGAGGAAGCAGAGGTGCTCGCATCCCGTGGTGGAGTCGATGATCTGGTCGATCCATGGCAGCGGGAAGTGATCCTTTGGGCAGTGCTTGTTCAGAGAGGTGAAGTCTACGCACATCCGCAGGATATCCGTGTCCTTTTTTGGCACCAGCACCGTGTTGGCGAGCCAAGTGCTTTCCTTGATCTCGCGTATGAACTTGGCCTCAAGGAGTCTGTTGATCTCCATTCCAACTGCCTGTGCCCGTGGCTCAGACAATCGCCTAATTGTTTGCTTGATTGGCCTTGCGTCGGGGTTGACGTTGAGTGCGTGCTCGGCGAATTCCCTGGGAACTCCTGGCATGTCCGCAGGACACCTGGCAAAAATTTCCCAGTGCTCACGGAGGAATTCGACGAGCGCGAGTTCCTATGCAGGACTCAAGTTGTTGGCGATGAGGGCCGTCTTGGCGGGATCCGATGGATGGACTTGCACTTTCTTTGTGTGCACAGATGAGTCGAAGGAGAGATCAGGTGAGCTTGGTCTGCTTAGGGGAGGCAAACTGTTGTGTGTCGTCTCTTTCAATATTCCGAGTTCTTCCTGCATGCCGAAGGACTAGGAGATTATGTTGAATTCCCTGTCGCAACTGTCAGATCGCTCAAAGCTCCCGTTGATCGTGATGACGCCATTGGGACCTGGCATTTTCATCTGTAGGTAGGCGTAGTGGGGCACCGCCATGAACCTAGCGAACCCAGTCGACGACCTCAAAGTCGATGCGCTCGCGCCAGAAGTTCTTCGGTGTGCCGAAGATGACGTCGAGGTTGATTTTGCCCAGGGGGTATACGCCTTTCCCTGGGACGATGCCGTGGAACATTGTGTCCGATGCCTCCAGGCAGGTTAGAGGGATTCTCATTGCTTGCAAGGTGCTCGCGAATATGAGGTTGATGCCGCTTCCGCCATCCATGAAGACGCGACTCATGTCGAAGTCTCCAATTTGCGCCTCGAGTACGAGGGGGCAGTGACCTAGACGGGGTATCTGAGGCGGGTGGTCGCGCTTGTCGAAGGTGATGCATGACTCGCTTCCGCTGAGGTACTCAGTGGTGGATGGTGGCAAGTGCGTGGCCAAGTTGACTTGGCGAGTGATGGCCTTCTGCACCCTGTTGGAGGGGCGTCCCTTTTGGATCATCATGGTGCCCATGGCCCATGGGTACCATTCGCCTCCGTGGTGCTGGTCCGGTGCGGCTCCGTTCGGGGGTGGCCTAGGTGGTGGTGGCGGTGCGCCATGTGCCACGGCGCCTGGAGCAGCTCCGTAGCCTCTTTCGACTGCATTGCGGTTCATCCAAACCAATCCCTCGTGTAGCTTGAGGAACTCACGGCAGTCCTTGAGGAGGTGGCTGGACTTTCTCTTGCCATCATGCTTGTCAATGTAGAAGTGCACCGTGCATGGCCCGGACAGTTTGCCCTCGATGGAGGTCGCGGGTGCCTCATCGCGAGTGCGGCATTGCCATACTTGCGTGGTTTTCCCGGAGTCGCAGTATCCGCCGCTACGGTATCCGCTGTTGCGGTTATCGTCGCGTCTATCGGCGTAGCCGGCCACGACCATGTTGACGTCGTCGCGGTCATCGTAGATGCGCATGCGACGCTTACCTCGGCGGTCGCGTCTGCGTTCGAGTTCTGCCTCCTCGTCGGAGTGAGCGTGATTCTTTACCGAATCTTCTCCATCGGCCCACCGATTCGCGATCTCCATCAGGTGGTCGATGGTTTGGGGCTTTCAGCGGCCCAGCTCCTCCCTGAGTTCTAGGCGGCGGACACCACCGTTGAATGCATCAATCGCGCGGTCTTCTAAGATGTTCTCCGCGGAGTTCTTGATGATGGACCACCTTTGGATGTAGGAGCGCAGCGATTCGCCAGATCTTTGCTGGCAGCATCTCAGCTCTTCGATTGATGCGGGCCGCTTGTACGTGCCCTTAAAGTTGCGCACGAAGCTGTAAACCAGCTCATCCTAGCTGCGAATGGATCCGCGTGGGAGGTTATTGAGCCATGCTCGGGCGGCGCCCTGCAGCTGTAGCTACAAGCATTGCATGGCAGTGCCTCGACTGCCTCCGTGGAGTCTGACGGAGGAGATGTGGTCCTCTAGCTAGATCTTGGGGTCCTGTAGACCGTCGAATTTCGGGTTCTCCGACGGGAGTTTAAACCCTTTAGGCATTCACTTCTGCCTAATGGATCTGCTGAAGCATCTGGCGCCGCAGAGCTCCCCATCTTATTCTTCCGTGTCAGTCGACCGAGCATGTCGTGCCCTTGATTTGTCGATCTTGCACTGCGTAAGGTCGTCGCGCGCATCGTAGTCACGATCGTGTCGCCGTGAGCGGCAGCGCCGAGACAAGTCGTGACTGTCGTGACTGTCATCGCTGGATGAGGGCGAGGAGTGGCACTTTGCTAGCGCTTTGCCCTTTTTTGGGTCTGGTGTTGGCTCCTTGTCGAGGGCGGCCTCGATTAATCCCAAGCCCGCGATCGTAGATCGGTGCATGGCAGTTCGGGGATCTCCAGCTGTTTGCTGGTTATTGAGGAGGTACATGGTGGCTGCCGTCACCACAGCCTGCGGCGTCCTGGGGACCACATTGCCCCTCGTGTCGACTGTCATAGAGCTGAAGTCGAGGACTTTCGCGGCTTCTATGCGTTCTTGCTTGGTAAGATGAGCCATCCGCGATTGCCTCTTCTTGGTGAGGTACTCGTTGCCCCTTGAGGAGGATCCTCCGTAGGAGGAGAGCCCAGCGCGACAAAGGTTCGATTTATCCGCTGCCTTTTTACACGTCTCAAGTTGCACGATTGTTTGCAGTTGGCGCTTGAATTCTTCCTTCAGGAGCCAGTGATAGCCCATCAGCAGTTCTTGCGGGGACCCGAAGGGTAGAGGAGTGCCTCGTAATGCCGGCAGCGATCCCACTCTTGCTCGTTGAGCTTGATTACGACGCGTTTGCCAGTTTGCTCATTGATTATGCTGGGAGGTTCAACTGCTCCTCCGTTGTTGACGGGGGCGCGATTGCCACCGTTACCACCGTTGCCACCATTGCCACCGTTACCGGCGTTGGGTGGATCGGTGCCATTGCCAGGGTTGCCACCGTTGTCGCGATTGGCAGAGGTGTCGCCTGCGTTGATGACGGTGCACATGAAGTGATTGGGGAAGCTGTTGCTTCCACAACTCTCAGATCCGGAATCGTAGGTTCCATCTTCAGTGGCCATATCGCTCAGATCAAAATCGCGACTGCTGTCGCTGACCGTGTTTTCGACTGCCGTCGGGGCGTTGAGCTCGCTGAGGTTGCCGATCGATGGAGGGAACCATGATGCTGGGGCAATCGCCGGTGCTGTCGGCTGATCAGGCATGCGAAGCGTGCCCATCTGACCAACTTGGAAGTGGAAGCTCCCAATCGCCAGGCTGATTCCGTCGCCCACGGACTCGAAGGCCGGGCGGGTGGCCAGCGTGTGGACGGTGAAGTCGAACGCGCCGAAGAGCTGGCGAATCTGCACTGTTGTGGAGTTGTAGATCGCAGTTGATGGGGCCGAAGAAGCCGCAACATCAGCACTCCCAATTCCCATAGATGACGCCAATTGATGAGGGTTTAACTCATCAATGCCCATTGTTATGGACTTGGGTTTTGGAGAAGGAGGGAGCGCTGGAGACATCTATCAGCTAGCAAACAAGCACACAAGGGACAAAGATTTACCTAGGTTCAGGCCTCGTAGAGGTCCCTACTCCTGCTTGTCTGCTCGTGGAATTATCGAAGGAATCGAAAGTTACAATGGTGCGCAGATGTAATCTAGCGAGGGTTGTGGAAACTAGGGTTGCGTGTGTCCTCCTCGCTGCCCCCTCCTAGCCTTTATATAGATAGGCTAGGTCTCGGGTATCAGGTCGAGTCGGTTACAAGTTAGGGTTTTTCCCTACAAACTTTCTATCTTTAACTTCTTCTTGTTCTTCAAGCAATCGAGAGTCCGTAGGTTACTCGAGTCCCTCGTTTGGGCCTTGGCGACACCGTGGGCCTGTACGTATTTGGACCGTATATACCAAGCTCGAGTACCTGTAGGGTATACCCATGTCAGACGGTCTTCAGAATATTCATTGCACGAATCTTAAGTTGGTGATACCAGTCCTAAGATCAATCTTTGAGAACACCTGGGCACCGGTCAACTAATCAAATAGATCTTCTATCTTTGGCAAAGGGTACTTGTTCTTGATTGTGACATCATTCAGATTCCTGTAATCGGTGCACAAACGGTTGCCTCCATCTTTCTTGTCGACGAATAACACTGGTGATCTCCATGGTGATGCGCTTGGTTGAATCAAGCCTGTTGCTAACATAGCATCCAACTGCTTCTTCAGTTCCACTAACTTTGAGGGGTTCATGCTATAGGGTCTCTGGGCTATGGGTCCGGTTCTAGGGATTAATTCAATAATGAACTCAATATCCCTATCCGGGGGCATACAGGGTAATTCATCTGGGAATACGTCGAGGTATTCACAGACTACTCTAACTTGGTCTATGGTGGGCAGGGCTAAACTCTTGTTGCACTTGAATTGACGGGGTAAGGTTTTAGAGATATGCTCTACTATTACTCCAGAGCTACTGGTCATGGTGATGGCTTTCTTAGCACAGTCTATCAGTCCTTTATGCTTTGACATCCAATCCATACCTAGTACTACTTCCAATCCTTTGGTTCCAAGTACTATTAGATTGGCAAAGAAATCTATCCCATGAATTCTGATAGGCACAGCTTTGCAAATTTTTCTAGCTTTTGTAGTTGAACCAGGAATTTGAACTATCATGACATGCTTCAAGTTGGTTGGGTGAATCTTACTAGTGCATGCAAATTCTTTGGTGACAAATGAGTGCGATGCTCCAGAATCAAACAACACTCTTTCTAAAACTAAGTTGACAGAAAACATACCTAACACTACATCTGGCGCTTCTTGGGCTTCTTCGGTGTTCATGTGGAATAGACGGTCGTTGCGGTTGCGAGGGTTCCCTGGGGCGAATCTTCTTCCTGGTTGAACACGACGCTGTTGTTGAGCTGGGGCATTCACATTTGCAGTGGCGGCAATCTTCTTGGGGCACTCATTTGAATAGTGACCCTTAAATCCACACTCGAAACAAGTGATCTGAGACTTGTCTTTAGCTGCGATGGGCACGACATTGCTTCTAGTTCTAGGTGCAGTGTTGTTGTTGTTGCTCTTGGGAGGTGCACGGTTGAAATTCTTGGTGTTGCCGGTGTTGTTGTTGTTTCCTCCAGATTTCACATTGCCTCCGCTACGGTTGGGGTAGCTTGGGCGAGACATTGGGGGTCGGTTGTTTCTTGGTGCATACCCTGCTGAGGGGTTGGGACGGTACTTCTGGTGACTGTTGGATCCAGATTGCTGCATCATACGACGTTTGCGGTTGTCGTTTGCCTGGTTAATCTTCCCTTCCATCTGAATAGCAGAGTCGACTAGCTCTTCGAGATCCTCGAAACGGATGTTGACAAGGACAGTTTGCATCTCATCATGCAGTCCATTCAGGAATCTCTCCTTCTTCTTGGCCTCTGTGTTAATCTCATCAGGTGCATACCTGGCAAGAGACAGGAATCTGTCACGGTACTCCACTACAGTCATTCTGCCTTGCTTCAAATCTCAGAATTCATCCCTCATTCTGGTGACTAGACCCTACGGCACGTGGGTGCGGTTGAACTTGATTTTGAAGGCTTCCCATGTCATCACTTGACCATTGTTCATGTTGCGGATACTGTTCCACCATGCTCTTACATCTCCTGCCAGGTAGTGGGTGGCAAAAAGAACCTTCTCGTTTTCATCCACTCTAGCTACTTCTAGGTTGTTCTCCATTGTCTGCAACCAGTCATCAGCATCCAGTGGGTTTTCAGACTGGCTAAATATTGGGGGATTGGTATTCTGAAAGTTTTTGAGTTTGGATCCATGATGATCCTGATTTCCATGCCCTTAGTTGTTTTGGGCCATCTGGGCGATCTGCTGTAGTGTTGCTAAGTTGTCCTGGCGCTCTGCCATGCTTGCTTCATGATCTGCAACTAACATCTGCATAATCTGCAGCATTGGGTCCTGCGATGAGCTGCTCCCTTCAGGATTTCCACAAGTCATCTGAAGATTGAGGTAGATAAAGGGGTAAGAGGGAAAGTTCTAAGGTTCACGGTTTTGAGTTTAAAGCTAAAACTTTGAGTTTGACTCAGGTTTTGCAACTAACTTCTTTTCATTCATTCAAGCAAATCACACGATACAAACACACACACACCACAACATCAAAAGGAAACAAATGGTTTTAAGAACCATTCTGTCAGCTACGATACAATGGGACCGATACATCTCATGCTATGACAGTGCTTGAGTGCATCTACTCATCATCGATGAAGTCGGAGTCATCATCGTCGGTGTAGAAGTCCACGACATCCTCCTCCAGAAAGTCATCATCGTTGCTGAGGTAAGAATCCATATCTCCCTAGATGTCTTCACCCTCCTCTTCTTCCTCTTATGCTGCAAGCTGAGCTTCTTGCTCCTTCATGGTTTTCTTGAGGTCGGCTACCTTCTTGCGAAGACGGGCGATGGTGCGATCCTTCTTTTCACGCTGGAGGCGAAGAGACTGACGGTCCTTGACAAGCAGTGAGAAAGTCTGGGCCTTCTAGGCAGCAATGACACGGTAGTGGTTGGCAAACTCTCTAGCATTATCCAACTCCTTATGTTTGTCGTACAGTAGGAAGTTGAGGTTCTCCACTTGACGCTTCAGTTCCGGGTGACTTGGCATCTCTTCCTTGGATTTGGTTGACACTAAGGGCACATAGACGTGCGAGAGCTTCATGCATTTCCCTGGCTAACCCATCTAGCCAGTTGTTCTCTCTTACGGAGAACTGGATTCTCCCGGACATTGGTGCTTCTATACTTCCTCGAAGATTAGCGGTGACTAACCATTGTAAATCTCCTCCTACGGGTCCAGGAAGTTGAGCTCCAAGAAACTCCGGATATGGGCGTCCCAAAATCTCAGACAGTGAATCTAGATCCCTCTCGAAGATTAGCTGGCCTTCGTTGCCCAACTGGTAGAACTTGCTGAACTGAGTCTCCATCTACAACAATTAAGGATGAGGAAGTTAGTGAAGTGATCAAGTGTGCCAACTTTTATGTAGTAATGTAAGAAATGGAGGAACATGAATTTTTTTTCAGAGAAAGAATGAATTCCCAAGGGTAAGGGAGGAAATAGTTTTCATAAGTACTCACTTTGGTTTTTGAAACTAAGTTTTTGTTCGGACGTCCATTCTAAATAGGGTCTCCTATGGTCAGTATGGCACTGATACCAACTTGTCAACACCCGGATTTTTAATCCCAGATGCCTGTTATGCCATACCTCGCAATCCCAGGATTACCATTTTTGCGAGACATAACAGATTGGATATCATAGTACATCATCCATTACAAACCATAATAAGGTCTTACAACAAAATAAAGGATCTCATGATCCAGTCTTAATACAACAAGCAGCGGAATAAATAATAAGCGTAGCGGTGGGGTCCATCTTCAGAGTCACAGGCAATGCTGATGATGGGAGATGATCCTAGTTATCATAGACGTCCTGTTGTCCTTCATCTTGGTAGTCTCCTTCATAGTCTGGCCATAGGAATAACCAGGGACAAAAGCCATGAGTACTCTTTAAGTACTCGCAAACTATCACTAATCAAGTGGTATAGTTCTAAGTAGGAATGCTAACTTTAAGTTTACTTGTAAAGTTAAGTTCGAAACCTAAGATGAGTTCTAAAACAAAGAAAGGTAAAGAAGTTTTGAAAACACCTAAGTGGGAACTTAATCATCATAGTCACAACCCTGTTGTGGTCAAGTCATGTCACAATTCATTTCATAAGTTGTTTTGAAAACATCTGACAATGGAACAGTATGGCCACTCCAACCATCCATAACCGCGGACGCGGCTATTCGGATAGTTTGACACTCTGTAGAGGTGGTACACTTTCACTACAAGATTCGATACATCTGTCAGGGATAACCCTGAATCATCATACTTAGTATGCAGATAATCAAACATAACCTTTATTTTACACACCCTAGTATAAGCACCTCTCCTATGAGCATGGCCTCCCAACCATGACCATCTATCATCTTGGGCACTGCATAGGTGGACAACATCGAGAGGTAGCCTCAGCTCAAACCTCTCCCGTGAGGGAACTAATACTAATGCATATAAACTTCCAGCTAAGCCTTACCCAATTCAGGTATTGTGGTTTTATGGTAAAATTGGAATGGTATCGCATCCGAACCCAACCATCAGTTTTGTAGAAGGGCTAAGGCTCACGCCTCAACATTTTCATCCTCATAAACCATTTATGTTTCTCAACACATGTCAAAACATCTCAATAGAACGACTCATCATTCCAAGGTTTTCATAAAACATTTCCACCAAGTATTCCCATCTAAAGTGACTCAAGTTTTAGCTCTAAACTACTAAGTTAAGAGTGTTCACTAAGGTGGGATGCTAATCTCAAACGCATGCCATAGAATGACATTTAAGTCTAACTAGATAGGTCAAGTTTTATACTCTTTATGCTACCTTCAAACAAGTAAAGGACTTTGGTAAAGAAAAGAAAGTAAAGCTTGTAAATAAAACTTGGGGTAGGTAATCGTCAACATGTATAACCAAAGCATGCCTAATGCCTTTGCTTGTGTTATCTAGTTTAAGTCTACTTGCTAACAATAGCTTGCATTGTTAATGATGGCTTGCTAGTATAATACTTGCAAGTGTTAGCTTGCCTTGGTTGGTGCAGTGGTTGAAGTTTTCTTCCTCCTCCTCTTGGTAGAACTCCTCCTCCTCGTAAGCTTGGTCGGTACTATCGTCTATAAATACATACGGGATATACAATCACCACACAATACTTAACTAGTTTACTTAGCATACTAAAGCACACATTTGATGATCTATCATCATCACAAGCATCACAAGGTTTAATTAACTAGCTTCATTCTTTTTATTTGAGAAAAGTAATTTCTACTCATTGAAATTAACTAAGATTTAATATTCTCCAATTAAAATATGGGATCATATGGCGTTCTGGCGTGCTCTGGCGAGCTCACAGAGAGAATGGGCAGCAACGCTAGGGAGTGGTCCAGGGGCTAGGGTTGATCGAGGGGTGGGCAGGGAGGTGTGATAGGGTTGGGCGGAGCTAGGGGACTTGCTGGTTTGGCGCGGCACGGTCCCTGGAGCGTTGCCCTCTTCTGGCTGGCAGTGACCACAAAGTGGCGGCGCTCCACTGCTGCTGTGGCTAAGGGAGGGGCTAGCTGGAGGTTTGGTTGGTCTCAGGGGGACAGGGAGAGTAGTGAGGGTGCAATGGGGGACAATGGCTTAACTACAAACAGTAATAGTTAGACAGTTTTATTTCTGTCTGCAACCTGTTCGACACAATGGCTGCATGAAGAAATTTTTGAATTTTGGTGGAGTGATGTATCTTATGTTTGAGCTTCTAGGTGTGCTTGGGTTTTAAAAGTGGAGTTCATTTGGGTGGTTTTTGAATAAGTTTGATCTATACATATGAACTACATTCAAATTTCAAATGTCATTTAAATTTAGTGATTGAAAGTTTTTCGGGTGAAACAAAGTGGGCCTTGGTACATCACTACTTGTACTAGCAAGGGGTGCAAATATCCACAATTGTTTCTGTTAAGATTTGAGTTTTAGGAATAGCCAAAGTAGGCATGGTGATTAAAATGGAAAAGTGACCATTTGCTTATTTTATTCTTTTTGATTTGTTTTTCTTTGGGATTTGTTTGGGAATGATCTAGATGATGTTTAATTCACCTTAGAATCATTTTACAATCAATTTCTCACTTAAACATGGCATTTCAAACAACTCCTATTTTAAATGCACACACATATGAATGCTTAATCATTTTTTTAATGGAAAAGTTTTTGTTAACTCTAAATTTGATGATTTGGATCTTAATAACCTTGGATTAAGTTTTGGGATGTTACACACAACTACTTGGGATAATCTAGCATGTGAGTTTCTAGCAAAATATTATCCATTATCAAAGTCTTTTGGAATCAGACGTCTTATAATGACTTGGAGAAACCGTTCTAATGAAGGACTAGTAAGAGCTTATATCAGATTTAAAGATTTACTACGTCTATGTCCTCATCATGATTTGCATGAATGGTATTTATTGCATATATTTAATGGCGGTTTAATTTAACCTAATAAAATTGAACTAGACTCTTTCGCGAAAGGAGCCTTTATGAATCTTCCTATAACTAAAGCTTGGGCTTTACTTAATAGAATTCGTGATCATAGAGTTTCATGGAATTTTGGTCTAGGAAGTGAAGGAGACGTAGAAATAGAACATGATTGTATTCATGACTATAATAAAAAGGGCCATGTTAAATAATTATCTAAAGAACTTTATTTGGATTCAGATCTTTTGTTGCAAGTTGTTAAAGCTTTTACAGAACATATCAAAGCTCCAAAAGAGGGTGTGGTCAAATATGATCCACCACCCGAACCTGAGAAGAAAAGAGAAGTTAAAGCAACATTGGCCTCCCTAGAGCCAATACATGAGATGCATTTCCCTAACACTGCACAAAATCATATTCTTGAATATGAACAGGTCAAAGCAGTATAGGAAATGAAGGAAGAAGAAAGTATGCCAGAAGTCGTGGAACATCTAGAAGAAACCAAAGATGAGGTAACCAAGGAAGCAATTATGGATATGTACGCACATTGTAACATAGTTGAACTTGATGAAGAGACTTCCGTATTGGTTGAAGGTAAAACAAAGGTAAAAGATGTGGGTAAGCCTATTCTTCCCTGCATATTTAAAGAAACCTCACATTATGGTTTATGTGATCTTGGCACTCAAGTTAATGTTATATCTTATGATTTCTATTTAGAAATAAAAGAATAGATAGAACCGGCTACAATTGAAAATACTAATATGACAGTTATGCTAGCCAATAAAAATCTTAGAATTCCAATGAGAGTAATTGAAGATGCAACTGTCACAATTGGCAACAAAAACTTTCCTATCGATTTTGTAGTTGTTGATATGCCAGTTGACACTCTTTGCCCGATTATATTTGGAAGAAACTTTTTGAGTGATATAGGTGCCTATGTTGATTTCGAAAAGGAGATTGTGTCTCTTAAGCTTGGGGGAGCGGAAAAGGAGTTCCACTTTTCCAAATTTAAAGACAGGCCTCCACAAATACAAGAAGAAGAGGAAGAGAAAACTATTGATGAAATGGCAGCTCTTTTTTTAGTAATCAAGAAGAAGAAACAAATGAAGAATCAAATTATGAAGAAATAGTTATGAAGGACAAGTCCCTAGAAGAACTAGAAGATGAATTTGATTCACTTCCCATTATGGGAACTCCAATTGATGAGGCTTTTGAAGAGCCAGAAAAGAGAGGGGACGAGGAATTACCACCCCCAGAGTTGAAGACTCTACCATAATCTTAAATATAGGTTTTTAGATGATACAAATAAATTTCCTGTTATTATTAGTGCTAAACTTTCAGGAAAAGAAGAAGAAGAAGAACTCATGAAAATACTTAAGGAGCATCGCAAGGCCTTTGGGTACTCAATGGATGATTTGAAGGGCATTAGTACCATGATAACCGTCCATTGGATATTCATGGAAGAAGGTGCATAATAGAAACACTACTATCAAGATCACATAAAGCTCTGAGATCAAAATCATTCACTTTCATATTAATGATGGGTTCCCAACCATAATCTAATTTCATAGGAATAGAAGCTTTATGTTTCATCTTTTCTTCTTTAATTTTTATGAGAGCACCAGTAATGTGTTTTGTGGAGGCCGTATTCATAGCACTAGCATTAGGACTTTTAGCAAGCTTTTGTAGGAACATAATTACTTCAGAGATATTGCAACCATCAAGATCAAAATCATAATTACCATCTAAAGTAGTAGGGCTATTGTTTCCCATATTTCGAAGAATTTCAGCAGTTTTATTAGAAAAGGTTCCATTGGGTTTACTAGCTTCAACATTAGTGGTAGTGATAGTACAAATACTACTATTTCTAGCAATTTCATCTTCTCTTTCCCACTTAGCATGCAATTCGGCTAATAGTCTAACATTTTCATCAATTCTAACTTGTATGGCATTCATAGCAGCAAAGGGATTTTCAATAGTTTCAGGTTTAGCAGCCATTTTATTCAAAGAAGATTGTGCTTCAGACAATGATGCTATACTTCTTTCAGCATTAGAGAGTTTTTCCTCAATAGTTTTATTGAAAGCAGTTTGTTTACTAATAAAATCTTTAAGCACGACTTCAAGTTCAGAGGGTGCACTCCTATTATTGTTGTAGGAATTTCCATAAGAATTACCATTATTGGGAGGATATGGCCTATAATTATTATTATTACCAAAATTATTCCTGTAGGCATTGTTGCTAAAATTATTATTTCTAATAAAGTTCACATCAACTTGCTCTTCTTGAGCAACCAAAGAGGCTAAGGGAACATGATTTGGATCAATATGAGCTTTCCCATTAACAAGCATAGACATAATAACATCAATTTTATCACTCAAGGAGGAGGTTTCCTCAACAGAATTTACCTTCCTACCTTGTGGAGCTCTCTCAGTGTGCCATTCACAATAGTTAACCATCATATTATCCAGAAGCTTTGTTGCAACACCCAAAGTAATGGTCATAAAGGTACCTCCAGTAGCAGAATCCAGCAGATTTCTTGAAGAATAATTCAATCCTGCATAAAAGGTTTGGATAATCATCCAAGAAGTCAGTCCATGAGTGGGATAATTCTTTACCAAAGATTTCATTCTTTCCCCATCTTGAGCAGCATGTTCATTATCAAATTGTTTAAATTTCATTATTTCACTTCTGATAGATATAATCTTAGCAGGAGGATAGTATTTTCCAATGAAAGCATCTTTGCATTTAGTCCAAGAATCAATACTATTTCTAGTTAGGGATAGCAACCATTCTTTAGCTTTTCCTCTCAAAGAGAAAGGAAACAATTTAAGATTAATAATATCTCCATCTATATCCCTATGTTTTTGCATCTCATAGAGTTCAACAAAGTTATTAAGGTGAGCAGTAGCATCTTCAGTACCAACACCAGAGAATTGTTCTTTCATAACAAGATTGAGCAAAGCAGGTTTAATTTCAAAGAAAGTAGCTTCAGGAACAGGTGGAGCAATAGGTGTGCACATGAAATCATTGTTGTTGGTGCTAGTTAAGTCACACAACTTAGTGTTTTCAAGGGTAGTCATTTTTTTGTGTTTTTAATATAAAGAAGTAACTAGTACAACTATTTTTTTGTGTTTTTGATAAAAGAAACAAGCAAACAAAGCAGAAATAAACTAAGCAAAAAAAACAAAGTAAAGAGATTGGTTATGAGGGACTTCCCTTGTGAAGATGTCCTTGACTCCCCGGCAACGGTGCCAAAAAATAGGCTTGATGGCTCAAAATATATCGAGCTCGTTGGGGAACCCCAAGAGGAAGGTATGATGAGCATAGAAGCAAGTTTTCCCTCAGTTATGAAACCAAGGTTATTGAACCACTAGGAGCAAGGAAACACCTCCAAGCTGTTGTTTCCAACTTGGAATCCTACACAACACAACAATAGAACTTTGCCCCAACTTACAGTGAGGTTATCAATCTCACCGGTTTTGCTGAAAACAAAGGATTAAATGTATTGTGTGGAAGATAGTAATTGTTTGCAGAAAGTAAACTAAAAAGAGTAAAAAGTAGATTGTAGATTGATGGTAAAAGAATGGATCGGGGTCCATAGTTCACTAGAGGTGATTCTCCTTAAGATAGTTGACATGTTGGGTGAACAAATCACAGCGGAGCAATTGACAAACACCGAGAAAGCATACATGCATATACTAATCATCTTGACTCCTATGAGATTTGATTGGGAATTACAACATTATACATAGACCGTAATCCAACTACATCTATGACTATTAATCCACCTTCGGGTTATCATCCGAACCCCCTCTAGTATTAAGTTGCAAGCAATAGATAATTGCATTAAGAAAAGTGTGTAAAGTAAACAATACAATTGTTCTATGAATAAAGGATTGATGTTTTCTCCCTAGTAGCAACAACACATCTAGTACCTTAGAGATTTATGTCACTTCCCCAGATTACTAGAGGCATAACCCACTATCGAGCATAAATACTCCCTATTGGAGTTGCTAGCATATACTCGGCCAAGATAGCTACTAAGAACGGAAAGGATGCAAGATCACAAATAACAAAGACATGATAGAATCAATAATCAATCTGAAATAGCATCTCAATATCCATCAGATCCCCGCAAACACAACATGTAAGATTACAAATAGATGATCTTGATCATGAACAGAGCTCACAAGATCTAAACATGGTAGCACAAAGGAGGAGAACCAACCATCTAGATACTACATGGACCCGTAGTCTAGGGATGAACTACTCACGCATCACACCGGAGGTAGGAATGGTGATGAAGAAGGCCTCCAGGGTGATCTCTCCCCTCCGGCAGGGTGCCAGGAAGACCTTTAGATCCCTCCCGGTCTAGGATGGAGATGGTGGCGGCTACATATTCTTTCATGCAATTTTGATCGGGTACTTAGGGTTTTCGTCCCGAGGGGTCTTTATAGGAGAAGGGGCAAGGTCGCTAGAGCGCCAGGGGGCCCACACCCGCTGGTGGCGCGCCCCCAGGCCGTGCCGCTACCAGGTCTGGCCGCCCTGGTTACCCTCTTTGTCTCCCCTCCGGACTCCGTGTTGCTTCGGGTAAAATATTGACTTTGGCTTTTGTCTGGTCCAATTACGAGAATATTTCCTTACTAGCTTTTCTGAAACCAAAAACAGCAGAAAACAGGCAACTGGCACTATGGCATCTTGTTAATAGGTTAGTTCCAGAAAATGTGTAAAAATACTCCAAAGTGTGGACAAAACATAAGAAAGTTGATATAAAACAAGCATGGAACATCAAAAATTATAGATACGTTTACAACGTATCAGGTTTACATGCTTACCGACGTATGTGTTTTGGTTTATGTAATGCTCCACCTACTTTCCAAAGATGCATGACTGCTATTTTTTGGATTTTATAGAACTGATAAGGGAAGTATTTATGGATGAATTTTCTGTCTATGGAACTTCGTTTACTAGTTGCTTGGATAATCTCAAAAGAGTTTTGCAGCGTTGTAAAGAAACCAATCTTGTTCTAAACTGGGAGAAGTGCCATTTTATGGTCAAAGAAGGTATAGTCCTTGGACACAAGGTATCAGGTAAGGGAATTGAAGTGGATAGAGCTAAGGTTGAGGCCATAGAGAGAATGCCACAACCCATGGATATTATAGGTATAAGAAGTTTACTTGGTCATGTGGTTTTTATAGAAGGTTCATTATAAATTTCTCTGGAATATCTAAACCTTTGACTAACCTCCTATAAAAGGGAGTAAGATTTAATTTTGATGATAAATGTCTTGAAGCCTTTGATAAAGTCATAAATGCTTTATCCCGTGCTCCTATCATTAAACCACCTATCTGGGATATAACCTTTGACTTAATATGTGAAGCTAGTAATGATGTTGTAGGAGTAACTCTGGTACAACACATTGGTCGCATATTTAATAATATACATCATGCTAGTAGAACTCTTAATGGTGCTCAAAAGAATTACCCTAAGGAAGAAAGGGAACATTTTGCTATATTTTTCTCTTGTGATAAATTTTGTTCCTATATAGTTGATGCAAAAGTAATAGTTCATATGGATCGTGATGGTTTAAAAGAACTCCTTGAGATGAAAGACCATAAGCCAAGACTGATCTGTTAGATTCTTTCACTTCAAGAATTTTAGTTGCAGATTATGCAGAGGCAAGAAATAAAGATGTTGGATGCAGTGTCCATGTTTGCCCAGCAAGACACAATTCTTATCGAGAGGAACTTTAGTCCTGGTGATTTTTTTACGAGAATTTTTCAATGAACTAAGGTCAATTCCTCCAAAAGAGAAGAAGTATTTGTTGTTGCAGGAGCTTTTCATCCCCGAGTAAACAAACGGTAAGTTCGAGGTAAGTATTCCTACTCAAATAAGTGATTTGTTTTCACAGATTTTACTTCTAAAAATTTTGTTTTTGAATTCCTCGTGTTTTTCTGAAGTATTTGAGGGATTTTACCAACAATACGGGCGCAACTATACGACCGGAGAAAAATCTCCCACCGTATAGTTGGTTGTTAAACTCTCTATGTCATCTTTGTTAAATTGTTTTTGAAGTCTAGACCTATGATATGTCCACAACGTATCTATAATTTTGATGGTTTTATGCTAATAATATGCTTTTGATACTCCTTTTTATACAAAGTTGATGATTTATTTGGACTATCCTACTGATAGTTACAAAAGCGCACAATGTTCTTGTTTTACACTTTGATGTTGCTATGTTGCTAATAAAGATTGTGTGAAGTTTTGTACGAAGGAAAAATTTCAGGCATATGGAGAGAATGATGTAATGAGATGAAGAATGGACTAAATCTCAAGCTTGGGGATGCCACCCCGTGTCACCCCAAGAAATATCCAAGAAGTACAAGCGTCAAAGCTTGGGGATGCCCAAGGCATCCCCTTCTTCATCAATAAAAATCTCAGGTTTCTTCCAAACACTTCATTTTTATTGTTTCATGCACGGTTGTATTGTTCTTGGAGCATCTTCGTTTTTGCTTTTAGTTTTCTTTTTGCTTTCTTTGCTGCAATAAGTTGGTTTTATCCCAACACACTTCTTTTGTAGAGAGACACCCCGTTATTCATTGCCTAGAACACTCTAGTTTTCGCTCTTATTGTTATGTGAGTGTTCTCTTTTGCTAGCACTGGGTTTAGCCTTAGTTTTCTTGTGCTTTCAGCTTAGAAATTTTTAGTTCTTCCTTTTAGATTTGTGAGACAAGCTCACTGATCTTTATTTGAGGAGTGAAAGTGACAACGTGCACAACATGGTGGCACTTAGGCTAGAGATTGCAATTACTTGTTATGAGTTATATTTGGAGTTGGATGTTTCTATGAAATTGTGGTGTTTGTTGGAACCATCTAGATCTCAAGGTGACAGTGTGGGGTTATCTAGATGGGGAAAGCGGACTTTGAGGAGTGTTGTTATAGCCCTACCATGGATTAGAGTGTCCAACCGGAGAGTAGTTCAGAGTAGTATCGTAAAGAGATGATATTTATATGAGAGTGTTCACTGGCGAAAGTATGATCCCTAGGCCTTGTTTCTAAACATTGAAACATCATTTGCAATTAGATCTGGTACATGTTTGCTTGGTTCATCTTTATTTCAGTTTTCCTTTAGTCTCTTCCACGCCATCAAGCTATTTTCTGGCACCGTTGTCTTTTATCCATACCACTTGTATTTCACTATCTCTTCGCTGAACTAGTGCACCTATACACCTGACAAGTGTATTGGGTGTGTTGGGCACAGAAGAGACTTCTTGTATCTTGATTGCAGGGTTGCTTGAGAGGGAATACTTTTGACCACTTCCTCCCTGAGTTCGATAAACCTTGGGTGATCCACTTAAGGGAAACTTGCTGCTAATCTACAAACCTCTGCACTTGGAGGCCCAACAACTGTCTACAAGAATAGAAGTGCATAGACATCAAGCTATTTTCTGGCGCCGTTGCTGGGGAGGTAAGGTAAAAGGTACTCACATCCTCTGGCTACTAAGCTATCTTCTAGTACAGTTGCTAGTGTGTGTGAGTGCTCGAAGTTATTTCCTTTAGATTCTGCAATTTTTTCTTTTGTTTCTTGTTTTCACTAGTTAGGCTTAATGGAGAACATCAAAAAAATTAGAGAGCTTTATAGTATTTATCTTGAGTTAGGACATGAAGTGTTTGATGAGAAAATTAAAAAACCTATGGAACTTTATTTGCATGCTAATAGCAATGTTGTTAGTATGAATTCTTTGGACACCATTATTGCTAATGCTATGGCAAAGTCTAATCTTGGGGAAGCTAGTTTTGATGAAAATGATCTTTTTAGTCCCCCATCTTTATAGGAGAAAATTTACTTTGATCATAGTATACCTCCAATATATGATGAATACAATGATGAATATGATATTTTCGGTCCACCTACTATTGAGGAGAAAATTAATTATGATTACAATATGCCTCATATATTTGATGATTATGGTGATGAGAATAATAATGATAGCTGTTTTGTTGAATTTGCTGCCACTATGATTAATAACAATGACTATTCTTATAGGGAGAGTAATAATTGTTTTATGCATGTGGCTCATGATAAGAATGTTTCATGTGATTGTTATATTGTTAATTTTATTCATGATGCTACTGAAAGTTATTATGAGAGAGGTAAACATGGTTTTATGCATCTCAATAATATTAAGTTTCCCCTCTTTATGTTGAAAGTCTTGAAGTTGCACTTGTTTTTCTTTACTATGCTTGTTGCTTTGTGCTTTCATGACTTGTTTATTTACAAGATTCCTATGCATAGGAAGTGGTTTAGACTTAAATGTGCTTTGAATTTGCTTCTTGATGCTCTCTTTTACTTCAATTCATATTTCTTATGTGAGCATCTTCTCAAACTATCATGCCCAACTTAAAGGCGTTAAAGAAAAGTACTTATTAGGAGATAACCCAAAAGTTTTAGATGAGTCTTGGAAGTTATTACCTCTATAATAACCGCTCCTTGTCCTTTTTTATTTGCTTTTTGTGCCAAGAGTAACCTCTAATGAGAGAGAAGTAATGCTTAGGAAAGTTTCTGTCCTGAAACAGATTTTTGTGCTTCGCTATAAAAATTCGTGTAAAATCCCTGTACGTTTTTTTGGGGCGTGAATGTTTGTCTTGAGTGTACTAATGTTGCTAATAAAGATTGTGTGAAGTTTTGTACGAAGGAAAATTTTCAGGCATATGGAGAGAATGATGTAATGAGATGAAGAATGGACTAAATCTCAAGCTTGGGGATGCCACCCCATGTCACCCCAAGAAATATCCAAGAAGTACAAGCGTCAAAGCTTGGGTATTCCCAAGGCATCCCCTTCTTCATCAATAAAAATCTCAGGTTTCTTCCAAACACTTCATTTTTATTGTTTCATGCACGGTTGTATTGTTCTTGGAGCGTCTTCGTTTTTGCTTTTAGTTTTCTTTTTTGCTTTCTTTGCTGCAATAAGTTGGTTTGATCCCAACACACTTCTTTTGTAGAGAGACACACCCCGTTATTCATTGCCTAGAACACTCTAGTTTTCACTCTTATTGTTCTGTGAGTGTTCTCTTTTTCTAGCACTGGGTTTAGCCTTAGTTTTCTTGTGCTTTCAGCTTAGAAATGTTTAGTTCTTACTTCTGGATTTGTGAGACAAGCTCACTGATCTTTATTTATTATTATCTTTGTGAGTTCTTTCAAATAAGTTGGTTTGGATTGAACAAGAGTAGGAAAGTTCATGCTTATAAGTGGTATAAAAGGAGCTTGTTTTTGACTGTGACTTAGAATTTATCATGTCATGCTTGATATTGTTTTGGCTTTATGCTTAGTGATTTTTGCTGTAGCATGACATGTTATAAACAATTGAGATTTCTTAATGTGCCTTGAAAGAATCATGCGTTGTTTTAGCATATTAAAGCATAGTATTATGGTATTCTCCTTTGATGCTTTATTTGGGTTGACTTGGCGCATGCTCACACCATGTTAAGACTATCCCAAGTCACCATAGCCTCTATGATCTTTTAGTTTTCGACTTGTAATATCACTTTATGCTTTAATAAATGTTGTTTTGTCGCTTTGCATGATTATGGCCATTATTGCTCTCTTAGTTGGTCGCTCCCAGTCTTTTGCTAGCCTTCATAACCAAGTATGAGTTCAACTCATGCATACAACTCCAAATAAAACCAAGTTATTCCAAAGAGTCCACCATACCTACCTATTAGTATGTGCTATTCCAAGTATATTCATGTTTTTATCTACCTTCCGAATTAAACTTGTTATGTGAAAATTAGTGATTAAAGCTCTCACGAACTTGATGGCACACTTTACTTTTCTTGCCGCTAATAAACTTGAACCATTGTGTCGTCTATGTTGTATATGCTTGCACTTATATGTTGGGGATTAGCAGAACCATGCTATCATGGGGAACGCTTTAACATTTCACTTGTACATTGTACATAGTTGATATCATTCTCTTTTGTCTATGGATGTCATCGGTGTGAAATGAAAGGGGAGCTTTTAAGTCCATGGAGTTATGTATGTGTGTTAGAGAAATGCCTGGGTCGCTGGTCTAATCCATGCCTAATCATGGTGGAAACCTGTAGCATAACCATAATGAGCAATCTATGAAGCATTCTTCTTATAAAAAAGAAATAGAGATTGAGAAAAAGAGAAACGAAAAAAAGATGAGAAAAGAGGAAAGAGAGAAAAAAAACACCATTTTCGCATGGCAAATAAGAAGAGCGTTGAGATGCCCGTTGTCTGCTTGCCTTGTCATTTTGATATGGGGATTCTTCCGTATCATCGGGCAAGGGGTACCCCGTTGGTGGTTCTCTATGATACACATGTACTTACTATGACAAGAACTTACCGGTAACTAAACTTGAGTAGCATGAGGAGCGGCCCTCGTATTCAAGGGACATGAGATTTCCAACTTATACTTTGTCAAGCATATACTCCATAGTTTGTTCACTTTAACCTTAATCACTTCAAGATGCTTATGATAGGGGCAATGAGAGCTGAAAGCTAATAAGTACCATAATTTTTGGAAGCTCTTTATGAAACTTGAATCCTTGCTTTCTTCTATGAAGGCCTTTCTTTTACTTTTATGTTGAGTCCCCATCTTCTATATTTATGCACCTATTGAGAGAGCATAGTGGGCATTCTTAGTTTAATGTGCATTGTCCCAAGACTTGTTGATTGATGCATAACTTTGATATTTCTTGTTCTTAAACTATTTGTATCTAGTCACCGTTATAAACTTTGAAGGTATCCTATGCAATTATGATTTGCTACATTATGAGGGACAAGCTGAATGCCACTATGCTATGTTTTCTTTATGTGAAACAAACAAACGTCTTGTAAAGCATTGATATTCATGAATCTTTTGTTTGTGTCTTTTCATGTTACAACATAGTTGCTATGTCTTATTGTTAGAACTTCATCTTTCATGCTCATGTTTAAAGTACTTTGATCCCAGGTTTCAATGCTTGCAAATGGTTCAATCTTGACTATGATGGTGCATGCCACCTAAAAAATTATTCTTTCCTTTTTATCACTTACCTACTCGAGGACGAGCAGGAGTTAATCTTGGAGATGTTGATATGTCCATAACGTATCTATAATTTTTGATGATTTTATGCTAACAATATGCTTTTGATACTCCTTTTTATATAAACTTTATGATTTATTTGGACTAACCTACTAATAGTTGCAAAAGTGCACAATGTTCTTGTTTTACACTTTGATATGTAGGATTTACCAAGAATACAAGTGGAAACCTTGTTGGAGTCAAATTGAGATTTTCCAGAAATCTGTCTCAGAACTCCTTTTGAAGATGGTCACGTTTCGGGTCGAATACGGTGTCAAACGGAAAACTCTTCAACTACAAAGTTGTTGGAAATTTCACGGCAAATGTTCTGGACATAAAATTTAGCTGATTCCGAGTCCGGACAGGCCCGATAGGCCCGATTTACTGTAGCCCAAGATGGGTGACGGGAATCCGAGAAGCTATATAAAGGGAGCAAACCTAATTCGTGGGAGACACCTCCACCCACAAATTTGCAGCCACCAAAGCTACGTTTTTCCTCCCCCATAGATCCCATCTACATGGGAGAGGACTCCCAATAAGCCATGAAGGAAGGCGGCTAAGGGGCGGTGCTCCCCTGTGATACCGGCGGCGGGGAAGGAGTCCTCCGAGCCGCCGCCGGCGCCGCCGCCGCCTCTTCACCATCTCCGAAGCCATCTCTATCGATCTCCACCACCATCTCCATCACCGTTGCTGATTCCCATGATGACGAGGGAGTAGTTCTTCCTCGACGCTAAGGTTTCTACCGGTAGCTATGTGTTCATCTCTCTCTATGCATGATCATATTGTAATCATGAGCTTTGTAATCAAGTAGATCTACCTTGCTACTCAAGTGCTTTAATAGATCTCTGCTCTCCCCATATGTGTGAAAGTGACAACGTGCACACCATGGTGGCACTTAGGCTAGAGATTACAATTACTTGTTATGAGTTATATTTGGAGTTGGATGTTTCTATGAAATTGTGGTGTTTGTGGAACCATCTAGATCTCAAGGTGATAGTGTGGGGTTATCTAGATGGGGAAAGCAGACTTTGAGGAGTGTTGTTATAGCCCTACCATGGATTAGAGTGTCCAACCGGAGAGTAGTTCAGAGTAGTATCGTAAAGAGATGATATTTATATGAGAGTGTTCACTAGCGAAAGTATGATCCCTAGGCCTTGTTTCTAAACATTGAAACACCGTTTGCAATTAGATCTGGTACATGTTTGCTTGGTTCATCTTTATTTCAGTTTGCCTTTAGTCTCTTCCACGCCATCAAGCTATTTTCTGGCACCGTTGTCTTTTATCCATACCACTTATATTTCACTATCTCTTCGCCGAACTAGTGCACCTATACACCTGACAAGTGTATTGGGTGTGTTGGGCACAGAAGAGACTTCTTGTATCTTGATTGCAGGGTTGCTTGAGAGGGAATACTTTTGACCACTTCCTCCCTGAGTTCGAAAAACCTTGGGTGATCCACTTAAGGGAAACTTGCTGCTGTTCTACAAACCTCTGCACTTGGAGGCCCAACAACTATCTACAAGAATAGAAGTGCATAGACATCAACCTATACGGTCGCAACTATACGACCGGAGCTAAAATTTTGGATGTATAGTTGGTCGTTGAACTCTTAGGCACTTTCAATTTTTGATGTATGTATCTTTACGGTCGCAACTATACGACCGGAGCTTAAATTCCGGCCATATAGTTGGTCTTTGAACTCTCATACACTTTCGATTTTGATGTTCTATATCTATACGGTCGCAACTATACGACCGGAGCTAAAATTCCGTCCGTATAGTTGGTCGTTAAACTACCAGACACTTTTCATTTATGAAAAAAACATTATTGTCGGTTCTGAGTCATGATTTAATCTGCCTGGAACCAACTATATGGCTGGAGCTATATGGGCCACGCCCGTATAGTTGGTCGTTACGCGGCGGGACTATTCCAAATCCGCGATTTCTTTCCCTGTTTCATTAAGATTCTTTTCTTGGGCAACAATTTGGTGTTTCTCGCGAGTTTTACTAACCTCTAACCCCCTTATATACTGCCATTGTCTCTCTCTCTCTCTAATCATAATCTCCAGAAACCAATCGACCTCTTATTCACACGTGAGGACACACAACTAAGGGATACAAGCCAAGAAGAAAGGCCCCTATGGAGATCGGGAGCAATAGCGAGCAAGGCAAGGAGATCAAAACCATCCCTATAGAGTTCCTCGACACCGACGATGCACGCCGGAAGAGGGATTTGAAGGCCCTTGAGCTGAAGATTGAAGATATGGGCAGGGAGACGCTAGGGACACCCAAACATCTTCGGTTGCTGCGACTTTATCTTGACAAACTTGATGAAGATATCAAGCAGACAACTGAAGCAAGTTTTTTATGAGTCTTAAGGCACTACAAACACTCTAGGATAACAATGAGTTCATTAAAGAGCAAGTGAAAGTGCTGGAGAGGAATAATATTTTCTACAAGTTGCGTGTTAAAGAACTAGAAGTTGTCAATCAATCCCTCCGTCTCAGGCTAGCCCGTGAAGAGAAGATACCGCGTGCCATGGTGCCATAGTGATCTACGACAATCACAATATCAAATAATTGCAAGGGATTATTTGATCCCGCCTGGCTTGGTTCCAAGCTTGGGGAGATCTTTAAGACCTTGTAATCTAACTTATAAGTTTTACATTACTATTTTAGTTTTGCATTAGTTCAAATTAGAAATAAAGTTTGCATCATTAGAATTCCCTTCAGGAATAGTCGACCCCTTTAATGAAATTCCGAGTTTATTATTATATATGGAGCAATATTGAGATTGTGTTTGTTTTATTGGATATATGAATGGCTTCAGTATAATTTTACTTGCACTTGATGATAGCAATAGGAGTATTCCACACCATTGGTATTAATGGAACACATAAAGATAATTTGGTCAATATGTTGTGAGTCTACGACTTGATTTACAAAGAAAACTATCTATGCAGTTAAGTTGAAAAAGAAACCTTGAACAAAGGAAAATTAAAGTGCTCTCAAAATAGAGTGAGAACAAGTCGAGGTAGAATCTTCAAGTCACAAGAATGCTTCATATACAATTGGAATTTGATAATTGAGATAGTTAAACTTTGAATTCCTACATGAAGTGGAATGTATGGCTAGCTCCTTTGCACAACACTCAAACAAAAGTGTGAGCATATATACAAAAGAGAAGAAAAGAAAGAAGAAAAATAGCGAGTGTGCAAAGAGGCATACACCACTATATTATAGTATGACAGAGACACTTTTGAGATTTTTGAATCACAAGTGAATACGTTGATCCTAAAAACACTTGGGACTACCTTGCTAACTCATTCAGTTGAACCAGATACTTTTACATGATGTTGAGATTCATATTTTATGAACTGTTGATCACTAAGGTGTGGAAGCCTGCTAATACTATTCAGATGGTTTGAGTAAGGTACTATTCATGAACTTATTCCTATGTATCATATATGATAAACACATGCTGCAACTGCCTCATTTATTTTATCGACTCAGCTTCATGAATATGAGGATCACATCCATTAAGCTAAACTTGCTCGGGACGAGCAAGAGTCTAAGCTTGGGGAAGTTGATGAGTGCATATTTGCATCATGTTTTACACTATTATTTTGCATTGTAGATGTAGGATCTTGGTATTTTACGGCGCTCGTGCGCACATTTTATGTCTGTTTTCACCAGGATCGGGACAGATGATGGATCTAATGGATACAATTCTTGGAGCAGTTGTAGTGAGGAGAAAAGGAGTCAAAAACAACGTAAATCACTTATTTGGGAAATATTAATAATACCAGAAGAAAACCCGAAGCGAACAAGATGTACAGACAATTCAATGACACATCAGGGGATCGAACACCGACACAGAGAAGCCCCCCGCTAGTGTAGCAGAACCACAGAACTGAGCCGCGCTGGATGTGGTGGTCACTGATGAAGCACACCCAGTTGACGGTGAGGTACATCTCACCCGACACGGGGACCTCAACATTCATGTTCCACCTATCGCTGCCGCCGGAATGGTTCAACAGCACACCACCGGGAATGTCGTCCGCGACTCCGAGAGAAAAGCATCGAGAAAGCTTCACCCGGGAGAACCAGTCCACGTCCTAGAGGATGAGGAAAAAATTGATGACCCGCTTTGGCTCAGGGTCACCCTCAATCTTGATCATAATCATCTGAGGCGGTGGGAGCGAAAGCACCATGGGCACTGAGCCGCCGCTACCATCACCACCGTGGCCACTGCCGCGTGGATGGATGTGACTACGCTTCATTAGAACTTCTACTCTGGTGGCCGTCCCGGCACTAGAAGTCGATGCGCCGACCTAGCTAGCACCACGACCGCCGCACCTCCCACAACTGCTCCCATGTGGCCGCCCGCGTCCGTGCTTTGTCGGTGGGGCCTCCTCCACTTCCACCAGCACAAGCTTGCCCTTGTCAGCGACTGAGAGTCGCTTGGGCGCCATGGGGAGGGGCGAGCTTTGGCTCTAGGGAACAGGAAGGAAGGGTTGGAGGAACAAAGGGAGTGGCATCAAGGGGAAGGAAGCACGCTCATGCCCTGATTTAACAAGACATGGGGTCGCGTCGCTGCACCAGACGCGTGGCATAAACCGCAAGCTTCCCCACGCGCCATCACATCGTGGGAAAAACTCCCAAGGCAGGCCAACCACTACCTCAACCGATGGTGGGGGATGGACGGTCGCTCCGTGTGCGCACCCGGGATGAGCGCGTGACAAGTTCATGTTGGCGGGGAGGTCATGCTGACTCGTGTATTAACGATCTCGTTGGGGAACCCCAAGAGGAAGGTATGATGAGCACAGCAGTAAGTTTCCCTCAGTTATGAAACCAAGGTTATCAATCCAGTAGGAGCAAGGAAACACCTCAAAGGTGTTGCTAGCTGGACTTTGGCAGGGCGCACTATCGGCGCCAGCAGCAACGTGGAAACCTACACAACGCAACCACAGAACTTTGCCCCAACTTATAGTGAAGTTGCCAATCTCACCGGTTTTACTAAAAACAAAGGATTAAACGTATCGTGTGGAAGAAAGTAATAGTTTGAAGAAAGTAAAAAGAAAGCAGTAAACAGTTGTAGATTGATGATAAAAGAAAGGACCAGGGTCCATAGTTCACTAGTGGTGGCTCTCCTTAAGATAGATAACATGTTGGGTGAACAAATTACAGCGGGGCAATTGATAAACATCGAGAAAGCAATCATGCATATACTACTCATCTTGACTCCTTTGAGATTCGATTGGGCATTACAACATTATACATAAACCGTAATCCAACTGCATCTATGACTAATAATCCACCTTCAGGTTATCATCCGAACCCCCTCCAGTATTAAGTTGCAAGCAACAGATAATTGCATTACGCATTGCGTGTAAAGTAAACAATACGATTGTTCTATGAACAAAGGATTGTTTTTTTCTCCCTAGTAGCAACAGCACATCTAGTACCTTAGAGATTTTTGTCACTTCCCCAGATTACTAGAGGCATGAACCCACTGATGGCTCAATGCATGGCGCCCAGAAAAGTGCTGGTGCGTGGTTGATGTAGAGCTCGTTGGGAACCCCAAGAGGAAGGTAGGATGAGCACGGTAGCAAGTTTCCCTCAGTTATGAAACCAAGGTTTAATCGAACCAGTAGGAGCAAGGAAACACCCCAAAGGTGTTACTAGCTAAGCCTTGGCAGGGCGCACTACCGGTGCTAGTAGCAACATGGAGACCTGCACAACACAACCAAAGAACTTTGTCCCCAACTTGCGATGAGGTTGTCAATCTCACTGTGTTTTGCAGAAAACAAAGGATTAAACGTATCGAATGGAAAGAAGTAAAAGTTTGCAGAAAGTAAACACAAAGCGGTAAACAGTTTATAGATTGTACGTAAAAGACAAGGATCGGGATCCATAGTTCACTAGAGGTGGCCCTCCTTAAGATAGATAACATGTTGGGTGAACAAATTACAGCGGGGCAATTGACAAACATCGAGAAAGCAATACATGCATATACTAATCATCTTGACTCCTTTGGAACTTGATTGGGCATTACAACATTATACAGAGACCGCCATCCAACTGCATCTATGACTAATAATCCACCTTCAGGTTATCATCCGAACCCCCTCCAATATTAAGTTGCAAGCAACAGATTATTGCTTTATGAACTGCGTGTAAAGTAAACAATCCGATTGTTCTATGAACAAAGGATTGTTGTTTTCTCCCTACTAGCAACAGCACATCTAGTACCTTAGAGATTTCTGCCACTTCCCCAGATTACCAGAGGCACGAACCCACTATCGAGCATAAATACTAACTCTTGGAGTTGCTAGCATCTACTTGGCCAAGATAGCTACTAACAACGGAAAGCATGCAAGATCATAAATAACAAAGACATGATAGAATCAATAATCAATCTGAAATAGCATCTCAATATCCATCGGATCCCCGCAAACACAACATGCAGAATTACAAATAGATGATCTTGATCATGAATGGAGCTGACAAGATCTAAACATGAAAGCGCAAATGAGGAGAACCAGACATCTAGCTACTACATGGATCCATAGTCCAAGGATGAACTACTCACGCATCTGATACATTGCAAATGTATCTATAATTTTTGATGTTCCATGCTTAGTTTTATCTACTTTCTTGTGTTTTGTCCACATTTTGGAGTACTTTTCATATGATTTCTTAGACTAACCTATTAACAAGTGCCACAGTGCCAGTTGCCTGTTTTCTGCTGTTTTTGGTTCCAGGAAAGTCAGAAAATCAATATTTTCGGAATTGGACCGGACAAAAGCCAAAGTTGATATTTTCCCGGAAGACTCATGGAGCCAGAAGGAGAGTCGGAGAGGGGCCACAGGGTGGCCACACCACCCCATGGCGCGGGTCCCCCTAGGCCGCGCCAGGGCATGGTGTGGGCCCCTTGGCCACCCACCGACCTTGCCCTCTGGCCTATAAGAAGCCTCCCGATGCATAAACCCTAAATAATCAAGCCTCCAGCCACGAAAAGTTCTGCAGCGCCGCCGCCACCAAAGGGGAGATTCGGGGGACAGAAAGTCTCTGTTCCGGCACCCGGCCGAGACGGGGAAGTGCCCCCGGAGCCATCTCCATCGATCTCCACCACCATCTCCATCACCATTGCTGATTCCCATGATGAGGAGGGAGTAGTTCTATCTCGAGGCTAAGGGTTCTACCAGTAGCTATGTGTTCATCTCTGTCTCTATGCATGATCTGATTGAGGTCATGAGCTTGTAATCTATAGATCTATTCTGCTACTCAAGTGCTTTAATGAATCTCTGCTCTCCCCATGTGTGTGAAAGTGACAGCGTGCTCACCATGGTGGCACTGAGGCTAGAGATTACAAATACTTGTTATGAGTTATATTTGGAGTTGGATGTTTCTATGAAATTGTGGTGTTTGTTGGACTCATCTAGTACTCAAGGTGACAGTGTGGGGTTATCTAGATGGGAAAAGCAAACTTTGAGGTGTGCTGTTATAGCCCTACCATCGATTAGAGTGTCCAACCGGAGAGTAGTTAAGAGTAGTATCATAAAGAGAAGATATTTATATGAGAGAGTGTTCACTAGTGAAAGTATGATCCCTAGGCCTTGTTTCTAAGCATTGAAACACCGTTTGCTACTAGATACGTTACATGTTTGCTTGCTTCCATCTTTATTTCAGTTTCCCTTTAGTCTCTTCCACGCCATCAAGCTATTTTCTATCACCGTTACCACTTATAATTATCCATACCACTTGTATTTCACTATCTCTTCGCCGAACTAGTGCACCTATACACCTGACAAGTGTATTGGGTGTGTTGGGGACACAAGACACTTCTTGTATCTTGATTGCAGGGTTGCTTGAGAGGGGATACCTTTGATCACTTCCTCCCCGAGTTCGATAAACCTTGGGTGATCCACTTAAGGGAAAACTTGCTGCTGTTCTACAAACCTCTGCACTTGGAGGCCCAACAACTGTCTACAAGAATAGAAGTGCATAGGCATCAGCATCACACTGGATGCTTGCATGGTGATGAAGAAGGCCTCCAGGGTGAATTCCCCTCTTCGACAGGGTGCCGGGAAGAGCTTCAGATCCCTCCTGATCTAGGGATGGAGATGACGGCGGCTACAGACTCTTTCATGGATTTTTGATCGAGTACTTAGGGTTTTCATCCCGAGGGCATCTTATAGTCGGAAGGGGAGGCCGAGGGGGTGCCGGGAGTGGCCACACCACCCCCTGGCATGGGTCAGGTCTGGCCGCGCGGCCAGGTGGTGTGGTGGCCGCCTGGCCCCTCTCCGTCTCGTATTCTGGCACTTGATGACTTCCGGAAAAATAGGCACTTTGGCTTTTGTCCTGTCCAATTCCGAGAATATTCATTTTCTCACTTTCTTGGAACCAAAAACAGCAGAAAACAGGCAGCTGGCACTGTGGCTCTTGTTAATAGGTTAGTCCAAGAAATCATATGAAAAGTACTCCAAAGTGTGGACAAAACACAAGAAAGTGGATAAAACTAAGCATGGAACATCAAAAATTATAGATACATTTGCAATGTATCACCTACTATCGAGCATAAATACTAACTCTTGGAGTTCCTAGCATCTACTTGGCCAAGATAGCTACTAACAACGGAAAGCATGCAAGATCACAAATAACAAAGACATGATAGAATCAATAATCAATCTGAAATAACATCTCAATATCCATCGGATCCCCGCAAACACAACATGTAGGATTTACAAATAGATGATCTTGATCATGAACGGAGCTAACAAGATCTAAACATGATAGCACAAAGGAGAAGAACTAGCCATCTAGCTACTACATGGACCCGTAGTCCAAGGATGAACTACTCACGCATCACACTGGAGGCTTGCATGATGATGAAGAAGGCCTCCAGGGTGAATTCTCCCCTCCGGCAGGGTGCCGGGAAGAGCTTCAGATCCCTCACGATCTAGGGATGGAGATGACGGTGGCTACAGACTTTTTCGTGGAATTTTGATCGGGTACTTAGGGTTTCTGTATCGGAGGCATCTTATAGGCGAAAGGAGAGGCTGAGGAGGTGTCGAAGGCAGCCAGACCACCCCCTGGCGCGAGCCAGGCTAGGCCGCACGGCCAAGTGGTGTGGCGGCCCCTGGCCCCTCTCCGTCTCGTACTCTGGCTCCTTGTGTCCCTCGGTGAAAAACTGACTTTGGCTTTTGTCCCGTCCAATTCCGAGAATATTCATTTTCTGACTTTCCTAGAACCAAAAACAGCAGAAAACAGGCAGCTGGCACTGTGGCTCTTGTTAACAGGTTAGTCCAAGAAAGTGTATAAAAAGTACTCCAAAGTGTGGACAAAACATAAGAAAGTAGATAAAACCAAGCATGGAACATCAAAAATTATGGATACGTTAGCAACGTATCAACATCCCCAAACTTAACTCATGCTCATCCTCGAGTAGGTAAGTGATAAAAAGAAAGAATAATTTTTTAGGTGACATGCACCATCATAAACTTGATCAAAGTAAAAACAATGATAACTGGGATCATAGTACTTCAATCATAACATGAAAGACAAACTTCTAACAACAAGACAAAGCAACTATGCTGCAATCATGAAAAGGCACAAACAAAAGATTCATGAATAACAATGATTTGCAAGACGTTTGTTTGTTTCACATAAAGCAAACATAGCATAGTAGCATTTAGCTTGTCCCTCATAGAGTAGCAAATATAAATGCATAGGACACCTTCAAAGTTCATAAGAGTGACTAGATACAAATAGTTTAAAACAAGCAATATCAAAGCTATGCATCAATCTACAAGTCTTGGGACAATGCACATAGAACTAAGAATGGCCACTATGCTCTCAAAGTAGGTGCATAAAGATAGAAGGTGGAGACTCAACATAAAAGTAAAAGAAAGGCCTTCATAGAAGGAAGTAGGGACTTAAGTTTCATAAAGAGCTTCCAAAAATCATGGTACTTATTTAGCTTTGAGCTCTCATTGCCCCTATCATAAGCATCTTTAGGGGATTAAGGTTAAAGTGACACAACTAAGAGGATATGCTTGACAAGTTATAAGTTGAAATCTCATGCCCCTTACTTACGAAGACCGAACCTCATGCTACTCAAATTTAGTCACAAGTAAGCTCTTGTAATTGTGAGTACATATGTATCATAGAGAACTGCCAACGGGATACCCCTTGCACATGATACAGGAGCTATCCCATAATCAAAATGAAAAGGCAAGCAGACAATGAGCATCTCAGCGATCTTTTTATTTGCTATTTGCATAGGTTTTTATATAGGATGCTCATAGAGTGCTCATTATGGTTATGCTGCAAGTTTCCACCATGATTAGGCATGGCTTATGCTAGCGGCCCAGGCATTTCTCTAACACAAATACAAACTCCATGATCTTACAAGTTTCCCTTTCATTTCACACCGTCGAGATCCATAAGCAAAAGAGCATGATATCAATAGGGTACAAAGTACAAGTGCAATGTTGAAAGCGTTCTCCATGATACATGGTTCTGTTAACTTCAACTTATAAAGCGCAAGCATATACGCAACAAAGATGGACGCAATCGTTCAAGTTTATTAAATGCGAGAAAGTAAAGTGTGCCATCGAGTTCGTGAGAGCTTTAATCACTAATTTTCACATAACAAGTTTAATTCGGAAGGTAGGTAAAAACATGAATATACTTGGAATAGAATATGCTAATAGGTAGGTACGGTGGACTCTTTGGAATAACTTGGTTTTAGGAGTTGGATGCATGAGTGGAACTCATACTTGGTTACGGAGGATAGCAAAAGACTGGGAGCGACCAACTAAGAGAGCAATAATGGCCATAATCATGCAGAGCGACAAAACATCATTAATCAAAGCATAAAGTGATACTACAAGTTGAAAACTAAAGGATCATAAAGGCTATGGTGACTTGGGATAGTCATAACATGGTGTGAGCATGTGCCAAGTCAACCCAAATAAAGCATCAAAGGAGAATACCACAATACTATGATTTAATATGCTAAAACAACACATGATTCTTCCAAGGCACATTAAGAAATCTCAATTGTTCATAACAAGTCATGCTACAACAAAGAATACTAAGCATAAAGGCAAAACAATATCAAGCATGGCATGACAAAGCATAAGCCACAGTCAAAAACAAGCTCTCTTTACCACTTAAGCATGAACTTTCCTACTCTTTTCTAATCCAAACCAAACTATTTGAAAACCAATGTATGAAAGAGGGGGTCCAACCAATTTATTCAACAAACTAAGAAAACCAAGCAAACAAAAAACAAAAATGAAAACGAAAAAAGATGCTCCAAGAACAACACAATTATGCATGAAACAATAAAAATGAAGTGTTAGGAAGAAACCTAGAATTTTTATTGATGAAGAAGGGGATGCCTTGGGCATCCCCAAGCTTTGACGCTTGTACTTCTTGGATATTTCTTGGGGTGACACGCGTGGCATCCCCAGTCTTGAGCTTTAGTCCATCCTTCATCTCATTACTCATTCCTTCCATACACCTGCAATTTTTCCTTCATATAAAACTTCACACAATCTTTATTAGCAACATTAGTGCACTCAAGATAATAAGTCTTTAGGTTCAGTTCCAAAACTAATAAAACTTACATTAAAACACAAGATACTGCAGGACTTCCCTCAAAAATCTCAATTCCCCAAAAGAATTCAAAAAGGAACCAACAAGAAGCAAATGCAAATAATGGCAAAAATCTGTCAAAACAGACCAGTAGGTAAAACCGAATTTTGTTGAAGACCTTCTGTTGCTCAAATCAAAAAAATTTGAACTAACGAAAGTTAGATAACAACCTGGGGAAGAAGCACAAAATTCCACGACTCAAAACGATGTACAAAGAATTTACACGATTTTTTACGGTGAAGCACATAAATCTGTTTCGGGACAACAACTTTCCCAATCATTACTTCTCTGTCATTAGAGGTTACTCTTGGCACAAAAAGCAAATAAAAAGGATAAGGAGCGGTTATTACTGAAGTAATAACTTCCAAGACTCATCTAAAACTTTTGGGTTATCTCCCAATAAGTACTTTTCTTTCATGCCTTTAAGTTAGGCATAAGAAGCAAGAAAAGATGCTCATATAAGAAATATGAATTGAAATAAAAGTGAGCATCAAAAAGCAATTTCAAAACACATTTAAGTCTAACCCACTTCCTATGCATAGGAATCTTGTATGCAAATAAAGTCACAAAGAACAAAGTGACAGGCATAGGAAGATAAAACAAGAGTAACTTCAAAACTTTCAGCACATAGAGAGGTGTTTCAGTACCATGAAAACTTCTACAACCATATTTTCCTCTCTCATAATAATTTTCAGTAGCCTCATGAATAAACTCAACAATATAACTATCACATAAAGCATGCTTTTCAAGATCTACAAACACATAATTTTTATCAAGCTCAAAAATAATGGGATTAAAACCTTCAAACTCACTTTTAACAATTCTATAACAAGATGACTGATCATTCAATATAGGACCATCGTCTAGAGCTTTATTAAACATTTTCTAAGCAAAACTCTTTAGTACAATGCATTTGGAAGTTAAGCACAAATAAAGGATTATCACAAATAACATGAGCATAACATTCATCCTCCTTTGGTAAGCATGGGGGACAATCAAATAATGAAAGGGATAAAGAGTTACTCTCATTAGAAGGTAGGAATGGGTAGCTAATCCATTCTTCCTCCTTTTGGTAATCACTCTCCTCCTCTTTTTCATCTAATGAGCTTCCTGTTTCAGCAATTTCTTCTTCCATAAGCTCCTGTAAGGCATTAGTCTCTTCCGTTTGTGGAAAGCATCTATTAATATATCCAAGAATGTAGCCATTTTCTTCCTTGTAGTTATCAAAGCAAAATTTATGTATATCATAAACCTCATATCTATAAGATGAATCATCAGTATTTTCAAGCAAACTAGCAAGTTCAAATGCACCCTTCCAAGCAATAAATTCTTCAATTTGTTCCACATCATAAAAGTCATAATTTCCTTTAACATAAGAAGATATGGTAACATTATCATTATACTCACATTGAAAAAGGAGGTGTTTATACCTCCTACAACAACAAGATTTATCAACACAATAAGTAACATTATAAGTAGAGCACACGTTTCTAGCAATGGTATTCAATTTATCAATTTGTTCCCATAGGAGTTTCCCTTTTTGTGACAAGCGGTGTTCCTTATAATAATATGTTTGTTCTTTCGTGAACCCACCTTGCCAATTAGATTTAGTTTCAAAGAAACCAACCATTGATAGTGAGCATGATAAAGCAAGACAATAACAGACCAACGAAAATAACAACTATAGTAGGAACTATTATTTTTTGTGTTTTTGAAAAAGAAACAAGCAAACAAAGCAAAAATAAACTAAGCAAAACAAATAAAAAAAGTAGTGAGATTGGTTATGAGGGACTTCCCTTGTGAAGATGTCCTTGACTCCCCGGCAACAGCGCCAGAAAAGTACTTGCTGACTCGTGTATTAACGAGCTCGTTGGGGAACCCGAAGAGGAAGGTATGATGAGCACAGTAGTAAGTTTCCCTCAGTTATGAAACCAAGGTTATCAATCTAGTAGGACCAAGGAAACACCTCAAAGGTGTTGCTAGCTGGACTTTGGCAGGGCGCACTACCGCCGCTAGCAGCAACGTGGAAACCTGCACAACACAACCATAGAACTTTGCCCCAACTTACAGTGAGGTTGTCAATCTCACCGGTTTTGCTAAAAACAAAGGATTAAACATATCGTGTGGAAGAAAGTAATAGTTTGCAGAAAGTAAACAGAAAGCCGTAAACATTTGTAGATTGATGATAAAACAAAGGACCAGGGTCCATAGTTCACTAGTGGTGGCTCTCCTTAAGATAGATAACATGTTGGGTGAACAAATTACAGCAGGGAAATTGACAAACATCGAGAAAGCAATCATGCATATACTACTCATCTTGACTCCTTTGAGATTTGATTGGGCATTACAACATTATACATAGACCATAATCCAATTGCATCTATGACTAATAATCCACCTTCAGGTTATCATCCGAACCCCCTCTAGTATTAAGTTGCAAGCAACAGATAATTGCATTACGCATTGCGTGTAAAGTAAACAATACGATTGTTCTATGAACAAAGGATTGTTGTTTTCTCCATAGTAGCAAAAACACATCTAGTACCTTAGAGATTTCTATCACTTTCCAGATTACTAGAGGCATGAACCCACTATCGAGCATAAATACTAACTCTTGGAGTTGCTAGCATCTACTTGGCCAAGATAGCTACTAACAACAAAGACATGATAGAATCAATAATCAATCTGAAATAGCATCTCAATATCCATCGGACTCCCGCAAACACAACATATAGGATGTATAAATAGATGATCTTGATCATGAACGGAGTTCACAAGATCTAAACATGATAGCACAAAGGAGAAGAACCAGCCATCTAGCTACTACATGGACCCGTAGTCCAAGGATGAACTACTCACACATCACACCGGAGGCTTGCATGATGATGAAGAAGGCCTCCAAGGTGAATTCTCCCCTCCGATAGGGTGACGGGAAGAGCTTCAGATCCCTCCCGGTCTAGGGATGGAGATGACGGCGGCTACAGACTCTTTCATGGAATTTTGATCGGGTACTTAGGCTTTATGTATCGGAGGCATCTTATAGGCGAAAGGAGAGGCCGAGGGGGTGCCGGAGGCAGCCATACCACCCCCTGGCGTGGGCCAGGCTGGGCTGCGTGGCCAGGTGGTGTGGCGCCCCCTGGCCCCTCTCTGTCTCGTATTCTGGCTCCTTGTGTCCCTCGGTGAAAAACTGACTTTGGCTTTTGTCCCGTCCAATTCCGAGAATATTCATTTTCTGACTTTGCTGGAACCAAAAACAGAAGAAAACAGGCAGCTGGCACTGTGACTCTTGTTAATAGGTTAGTCCAAGAAAGTGTATAAAAAGTACTCCAAAGTGTGGACAAAACATAAGAAAGTAGATAAAACCAAGCATGAAACATCAAAAATTATGGATACGTTAGCAACGTATCAGGGCACTGGGCCCGACGACCGTTTTGGGCCCTTGCCCCTTCATGTCCACCAAGGGGCACGTGCACGGCCAGCGCCCAGGGGCTATTGTCGGGGTAATGGCAACCAGGGTGCCACGTCCTGTTGGTCGATGAGCCCACCACCTGGGCAGCGGCACCCTCTGGAGGCCATACTCAAGGGGTGCTGCCTCAGGAGGGAGCGCCCAGGGATAGCCCCTCAAGAGCCTCAAGCCTCTGCTACGCTCGACCCGGCTTTAGGAGGCCGTCCCGTAGAAGGAAGCCTCAGGAGACCCTTTAGCTTGCCCTAGGCCTCGGATACCTTAGCGCGTGCTTCGGGGGTATGTTCGTAATCACACAGTAAAGGTGGCAAGGACAGTGTAACCCGACAAGCGCACTCCGCTCTAGCTGGACCGTAGACCCCCCCGGACCGCCTCGGTAAAGAGGAGTCGGTCTGGCCCCTTCGATGTTAACGCAGGATGGACGACCTCAATAGTGGCAATACCCCCCTCTTTGCCGTTTTGGTGCAAGGGAGTAGACCGGTAGGGTCATGCAGCGACAAGCAATGTCAAAGGAGTCAGCTTTATGAGAAGGCAGAGGGCACCCAGGAAGTAGGATCGAGTCCATGCAAAGTAGTCATCTAGATTGGTACTTCGAGGGGCGGCTATGTGGCGACCCTTCCCGCCCATGAACGGAGGAAGAGGCCAGGTGCCGCTATATAAGGATGCCTTCTCCTATCTTGGAAGAGGTCGATCCTTGCGATCTCAAACCCTAGATATTGATCCACCATTGTACCCTCGCGAGACACCGACGAGCAATACAATAAAGCAGGAGTAGGGGCTTTACCTCCTCGTGAGGGTCCCAAACCTGGGTAAAAAACCATGTCATTCTCTGTCGTGTTGGTAGTCCTCCACCACCGTCATCGTTGGGAAGCTTCGACCGCGTGTTCAGTCCCCTCGCGAACCTATGGCTTGTTGGACCCCTTGTTCCTTCACGGGACACTTTCTCCGACACCAGCAGTGATACTAAACGACTAATGCATCAAGCAACATTATCAAGTTCAAAATAGGGAGGCGCAATGCATCAAGTAACGTTATTAAGTTCAAAATAGGGAGACATGACCAGAACAAGAATTTTCATCATACACATGTTTCATTTATAGAGAGGCTGACATCCAGGACCTAGCAACCTGACTAAATAGCTGATGCATCAAGCGGTGTTATCAAGTTCTAAACAGGGAGGTGCATATGAAGAAAAAAAGTCCACCATGCACACCTTTCTTTTGATGAGAGTCAGACATCAGGGACCCACCATCCTAATTAAACGGCTACTGCATTGATTAATTTTATCAAGTTCAAAATAGGGAGGCGGGACCAGAAAAAGAAATTACATCATGCACATGTTTCTTCTATAAAGAGGCTAGCATTTGGGACCCAACAACCTTCCTTAACAGCTGATGAATTGAGCAACATTATTAAGTTTAAAATAGCTAGGGAGGCATGGCCGAAAAATGGTCCGCTAGACACATTGGTATCACGTCCCCACATGCTTCTAAAGACTTTGGTGGCATCGACCAAAGTGAAAATCATGCGAGGAACCAAAATCTAACATCTACCATGCCCCGATCGAGCTTATGCCACATTTCTAATGATTCTGTGAAAGTAGAGAGCCATAAAAATAAAAAAGATTTTTATTTACCATGGGAGAAGAACGAAATCGTGGTAGAAGGTGCACTTTTTACCATGCTCGGCGAACCAAACCATTGTTGATTGCAACTTTTCTCGTAGTGCGAATCCATACTAGAATACCACCATACTTCTATTACCACGTCGTTGTGCTGCCGAGATTAATCTCATCTACATCTCCCCCTCGCTTTATAGATCAAGAAAAGGAGGATATGCCACCTAGCCGCATGTGTGACAATCTAGGAGGTGTCATTTGTGTGGTGCTTACGACTACATTGTAATGTCCCGAAGAATAGGAAGGGGGAAAAGGGTCTTTGTTGAGTTTGTGCATTTCATCTCATGCAACTTATAAATTTAGGGGGAAATTTAAACTATTGTGTTTTAAAGATAAGTGTTTGAGATTTGATTCTAGTGTTGAGTTTGAATTTGTTCAACACTACGATTTGAAATTCAAATTTCAAAGGTGATCTTGATTGAATTCAAGTGAAAGTGAGATATGAGTATAAATAAGATATTGCACAAACTCAAGGAACAATTGAACATCATCACACATTTGATTTCACAATTGAGGTTTAAACTAGTCAAACTTGAGATCAAGTTTAAATACACATAAGAAACTCTAAGTGATGCAAAGTGAACTCAAGCAATATTAAAAGAAATATTTATTCATATACAAATGAGTACAAGGTTTGAATATTGTATAATTCAAATGGAGATTACAAAGGAATCTAAACACAAACTAAAAAGAGAAAAACACTTGAATCTACAACCTACACTACATCTTATAAATCCCACATTCTTCTATATCTTCTCATCTTAAAATTCTTATCCTACATTCTTGCTGAACTACAAGCAAACAACACATAAAAGAATTGTGGTTAGGATTAGAATGTTGGATCCACATATATAATCCATTTGGTGTAGAATTAATAACCAAAGCCTAGGAACTAGTCCTGAACTCTAAGCCCGAGGTTTTGGTAAAACAAAGATCACAGTAGGCAATAGTAGATACAAGCTTAAATGAAAAACATTAGACAACAACCTGCGGTGACCCAGCATACCACTGCATGATGTAGTATACTATAGTCGTTGATATAACACCAATGAAACACCATTCCACTAGTATTACATCCTCGAGACTGGTACAACAGAAACATAGCAGGTCCAAGACATGACTATAGATTACAACTCCACTCTTTACCAAAGATCCAGAAAACACTCTAGGTTATAGAGAGAGAAGAAAACATCTTACAAAGAAGAACCAAAAATAACAACTCGGAACTAACATACTAATAAGACTAGTATCTAAACTATCTGGTTTGCAATATTAGCTATTGCAATGCTCTATATAAATAGGTTCTAGGGCTATAGATTGTTCTCCTATCTAATTAGGAGCTTCGCCTTTACTTTAGTTGATGTATCTCTTAACTCCATTGACTTCATTGAAGAACTTGAGCTTTCGATGTTGATTCCTTTGAGTATAAGTTGGTGTTGACATCGTCTTCATCGGCTTTAGAACCTAGCAAGGGTTAAGAAGATATAGTTGAGTACGAGCGTACTTAGCAATTTCACTAAAAAGGAGTGTTTGATGCACTATCTACAGCCATAGACCATAAGTCGTAGGCTATGCAAGTTTTCGTAAACATTTCTTCAAAGGTTGCTTTTATTCTGAAAAGCTATGTCCGTTGGCCTTCATAGGTTGATTACAACCTCGTGGAGTTCCTTTCCTATAGGGTTCGCAGCTCCTTCCCAGATACGGGAATAACATGTCACACTTTTTTACACTCTACAGAGATGTGTTGCTTTACCCATGAGAGATCCTTATCCATGTTACACTTCCAAGTAGCCAATCCGTTTACACTTCCCTGGTATGAAGCCTGGTATAAGGATCCAAGCCGATCACTGTCCTTCTCCGTGACCCACATGCCAACACGACCCTTCAAGCCACCACATCTGAAGGGAATATGCCCGAGAGGCAATAATAAACTAGTTATTATATTATTCCTTGTTTATGATAAATGTTTATTTTGCATGCTATAATTGTATTAATTGGAAATGTTAATACATGTGTGTTTAACAAACAAATAAAGAGTTCCTAGTTATGCCTCTCATATAAACTAGCTCGTTGATTAACAAGATGATCAAGGTTTCCTGATCATGGACATTGGATGTTGTTAATAACTAGGTCACAACATTGGTTGAATGGTGTGATGAACATTCATCCAAAGTATAGCAATACAATCAAATTAATTGTGTTGAAATTGCTATAACATTATACGAAGTAATTTTAGTCCTTAGACCATGAGATCATATCAATCACTAACACCGGAAGTGTAACTTGATAACATCAAATGTCACACATCACATGTAATAGAGTGACAATAAAGGTGGGTTCAGATACTTCGATGGTGTTATGTAGAGGCTCATGGATGAAGAGTGGGATTTGTACATCCTGATGACGGAGATATATATTGTGGGCCCTCTCGATGATATCACATTGATGTAGCTTGCAAGCAAGTGATAAGATCACTAGAATGTTATATCACGGGGATGACAAAAGAGTACTTGTCGGTAACGATATCAAACTAGGTATGGAGATACCAATGATCTAATCTCGGACATGTAATATATCATGAGACAAAGGGATTTAGTTACAAACGTTAAAGGTTCTCACGATCACTAGAGTCATTGTTGAATGTGCGGGAGTCAGTACGGATCTCCAGGTCCTATTGCTGATTATTGATCGGAGAGGGGTCTCCATCATGTCTACATTATTTGCAAACCATAGGGTGACACACTTAAGGGATACTGACACCATTTAGGAGCAAATATATTTTAGATAAAGATTATGACAGCACTAGAATCATTTCGATGGAAACCCGAATTGTTTTAGGTGAAATTGCAGAAATCGGTTTTGCATGTGATATTGAAATGTTGCAGGGGGTTTTATGTGAATGTTTGTTAATTAAAGTAATTAACAAAATTCTGAATAAAATAAATAAAAGAGTTTTATTAAATGATAGTTTGCATTAAATTTGGTGGAAATTTAATGGAGGTGAGTGGACTTTTGAGGCGAGGCATGTTTATGTGAGTGGGAGCTCCACCCACATGAATGAAGAAGAGGTGGGGCACCTCCTTAGGCCGCCAGCCATGGGAGGGGGCTGCCCCCTCTCCCTATAAAAGCCCCCCTCCCCTCCTCTCATCTCAGACCTCCTCATGAAAGATCTCTCTCCCTCTAGTTTATTTCCCCATGGTCTCGGATTAGCGAGATACATGTTCCCAGTGGCTTTGTCTGAAAGGAGCATGGACGTGGAGGTTGTCGGGGTACCGGACGTATGTGCGATCACAGATGCATCACTGCTTTGCGGTGCTGGGGCTACTGGACTTACTGGTGCTAGACCTACTAGACTTGCTGGACTTCATCACGATCTTGAGATCGGCAAGTGAACGACTACATCATCCACGGAATCAAATTTTGTTAACAAAGCTTTTCGGTCTTGAAGGGTAAGATCTCTATGGATGCATATCCACCTGTTGATTGTATCTAGGTAGATAGATCTTGGTGCTTAGTTGTTCACATCGTAGGATTTTTTTGTTTTTATGCTGCGAACCCAACAACATCTCTATTCGGCCCCCTTTCGAGCAAGATACAACTCCGATAGGCCCATGAAGACTCTGTGAGTCGGTTGTGCCCCTAGCAGGTCCCATTTAAATATGGCCGGCTGTATCTCTAGCAGCCTCACATATATAATCTAGACACCTTACCCATGTTGCTGGATCCATGCAAGGAATCTCAGCGTCACATAAAGGTCGTCTGCTGACACACGAAAGGAATAAGATACTGCTAACTTACCTAGAGCCCATATAGATCTCATGGTTAACTTGTGATCTACGACACAACAATCACTAGTGACATTGGTTATTAAATCCTAGATGATATATTTCCGAACAATGGTACTTCCATTGCTAGTCATAATAGATTAGCTGATCACCCTAGACCAGTAACTAATAGTTCACGTTAATCATGAAAATACTATTTTCTGTCGTCCTTTTTGAAATGCAGGTGTTAACAGTAACTGTTTGCAAATACTTGATAGAAAATAATCAAAGAACATGAGCAAGTGTGAACTTGCCTTTTGTGATTACAAGATTATGCAATCACGGTCTTCGAGACAATAGAAGATTCAACATCTGAAAACATCATCATTGGTCCGACAAGGACTAATGTTTAAAGAAAGCAATATGCTGTGATGCATAAATGATGTAATGCATTTTGTAAAATTCCAAGATAATCCCCCAACAATGTGGATAAGTTAAACTTAGGTGATTCCTTTAAGATTTGGTTATTCTTCAAGTTTACTTCCCAAGTAAATATCTATACAAAGCACTTAAGAGTTTAACATGCAAGGTATACAAGTGAAGTACAATAACAACATATAATTGTGGTTGGTTATCTCATGAAATTCTTATGAAAACTCAAGTTTTAAGTTGTTAGGACTTAAAAGGAGTATCGTAGTGTTTTTGTTTGAAGTGGTAAAAAGAATAACTTTCGAATAAAATACTTATTATACTTAGTTTAATAATTTGTAGTGTTCTTAAAACACATTTGATGGTTATTAGAGTTTCCCGAACGATCTTAAGTAATGTGTCCCTCGCTGGTTGAGTGACATACCAAAGTTAACTATTAAATATAATTAGGACTAAGATAAAGTAATCTTATATTATGGTCGAGTTCAAAAGTATTCCTCGATATGATAAATGATAGATTTGTATGGATATTGAGTATAGCTCTACGAATCTAAATTTAATAAGTCTATGATAGGTAAGTTATAGAGTTAAAGCTAATTATAAGGTATGGTGATATCATTATTTGGTTTGCTTAACTCATATTAAGCTTTACAGTTATGTTAGTATGATGAAAGAGATGTGATCATTCAATCCCAACTTAAGCGAATGATGCATAAGGTTGATCTAGAAGTTATTGGTTATAGTTGATTTAAGACTCTGAAGGAATATTAAATAATTAGTAATTTATACTCAAGTTTTATTATAAACCATAATTATGGTTTTAGGTTTAGTATTTAAACTTCAAGGATTCTTTTTAAGATTGTAATATTTTATAAATACATATGATTATTTCTAACTTAAGAAATGATTTTAAATAATTCACAAAGCATGTATTTTATTTTAATAATTAAGATTTATTAATTTGGAATCTTAAAATCTTCTAGAATAATATACCTAATATTTTTCTAGTAAAATATACTTATTTAAGATCTTAGAAATGATTTTTATTTATTTTTAGGTATTATTTTTATTTCTATAAAATTCCATAAAGAATTAAATATCCTTAAATATTTATTTCAAGTTTTATTTGTAAAAATTAATTTAGTACTTTTATAACATAGTAGAGTTATTTTTATATGCTAAATTGATTTCTATTCGTTTTTAGGACTTATCCTTATTTTATTAAATTTTACTTACGATTTTAGTAGCCTTAATATTTAATTTTATTTTATTTATCGCAAATAAGTGAATTTGTATTCTTATTTGGTAGAGATTATTTTTGTGATCATTTTTATATATAATATATATTTTTAGGATTATTTCTACATTTTTCTAGATCTTATTTATTCCTAAGGGTACTTTTGAAATTTCCATATTTGGTTTAATTCAGTTTTTTTCTTTTATACACTAGGCTTGGTTCTTGGGCCAGCCCAACCCAATACCCAGCCCAGCCCATAGGGTTGGGCTCGACCACCAGACCTGGTCGATTGAGTTGGTCAAACCGACCGAGTTAATCCTCTCTCTCGTTCCCCTCTACTCTCGTTCTTGCGAGCACCCCTGGGGTCACCGCCATCATTGCCCGTGGATTCCCGCCGGCTCCAGCCAATCACCGTAGGGTGCAAACAACTCACTGTTTGATGCTCCATCCTTCCACCTCAGCGATTAATCCATCTCGCTCCCTTGCGGTCGAACACTTACCCTACTAGCACTAGGGTTTGATGATGCACCACCGCCGCTCACCAGAGTAACTCCGGTGCCCGCTCACTTGGTATGGTTGTCCTCCAAGGGCAGGTGTAGGAAGTTGTGCCCCTCATGGGTGCTCCTTGGGCCGCCCTGGTGGTGGAGCCCGACGATGCTGGATGTGCAGGTGCTAGTGTTCCTGCTATCATGCCGGCACCGCCCCTTTGAGGTCACCGGTGACCCCTGGTACACTTCTTTTTGTCTCCCTCATCTCTCTCTCTTACTACCATTGCAATCTTAAATTGAGCATCAATAGATGCTCAATTGTTGGTTTGTGTAGTATGGATTCTTCTCAAGTTAACTAGTTGATCTTCTTAAGCTAGGGTGAGTGCTAATTTACCTAGGCTTGATACCTAGCTCTGTTACTATCCTAGTTTATCTACTGAACTTGTTAGTTACATAGAGTGTAGATTGTGATGTTCTTTTTTGTTGTGGATGTTCAGTTACTGATTCCACTGTCCATTAGGGCAGTGCATACTCTGTTATGTTGTTATTGTTGTTAGCTTAATATCTTGCTTGATGATTAAAATTACTGAAACTCTAAGCCTTTGGTTTAGTGTGTTGTTGGCAAGTTTCTATCAGTAACTTGACAGTGAATCTATACATGTACTTGATTCTTAGGGACAATGCCTAAGAAAATGATATGAAATGGTTTCTTATTGTTTGTTGGCTTCTTTGACAAACGGTGATGATCACTGGGTCATGTGTATATGTTAACACCCGGATTTTTAATCCCAGATGCCTATTATGCCATACATCGCAATCCCAGGATTACCATTTTTGCGAGACATAACATATTGGATATCATAGTACATCATCCATTACAAACGATAATAAGGTCTTACACAAATAAAGGATCTCATGATCCAGTCTTAGTACAAACAAGTAGTGGAATAAATAGCGTAGCGGTGGGCTCCATCTTCAGTGTCACAAGCGATACTGACGATGGGAGATGATCCTAGTTGTCATAGCCATCATGTGTCCTTCCTCCGGATAGTCCTCCTCATAGTCTGGCCACGGGAATAGCCAGGGACAAAGCCATGAGTACTCTTTAAGTACTCGCAAACTATCACTAACAAGTAAGGTAGTTCTAGTAGGAATGCTAAACTCTAAGTTTATTTGCAAAGTTAAGTTTGAAATCTAAGCTGAGTTCAGAAACAAAGAAAGATAAAATAAAGTTCTAAATCACCTAAGTGGGAACTTAGTTTTCATAGTCACAACTCTATTGTGGTCAAGTCATGTCACAATTCATTCCATAAGTCATTTTGAAAACATCTGACAACGGAACAGTATGGCCACTCCAACTGTCCATAACCGCGGACGCGGCTATTCGAATAGTTTGACACTCTGCAGAGGTGGTACACTTTCACCATGAAATTCGATACATCTATCAGGGATAACCCTGAATCATCATACTTAGTATGCAGATAATCAAACATAACCTTTCCTTTACACACTCTAGTATAAGCACCTCTCCTATGAGCTTGGCCTCCCAGCCATGGCCATCTGCCATCCTAGGCACTGCATAGGTGGACAACATTGAGAGGTAGCCTCAGCTCAAACCTCTCCCGCGAGGGAACCAATACTAATGCATATAAACTTCCAGCTAAGCCTTACCCAATTCAGGTATTGTGGTTGTACGGTAAAATTGGAATGGTATCGCATCTGAACCCAACCATCTGTATTTATAAAGGGTTAAGGCTCATGCCTCAACATTTTCATCATCATAATCCATTTGTGTTTCTCAACACATGTCAAAACATCTCAATAGAATGACTCATCATTCCAAGGTTTTCATAAGCATTTTCACCAAGTATTCCCATCTAAAGTGATCAAGTTTTTGGTTTAGCTCTAATCACTAAGTTAAGAGTGTTCATTCAAAGTGGGATGATAACCTCAATCTCATGCCATAGAATGACATCTAAGTCTAACTAGATAGGCCAAGTTTTATACTCTTTATGCTATCTATAAACAAGGTAAGGAACTTTGGTAAAGTAAAAGAAGGTAAAGCTTGTAAGAAAACTTGGGATGGATATAAATCAAAAAGGTATAGCCAAAGCATGCCTAATGAATCTTGCTTAGGTTATCTAGCTTGCAAGGGTTAGTGATGACCCACAAGTATAGGGGGTGTATCGCAGTATTTTCGATAAGTAAGAGTGTCGAACCCAACGAGGAGCAGAAGGTGCTGGCTAGTGGTATGGATCAGGAATTCTCTACAAATACTTAGCAAACGGATTTTTAGGGGTTTTCGATAAAGCAAGTAAACAAAGTATGAGTAAATAAAAGACAGTAGGAATAAATGCAGCAAGTGGCCCAATCCTTTATGCAGCAAAGGACAAGCCGGTTGTATTCCTATACATGACCAAACGTTCTCAAGGACAGATGGGAAGACTGTCAAGTGCTTTCGCTTCATATAGTCAATTAATCTTCTCTAGCTTGCTAAGTGTTGTGTGGGTGAACCTGTGCTAATGTACCGTCCCATCCAAGACTTAATACATACTTGTGATTAAACCCCCTTGCAAACATTCGTAAGTACAAGAAAGTAATTAAGGTAGAAACCTAACCACAACTTTAAACTCTAAGACCCTTACGTCCCTTGTGCAATGGTTTCCTAATGGGGGTTCAGGTTTCTGTCACTCTGGCAACCCCTACGATTAGTAGCCAAATACACAATGCATTCCCCTAGGCCCATATAGGTGAAGTGTCATGTAGTCAACGTTCACATGACACCACTAGAAGAAGTACACCACAACTTAAATAACAATCTATTGAATCTTTCTCAACGCAACTCCACTACTAACAACAAGACTTCTCCCATGTCCTCAAGAACAAAACGAACTACTCACAAGACATCATATGGATCATGATCAGAGATGGAATAATGATGTATAACAATATGAACATAAACAATAATTCAATGGTTCACTCAATAGCATCAACTACAAAGAGTAATCAACACCGAGAAAGTTTCCCCTATGAACTATAGCAAGATTCAACGCAATTGTTACAGCAATATGGAGATGGTGATGAGGGTGCTGATGGTGATGATGGTGGTGATGATGATGATGATGATCCCGATGAAGTCCAGCTTGATGGTGGTGTTGATGGCGATGATCTCCCCTCTCCGGGAAGGAATTCCCCCGGCAGCAATCTGTCTGCCGGAGAGATCTTTCTCTCTCGGTGTTTTGTGCCCCGCAGAGGTGGCGGAATCTTTCTGTGGTCGCTCCCCGAGTCTTGGGTTTCGGGAGGAAGATATACGCCAGAGGGGAGAGGCTGGAGTGGGCCAGGGCGGCCACACCACTCCCTGGCGCGGCCTAGGCCTGCCTGCGCCATGGGGTGGTGTGGGCCCCCTGTGGCCCACCTCCACTCCATCTTCTAGCATCTTGAGTCTTCTGGAAAAATATAATTTTCTGTATATTTTCCCGGATTTTCTGATCTTCGCGAATTTTGCCTCCAAACAGCACCTTTTCCATCAGAATCCTGACTGCAGCGGTCCATGCTCCAAAATTCATCAACCATGCAAAAACAGATGAAATAACATAAGTATCACCTCTCAATACAAAATATATCAATGAATAATAGTGAATTAAGACATACAATAGTGATGCAAAATGGACGTATCAACTCTCCCCAAGCTTAGACTTCGCTTGTCCCCAAGCGAAACTGAGCTCAATAAACATGACCTCAAGTTTATGGAGTGAAGAGTCGATAAAAGGATACGGACAAGAAGCATCACATTCATCAATACATAGATCATAATAGAAGACAACTCACTATTACACAACTCAACTTGCAATGAGTAAAGGAAACAGAATAAAGATACAAAGAGTGAATCAATAATTGGTAATGGCAAACTTAGCTCTTGGTCGAAGAATAGTTGATAATTTGCTAGAGTTCACAAATAGCTAGTTTTTCAATGAAAGCTTTCAAAGTAGTAAAATTCAAGATAAGAGCAATGTGCAAAACAAGGAACATAAGAAACATGAATGCATAAATCATCGTATGAATGAATGAAACACATCAACTCAAAATACTTGCCGAGATAGAAGGGAATAGGTTTACTGACTCAACTACAAAGTAAAAGAAAGGGCCCTTCAAAGAGGGAAGCAGGGATTACAAGTCTCATAAAGAGCTCCCAAAAATTATGATACTTACTAGCTTTCAGCTCTCATTGCCCCTATCATAGGCATCTTTAGGTGATTAAGGTTAAAGTGACACAACTAAGAGGATATGCTTGACAAGTTATAAGTTGGAATATCATGCCCCTTACTTATGAGTACCGATCCTCATGCTACTCAACTTCAGTCACGAGCAAGCTCTTTTCATTGTAAATACATGCGTATCATCGAGAACCGCCAACGGGGTACCCCTTGCACATGATACAGGAGTTATCCCATTATCAAAATGACCAGGCAAGCAGACAGTGAGCATCTCAGCGATCTTTTTATTTGCTATTTGCATAGGTTTTTATTGAGGATGCTTCATAGAATGCTCACTATAGTTATGCTGCAAGTTTCCACCATGATTAGGCATGGCTTAGGCTAGCGGCCCAGGCGTTTCTCTAACACACATATAAACTCCATGATCTTACAAGTTCCACTTTTATTTCACACCGCCGGGATCCATAAGCAAAAGAACATGATATCAACTAGGTACAAGGTACCAAATGAAGTGTTGAAAGCGGTCCCCATGATACATGGTTCGGCTAACTTCAACTCATAAAGCGCAAGCATATACGCAACAAAGAAGGACCCAATGGTTCAAGTTTATTAAATGCGAGAAAGTAAAGTGTGCCATCAAGTTCATGAGAGCTTTAATCACTAATTTTCACATAACAAGTTTAATTTGGGAGGTAGATAAAACAAGAATTTACTTGGAATAGCAATAATGCTACTAGGTAGGTATGGTGGACACAAATGGCAAAGGTTTTGGTTTAAAGGAAGTGGATGCACGAGAAGAATTTCCTCTCAGTACAGGTTTTTAGCTAGCAAGGCCGGGTAGCAAGTATAAGAGTTGAAGGAAACAAACAAACATACAAATGGTAAAGACAAACATGCAATCTTCCTTGGAAGCACAAAAGATCTTAACTAGAGAAAACTAGACTTATGAGAAAATCAAGAAAGAAAGATGATGAAATTATTTTCCTCTAGAGTACTTCTATCTTTTTATTTTCAACTCTCAAAAAGGGTGTTGCTACTGACCGAGCCAGGTTTTCCAAAACCAACTGAATTAACTCAATGATCCCAAAGTGCTACCAATACTAACAACAAGATCAATCATATAACCACGAATTGAAAACTATCATAAGCTATGCAAAAGAGTGAATGATAGAACTTCTCATTAGTACTCCATAATGGAAACTCACACCAAGGGATACAAATCTAACGAGAGAGGGGACACTTCCATAATGCAAACCATACTACAAAATAACTCCTCTATTCATGATATGACTCTACTAATAAGGTAAAAAGATAGAAGATAGTGATATGATACCGCGGCACTCCCCTAAGCTTGGAACAAACCAAGGGGATGCCAAACCTGATGACGAATTACTCCTTAGGTGGTGGTGGTATCCTCTTGATGAGATCCTTGATCAGTTTCCCAAGGTCCTCAATCTCGAAGGTGAGAGTGCGAATCAATTCCGAGTTATGCTCAATGCGGCTCATGATCATGTCGTGTTGAGAATCCCAGCTCTTGCTATTCTTTCCCCACTCTTTCTCCTTGAAGACTTCTTTTCCTGCATGGTTAGAACGAGGCAAATCCCAATTGGAGGGTGATTTCTCCTTGGGCATATTCTGGTATTGATGCTCATGGATAAGAGTGTGGAAAGGATTCTTGGTGCTCGGAGAAGGTGTCCTTGGTGCCAAACAGTGACGAGGAGCTTTCCCCCTAGTCTGCATCCGTGCAGTCCTTCTGATCCTGGCAGGGTTCGCCACCACTCCAATGCTTGCAATGGTAGTGCCGGTGTGTTTTGCCTCCTCTTCACTTTCACTCTTGATCTCTTTCTCCTTCCCGGTGTCTTGGAGGTCTTCCTCCATAGGTTCCTTCCCTTTATCCTTGGCGGACACCATTGTGCTTCTAAACCTTCAAAGAGTATGTCCTGGCAGAGACAGATCGGAACAAAAACACGGCGAAAACACAATATATGAACCTCGGGGGATCCGGGGGTTATATATTACGAAGTTTCACTTCAAAAGGAAGGTACTGGGAGAAAACGGGTCGGAGAAGGAGTCTTGGGCGACCTCACCACCTGGTGGCGCGGCCAGGGGTGGGCCCATGCCATGGGGTGTTGTGGGCCACCCTGGCTCCGGTTCCGTTCCTTTTTTGCTTCATAGCTTTCCTTATTGACTGAAAACTGCAAAAATATAGTTGGATTGTATTTTCGCGGAACTTTTCTTACCAGAACTGTTACCTAGTTGGAAACAGACTCTACAGGTCTCTGAATTTGGTATTGAGTGGATCCTTTTGGAGTCATCACTTGAATATCATCGATATCTTCATCTTCATATACTTATTACTCGAGTCATAAAACCTTTCTCTTCCTTGTTACACCATTATCTCCACTTCCTGGAAATTTCTTCCACACAAAACTTCACACAGTTCTTATTAGCAACATTAGTATAAGTGAAGTGATAAAACCTTTTGAGTCCAACTTCGAATGAAAACCATCAAAACAAAATTTACAGTAGCAACTCCTTTCGAAAACCCAGAAAGAATTCATAAAGGAAATCGAATAAAGAAGCAAATGCAAGATTGGCAAAATCTGTCAAAACAGACCAGCAGGTAAAGATCATTTTTTTCGAAAATCTTCTGTTGCTCAAATCAAAACGTGCAAAACTAACGAAAGTTAAATAACAACCTGGGGCAGAAGCACAAAAAATTACAGCTCAATCCGATATACAGAGATCTCTCACGCATTTTTACGGTGAAGCACAAAAATCTGTTTCAGGACAGCAACTTCCCCAAATCTTACTTCTCTCTCATTAGAGGTTGATCTTGACACAAAAACCAAACAAAACAGATAAGGAGCGGTATTACCAAAGTAATAACTTCCAAGACTCAAAGAAACAAAAACAAACTGAAAGCAAAAACAAATTGGGTTGTCTCCCATAAAGCTCTTTCTTTATAGCCATTAAGATGGGCATGATAATTTTGAAAAACTCTCATAGGGATATGATTTGAAGTGAAAGAGAGCATTAAGAAGCAAAAACACACGCACATTTAAGTCTAACCCACTTCCTATGCAAGGGAATTTTGTAAACAAACAAGTTATTGGAACCAAAGGCAACTTGCATAAGAAGGCAAAAGAAGTGCAACATAAAAACTTTTAGCATAAAACGAGGAAACTTAATATTATTGAGATACACAAGAACACTTTTCCCTCTCTCATAATAGCTTTCAGTATCATGCATAAATTTAACAATATAGCTATCACAAGGACTATCATAGCAATGATCACTTATTCTAACAGAAAACACAGGAATACTAGCTCTCATAACACTACTATGCGAAACAATATTAGAGGTATCCTTATAAAGGATAGTGTGTCCCTCTTTTTCATATTTAGCAACAAAGTCTTTCACATTTGCTACAATAGGTTCATCAATCATTTGTTTATCAGGTTCAGCAGCCCTACTCATACTTTCATTAACAATACTAGCTATCATAGAATGCTCCTTTACCTTAACTGGGAAAGGCATTTTCTCAATATAAGGTTTAGGTAAAACATGACTAGCAGTATAAACTTCAGTATTTCTTGCAGGAACACTCTTAGCAATATCTTTATAAGGTTCATGATACTTATTCCACTTCTTTTTAGGCACTTCAATAAAGAAGCAAAAGCCTTAAAATAAGAAGCAATAGCTTGAGAGTCTAGACCATAAGCATTTTTAATATTTTGAAAGTCATTAGTTCCCATAAAAGATTCAATGCATTCATAATCATAATTTATACCTGACTTTCTACCATTGTCGTTCTCCCAAGCTTCAGCATTGCCTTGAATACGGTTCAGAAGACCCCATTTAACTTCTTCTTCCATGCGTGTGAATGATCTAGCACAAGAAGCATCCAATAAATCCTTGTCATGTAGAGGGACCCTTGCATAAAAGTTATTGATAATAATATTGTTGGGGAGCTCATGAATGGGACATTTGGGCATTAGTAACTTCAATCTCCCCCAAGCTTGAGCAGTACTCTCTCCATCAAGAGGCCAAAAGTTGTATATTTGATTCCGATCTTTATGAATTTCACTAGGAGGATCAAACTTTGAATAAAAGAGAGGCACTATTTCCTCCCATTCCAGAGCTTGACCATTCTTCAGCAGCTTATACCATTCCTCAGCTCTTCCTTTCAGTGATAATGAGAATAACTTCTTATTAACTTGATCTGTAGTAATACCTGCACACTTGAGCAACCCACATAATCCGTGTATAAAGAGCAAATGATCATCGAGATGGACAGTTCCATCCCCAACATAGTAGTTATCCATAACACGATCAATAATTCTTGTAGGTATTTTGAAAACATCTTTCTCAGCAGGTGGTGGCTTATCTACTACCTTAGCAGTGGTAGTAGCATTACCAAATAAGAAACTCAGCGAGTTATCCATAACGAAAATAAAGTAACTAGCAGAAGTAGACAATACTCACAATAGAAGTTTCCTTTACCAGTTCCACTCTCCAATAGCGCTTCACTCCCCGGCAACGGCGCTAGAAAATAGTCTTGATGACCCACAAGTATAGGGGGTGTATCGCAGTATTTTCGATAAGTAAGAGTGTCGAACCCAACGAGGAGCAGAAGGTGCTGGCTAGTGGTATGGATCAGGAATTCTCTGCAAATACTTAGCAAATGGATTATTAGGGGTTTTCGATAAAGCAAGTAAACAAAGTACGAGTAAATAAAAGATAGTAGGAATAAATGCAGCAAGTGGCCCAATCCTTTATGCAGCAAAGGACAAGCCGGTTGTATTTCTATAAATGACCAAACATTCTCGAGGACACATGGGAAGACTGTCAAGTGCTTTCGCTTCATATAGTCGATTAATCTTCTCTAGCTTGCTAAGTGTTGTGTGGGTGAACCTGTGCTAATGTACCGTCCCATCCAAGACTTAATACATACTTGTGATTAAACCCCCTTGCAAACATCCGTAAGTACAAGAAAGTAATTAAGGTAGAAACCTAACCACAACTTTAAACTCTAAAACCCTTACGTCCCTTGTGCAATGGTTTCCTAACGTGGGTTCAGGTTTCTATCACTCCGGCAACCCCTACGATTAGTAGCCAAATACACAATGCATTCCCCTAGGCCCATATAGGTGAAGTGTCATGTAGTCGATGTTCACATGACACCACTAGAAGAAGTACACCACAACTTAAATAACAATCTATTGAATCTTTCTCAACGCAACTCCACTACTAACAACAAGACTTCTCCCATGTCCTCAAGAACAAAACGAACTACTCACAAGACATCATATGGATCATGATCAGAGATGGAATAATGATGTATAACAATATGAACATAAACAATAATTCAATGGTTCACTCAATAGCATCAACTACAAAGAGTAATCAACACCGAGAAAGTTTCCCCTATGAACTATAGCAAGATTCAACGCAATTGTTACAGCAATATGGAGATGGTGATGAGGGTGCTGATGGTGATGATGGTGGTGATGATGATGATGATGATCCCGATGAAGTCCAGCTTGATGGTGGTGTTGATGGCGATGATCTCCCCTCTCCGGGAAGGAATTCCCCCGGCAGCAATCTGTCTGCCGGAGAGATCTTTCTCTCTCGGTGTTTTGTGCCCCGCAGAGGTGGCGGAATCTTTCTGTGGTCGCTCCCCGAGTCTTGGGTTTCGGGAGGAAGATATACGCCAGAGGGGAGAGGCTGGAGTGGGCCAGGGCTTCGTAGCATGGAAAACAAAAAAATTCTACCGCAAAAACGAACAAAACCCAGATCTAATCTAGATAAAAGCCAAGATCTAATCTATTAGACATGAGCAACGAGATAGATAGGAACTAACCCTCGTAGATCCGAAAGCGTTAACGAGATTAGATCTCGTGGTTGATGTAGTCGATCACTTGCCGATCTCAAGATCGTGTGGACGATCCTTCCGGCGTCGCGTTCCGGCAGCGCTTCCGTAGTCGGTCAAGTGGACGATCCTTCCGGCGCCGCGTTACGGCAGCGCTTCCGCAGTCGGTCACACGTGCGGAGTCGAAGCAGACCTTCCTCTCCCCGTTCCAGCGAGCAGCGGAGGTAGTAGATCTTCTCCACGGAATCCCAGCAGCACGACGGCGTGGTGGTGGTGGTGGAGTAGAGAATTCTGCAGGGCTTCGCCTATGCCTGTGCAGAAGAAAGGTGGAGGAGAGAGGCGGCAGAGATTGGAGTTATGGGAGAGGGCTTGGAGGGGGCGCCCCTGCCCTTCTATTTAAGGGGGGAGGCGCGCCTGGGGAGGGGGAGTCCTAGTAGGACTCCCCTCCTATGGCCGGCGGTGGGAAGGGGGGAGGAGTCCTCCTCCCCCACGAATCCATGTCTTGCCCCACTAGGTTTCCTTTGACCCTTTCTTGGTTTTCAAGCAAACTCCAAGAAATCCTCTAGAACCTTCCAGAACATTCCGAAACCTTCTAGAACCCTCATACAAATACTCCGGAACATTTCCTAACTTAGAAAATGATCCCCTATATATGAATATTATTCTCCGGACCATTCCGGATCTCCTCGTGATGTCCCGGATCCATTCCGAGACTCCGAACAACATTCGGTCTCCAACGCACATTCCATATCTACTTAAAACAACTTCGAACCTTAAGTGTGTCACCCTACGGTTCGTGAATATGTAGACATGATAGAGACACATCTCCTATAAATAACCATCAGCGGGACCTGGAGATCCATAATGGCTCCCACATACTCAACGATGACTTCGTGATCGATTGAACCATTTACATACTAAACCAATTCCCTTTGTCTCGCGATACTATACTTATCCGAGGTTTGATCGTCGGCATCTCCATACCTAGTTCTACCTCGTTACTGATAAGTACTCTTTACTCGTTCCGTGATATGTCATCCCCTGTGACCCAGTCACATGCTTGCAAGCTAACTAGATGACATTCCACCGAGAGGGCCCAGAGCATATCTATCCGTCATATGGATGGACAAATCCCAATCTTGGTCCATGCGCTTCAACACATACTTTCAGAATACCCAATGACACTTTTATAACCACCCAGTTACGAAGCGGCGTTTGATGTCATCAAAGTATCCATCCGGTGATGGTGATTAACATAACCTCATGGTCGAAGGATTAGGTTACTATGTATTTGAAAGCTTACAGCAATACGAACTTAATGACTTGATCTTATGCTACGCTTACTATGGGTGTGTGTCCATCACATCATTCTCCTAATGATATAACCTTGTCATTAATCACATCCTTATGTCCATGATCAGGAAACCATGATCATCAATCAATCAACAAGCTAGTTCAACAAGAGGCTTACTAGGGACTCTCACATGTTTACAAAACACACAAGTATTAGTGTTTCCTAATAATACAATTATAGCATGGGATGTAAACATTCATCATAAACACAAAGATATAATAATAATCACTTTTATTATTGCCTCTTGGGCATATCTCCAACAGTCTCCCACTTGCACTAGAGTCAATAATCTAGATTACATAGTAATATACCTAACACCCATGGCGTTCTGGTGTTGGTCATGCTTTGCCCTAGGGAGAGGTTTAGTCAACGGATCCGCCACATTCAGATCAGTGTGTACTTTGCAAATCTTTATGTCACCATCTCGGACATACTCGTGAATAGCGTGGAAACGTAGCTTGATGTGCTTCAGCTTGCTATGTGACCTTGGCTCCTGTGCATTAGCTATGGCACCTGTGTTGTCACAGTAGATGGCCATCGGGTCCAACGCACTAGGAACCACGCCAAGTTCAGTAATGAATTCCTTCATCCAAACGACTCCTTGTGCAGCCTCCGAAGCAGCTATGTATTCCGATTCAGTTGAAGATTTCGCCACAACGCTTTGCTTCGCACTCCTCCAGCTCACTGCAGCACCATTCAAAATAAATATGTATCCCGATTGTGACTTCGAGTCATCCGGATCGGTGTTCCAACTAGCATCGTTGTAACCGTTTACAACAAGCTGTTCATCACCTCCATAAGAAAGAACCATATCCTTAGTCCTATTTAGGTACTTTAGGATATTCTTGACCGTTGTCCAGTGCTCCATTCCAGGACCACTTTGTATCTGCTAGTCAAACTAATAGCATGTGCTATATCCGGTCTTGTACACAGCATGGCATACATGATAGAACCTATGGCTGAGGCATAGGGAATATTATTCATTTTCTCTCTATCTTCTGCCGTAGCTGGACTTTGAGTTTTACTCAAGGTCTTACCTGACAACATGGGCACGAACCCTTTCTTACTATCTTCCATTCTAAACTTCTTTAGAACTTTGTCCAAGTATGTACTTTGTGAAAGCGCTATTAGGCGTCTTGATCTATCTCTATAAATCTTGATGCCTAGAATATATGCCGCTTCGCCAAGATCCTTCATTGAAAAACTACTATTCAAATAGGTTTTGACGCTATTAAGAAGTTCTATATCATTCCCAATCAACAATATGTCATCTACATACAGTACTAGGAATGCTACAGAGCTCCCACTCACTTTCTTGTAAATACAAGATTCTCCATAAGTTTGTATAAATCCAAAGTTTTTGATTACTTTATCAAAACGTCGATTCCAACTCCGGGATGCTTGCTTCAGTCCATAAATGGAGCGCTGAAGTTTGCATACCTTGTCAGCATCTTTAGGATCGACAAAACCCTTGGGTTGTACCATATACAACTCTTCCTCAATGTCACCATTAAGGAACGCCATTTTGACATCCATCTGCCAAATCTCACAATCAAAATATGCAGAAATTGCTAACAAAATCCTCACAGACTTTAGCTTCGCTACTGGTGAGAATGTCTCATCATAGTCAACTCCTTGAATTTGTCGGAACCCTTTCGCGACAAGTCGAGCTTTATAGACGGTAACATTACCATCATCATCTGTTTTTCTCTTGAAAATCCATTTGTTCTTGACAGCCTTACGGCCATCCGGTAAGTCCACCAAAGTCCACACTTGGTTTTCGTACATGGATCCCATTTCGGATTTCATGGCTTCTAGCCATTTGTCGGAATCTGGGCTCACCATAGCTTCTTCATACGTCGCAGGGTCATCAGTGTTGTCCACCAACATGACGTTCAAGGCAGAGTCATACCAATCAGGAGTGGTACGAACCCTCATTGACCTGCGAGGTTCAGTAGTAACTTCGTTTGAAGTTTCATGATCATTATCATTAGCTTCCTCTCCAATTGGTGCAGGCGGCACCAAAACATCTTCCAGTACTGCGCTACTCTCAAATCCGAGAGAAGGTTCAATAACCTCATCGAGTTCTACTTTCCTTCCAGTCACCTCTTTCGAGAGAAACTCCTTCTCAAGGAAGGATCTATTCTTTGCAACGAAAACTTTGCCTTCGGATCTATGATAGAAGGTATACCCAATTGTTTCTTTAGGGTATCCTATGAAGACGCATTTCTCCACTTTGGGTTCTAGCTTATCAGGTTGTAACTTCTTTACATATGCCTCGCAACCCCAAACTTTAAGGAACGACAACTTAGGTTTCTTACCAAACCACAATTCGTACGGTGTCGTTTCAACGGATTTAGATGGTGCCCTATTTAAAGTGAATGCGGCTGTCTCTAATGCATAGCCCCAAAATGATAACGGTAAATCTGTAAGAGACATCATAGACCGAACCATATCTAAGAGAGTTCGATTACGATGTTCGGACACACCATTACGTTGTGGTGTTCCCGGCGGTGTCAACTGCGAAAGTATTCCACATTTCTTTAAATGCATGCCAAACTCATAACTCAGATATTCACCTCCGCGATCAGAACGCAGAAATTTAATCTTCTTGTTACGATGATTTTCCACTTCACTTTGAAATTCCTTAAACTTCTCGAAAGTTTCGGACTTATTTTTCATAAAGTAGACATACCCATATCTACTCAAGTCATCTGTGAAAGTGAGAACATAACGATATCCACCACGCGATGCTACACTCATTGGACCGCACACATCGGTATGTATTATTTCCAATAAGTCTGTAGCTCGCTCCATTGTACCAGAGAATGGAGTCTTAGTCATTTTTCCCATTAGACATGCTTCGCATCTTTCAAGTGATTCAAAATCAAGTGATTCAAGAAGTCCATCAGAATGGAGTTTCTTCACACGCTTCACTCCAATGTGACCAAGACGACAGTGCCACATGTATGTGGAATTATCATTCAATTTTATTCGTTTAGCATCTATGTTGTGAACATGTGTATCACTACTATCGAGATTCAGTAAGAATAAACCATTCATCTCAGGTGCATTACCATAAAAGATATTACTCATATAAATCGAACAACCTTTATTCTCGGACTTAAAAGAGTAACCGTCTCGCAATAAACAGGATCCAGATATAATGTTCATGCTTAACGCAGGCACCAAATAACAATTATTTCAATTTAAAACTAATCCCGAAGGTAGATGTAGAGGGAGCGTGCCGACGGCGATCACATCAACCTTGGAGCCATTTCCAACGCGCATCGTCACCTCGTCTCTTGCTAGTCTTCGTTTATTCCGCAGCTCCTGTTTCGAGTTACAAATATGAGCAACCGAACCAGTATCAAATACCCAGGCACTACTACGATTACTAGTAAGATACACATCTATAACACATATATCAAATATACCTTTCTTCTTGATGTTGCCGTTCTTCAGATCCGCCAGGTACTTGGGGCAGTTACGCTTCCAATGACCAGCTCCCTTGCAGTAGAAGCACTCAGTTTCAGGCTTAGGACCAGCCTTGGGCTTCTTAGCAGGTGCGGCAGCTTTCTTGCCGTCCTTCTTGAAGTTGCCCTTGTTCCTAGGCTTGCCCTTTCTCTTGAAATTGGTGGTCTTATTGACCATCAACACTTGGTGCTCCTTCTTGATCTCCACTTCAGCAGTTTTCAGCATGGACGATAGTTCAGACAACGTCTTGTTCATGCAGTGCATGTTGTAGTTCATCACAAAGTTCTTGTAACTTGGTGGCAGTGATTGAAGGAGACGGTGAATCCCCAATTCATTAGGAATCGATATTCCCAACTCTTGGAGCTTCTTTGCGTACCCAGACATGGTGAGCACGTGCTCGCTAACGGAGCTTCCCTCGTCCATCTTACAGTTAAAGAACTTTTCGGAGGCCTCATAGCTCTCCATGGCCGCGCGAGTCTCAAAAATTAGCCTGAGCTCCTTAATGATATCGAACGGGTCGTGGTGCTCAAAACGCTGTTGGAGCTCCGCTTCTAAACCATACAGGATGGCACACTGAACTGTGGAGTAATGATTCTTCCGAGTGGAGAAAACATTCTTTTCGTCATCGGTGGCATTATCTGCAGGTGGGTCACCTAGCGGTGCATCGAGCACATAGGTCAACTGACCAGCCCTGAGGACGATCTTCAGTCCACGGAACCAGTCCGTGAAATTGCTTCCATTGTTTTTAAGCTTTTCTTTCTCTAGGAACGCATTGAAATTGATGGAGGGGGTCGCCATAATCTACAACAATTTGCAAGTAGTTTAGACTAAGTTTATGACAAATTGAGTTCAAATATAATTTTTAAACTAACTAGGTGAACTCCCACTCAAAACAACATCCCTCACATTGTCTTAGTGATTACACGAACCAAGTCCACTACACCAAGTCCGATCTTCACGAGAGAAGATGTAGTTTCATCGGCGAACAATCTTCATGTTCATCATATCATTTATATGACTCATGATCTACCTTTCGGTATTCCGTGTTCCGAGACCATGTCTGTACATGCTAGGCTCGTCAAGATAACCTTAGTTTCCGCATGTGCAAATCTGGCTTGCACCCGTTGTATGCACACGTAGAATCTATCACATCTGATCATCACGAGATGCTTCGAAACGACGAGTCTTAGCAACGGTGCCAACTAAGGGTGAACACTTTATTACTTGATATTTAGTGAGAGGGATCATCTTATAATGCTACCGTCACGATCTAAGCAATACAAGATGCATAAAGGATTAACATCACATGCAATTCATAATTAGTGTGATATGATATGGCCTTTTCTTCTTGCGCCTTTGATCTCCATCTCCAAAGCACGAACATGATCTCCATCATCACCAGCATCGCGTCAAGGTCAGTGGCGCCGCTTCATTGTTGTCCATCATCACCAGCAACTATTACAACTACTTGGAATAAAGCTATTACAAGATGAATAGACACGCAGGTCTTAACAGAATTAAAGATAACCATTAGGCTCCTGCCGGTTGCCATGTTACAACAAGGATCATTGCATACATCAAATGCAATCACAATCACATGATGGCCATATCACATCACAAAACCCCTACAAAAACAAGTTAGACGCCTCTAATTTTCTTTGCAAGTTTTACGTGGTTTGGGGCTTTCGCATAAGACCGATCTTACCTACGAACAAGAACCACAACATTGATACAAGTGTTGTCAAGATGCTCATTGTAAATTGAATCTTAACTATGGTGGGAGAGACAGACACCCGCAAAGCCACTTGTGCAAGGCAAGTTGCACGTCAAGCGTGGAGCAAGTCTCATGTGCGATGACATGTAATGTTAGCCCGAGCCGCTTCATCCCACCATGCCGCAAGATGCAAAGTACACGCTAAGACACCGACAACAAAAGCATCAACGCCCACAAAAACATCGTGTTCTACTCGTGCAACAGATCTACGCATAGATACGGCTCTGAAACCACTGATGGGTTCGTAGCATGGAAAACAAAAATTTCTACCACAAGAACGAACAAAACCCAGATCTAATCTAGATAAAAGCCAAGATCTAATCTATTAGACATGAGCAACGAGATAGATAGGAACTAACCCTCGTAGATCTGAAAGCGTTAACGAGATTATATCTCGTGGTTGATGTAGTCGATCACTTGCCGATCTCAAGATCGTGTGGACGATCCTTCCGGCGTCGCGTTCCGGCAGCGCTTCCGTAGTCGGTCAAGTGGACGATCCTTCCGGCGCCGCGTTACGGCAGCGCTTCCGCAGTCGGTCACACGTGCGGAGTCGAAGCAGACCTTCCTCTCCCCGTTCCAGCGAGCAGCGGAGGTAGTAGATCTTCTCCACGGAATCCCAGCAGCACGACGGCGTGGTGGTGGTGGTGGAGTAGAGAATTCTGCAGGGCTTCGCCTATGCCTGTGCAGAAGAAAGGTGGAGGAGAGAGGCGGCAGAGATTGGAGTTGTGGGAGAGGGCTTGGAGGGGGCGCCCCTACCCTTCTATTTAAGGGGGAAGGCGCGCCTGGGGAGGGGAGTCCTAGTAGGACTCCCCTCCTATGGCCGGCGGTGGGAAGGGGGAAGGAGTCCTCCTCCCCCACGAATCCATGTCTTGCCCCACTAGGTTTCCTTTGACCCTTTCTTGGTTTTCAAGCAAACTCCAAGAAATCCTCTAGAACCTTCCAGAACATTCCGAAACCTTCTAGAACCCTCATACAAATACTCCGGAACATTTCCTAACTTAGAAAATGATCCCCTATATATGAATCTTATTCTCTGGACCATTCCGGATCTCCTCGTGATGTCCCGGATCCATTCCGAGACTCCGAACAACATTCGGTCTCCAACGCACATTCCATATCTACTTAAAACAACTTCGAACCTTAAGTGTGTCACCCTACGATTCGTGAATATGTAGACATGATAGAGACACATCTCCTATAAATAACCATCAGCGGGACCTGGAGATCCATAATGGCTCCCACATACTCAACGATGACTTCGTGATCGATTGAACCATTTACATACTAAACCAATTCCCTTTGTCTCGCGATACTATACTTATCCGAGGTTTGATCGTCGGCATCTCCATACCTAGTTCTACCTCGTTACTGATAAGTACTCTTTACTCGTTCCGTGATATGTCATCCCCTGTGACCCAGTCACATGCTTGCAAGCTAACTAGATGACATTCCACCGAGAGGGCCCAGAGCATATCTATCCGTCATATGGATGGACAAATCCCAATCTTGGTCCATGCGCTTCAACACATACTTTCAGAATACCCAATGACACTTTTATAACCACCCAGTTACGAAGCGGCGTTTGATGTCATCAAAGTATCCATCCGGTGATGGTGATTAACATAACCTCATGGTCGAAGGATTAGGTTACTATGTATTTGAAAGCTTACAGCAATACGAACTTAATGACTTGATCTTATGCTACGCTTACTATGGGTGTGTGTCCATCACATCATTCTCCTAATGATATAACCTTGTCATTAATCACATCCTTATGTCCATGATCAGGAAACCATGATCATCAATCAATCAACAAGCTAGTTCAACAAGAGGCTTACTAGGGACTCTCACATGTTTACAAAACACACAAGTATTAGTGTTTCCTAATAATACAATTATAGCATGGGATGTAAACATTCATCATAAACACAAAGATATAATAATAATCACTTTTATTATTGCCTCTTGGGCATATCTCCAACACGACGAGGAGACCGTGAGGGCGACGGTGAGCTCATCGGTGACGGTGGTACAGGTCGCTAGAGGCATGGGCGAGGTAGGCGGACGTTGGCCTGCCTCCTGGCGGTCAGCTACGGTGCAATGGCGCAGCTAGGGTCGGTGGCTTGCGGTCGGGAAAGGCTGGCGCTCTGAGCGGCAGAGGCGATTCTCGACGCGGCGTGCGGTGGCTGCTGGTCGCGCGGTGGGAAAAGGGCGTGTCTAGTGGTGTGCTGGGGTTAGGCGGAGCAACGCGTGCAAGCTGGGGTCGAGGCACGTCTTGTGCTGGCCTGCCGGGGACGGTGCTCTGGCGTGCTCCGTGCATGGCGCAGAGGCGGTGGGCGCGAGCTATCTACAGTGGTCCAGGGGCTGGCTGTGTCCGTGGGTTGCACAAGGGATCGCGGTAGGGTGTAGCGGAGCTAGGGGACGTGCTAGATTGGCACGGCACTGTCTCTGGCGCGTTGCCCATGCTCGACCGGTGGTGACCAAGAACGGGCGGCACGGTACTGGCGCTGCGGGGTAGGAGGGGGGTTGTCTAGGGGTTAGTTAGGGTAAGAGGGGACAAAGGAGAGAAATAGGAGACAAGAAATCAATTGGCAACAATATTAGTTAGGCCATTTTTTCTCTGCCTGCCAACTGTTCGACACAATGGTCGCAAGAAAATTTTAATTGAATTTTGAAAAGATTTTTGGTGGATATGTTAGTCATATGCTTAAGCATCTGTGGTTGCTTGGGATTTTCAAGGTGAACTCATTTGAGTGGTTTTTAGAAAAGTGTGATCTATGCATATGAAATGGATTCCATTTTCAAATGCCATTTAAAATTAGTGTTCAAAAGTTTTTGTAAGATTTCAAAGTGGGCCTTGGTAGATCATTACTTGTACTAGCAAGGGGTGGAAAGAGTTAGAATTGTTTATGTTTGAAATTGACTTCTAGGAACACCTAAAGTGACCTAGTGGATTAAAATGGCAAAAGTGACCATTTACCTTTATTAATCTTATTTGATTTCTTTTTCTTTGGATTTTGCTTGGGAAAGATCTAGATGATGTGGAATTCATCTTTGAATCATTTTACAACCATTAGAATAATCAAACACTGCAATTCAAAACAATTCTATATTAATGCAACACACATATGCGTTCCTAATTGTTTTATTGATAAAAAGTTTTTGTTAACCCTAAATTGGGTGATTTGGATCTTGATAACCTTGATTAAAGTTTTGGGATGTTACAGTATACCTGATCATGAATTCAATTGTGTTCATGGTGCGTAAAGTGTTCATTTGGATCCATTGTGGTGCCAGATTATTTACTTGATGGCTTGCTTATGGCTTGTAGGCAGGTTCTTCAGAGTATAAAATATCTTTTTATATTCTGATCCACTTGTTTATGTATTGGTGGATTATAGAATGATGATTGCAGCCTTGCTGCAAATTTGGAACTTGAGAAAAATCTAACTCCTGTCCTAGTTGACAGTAAGATTATGTGTACAATTAATTCCTAGATTATTTTAGTAGGAAAATGATAAATCAGTTTTAGCTGAAATATCTGGCTGGTTATTTAGTGTGATGATATCCTCTAATGGCTTCTATTACTAAGACTTCCACTATGGTGCCTCCATTTTGGAGTTTGCACAATGGTACATCTTGTTTGCATGATTTGTTGTTAGCTTGGTTGGCTAAAAATTGTGGTCAATGCCAAGGATGCAAAGATCGAGGCAATATTTCATTTAAGAACAAATATTACTTGATTCTCTTTAACTCAATGATGGTCTAGACATGCTACTTGCATGCTAGACTGAGAGTAATACCACATCTACCCCATTCTAGATCTAAATTGATAAGAACATATGCTAAATGATGATCTTAAAGATCAACGTGTTGCTAGTGGTGTAGCTGTTGCTGTTGGCTGCTCCTGATGGGGATCTTGATCCTATGCTCCTTGATATTGTTGCCTTCACCTCCTGGCATGTTGTTTCTAATGCTTCTATTTCCTACTTCCTCATCCTAGTGTTACTGGTCCACTAGTTTTGATCTATGGCCTGTTTGGTGACGTCTACAAGATCAAGTGGTGTCCTGGATGTACGTGTGTGGTGGAGGAAAAGGAAATGGACTTGTAGCTCTGATATGACTGGTGGATTCCTTCTCTCTTACTTCTTATCCTTGCCTTGTGTTGTTGACAACACAGATGCTGCATGTGTAGAGTAAGCTACTGTCAAGTGGGAATGTCCCAGGGTTCAAGTTTCACAGCTGAGATCTTTTAATGTGAAGATTAGCTTGGCTAGGTTGGTATTATCCCTTCTAGTCGTTTTGCTTGAGCTCACAGCTGGATTATAACTTAGTTGGTTGGATGGGATTGACTATGATTTCCATAGTTTCTGTTTTGAGCTATTCTCTTTTGGTATAAATGGGAAAACTTGCCCCATAAGGCTCCTGATGGTGTTCTGGGGCAAAACATACTAATAAGAACAGATTGCCCATTTGGCTTTATTTATATATACAATCAATGATGATCTAGCAATGCAACTCGTTGCCCTTCTGAGAGTATACTAACCCATAACCATCTTTTCTCTTTGTTTTTATTTCTTTTGTGTTGTTTTGCAGGTACAAGAAAGGGATCAAGAATGATCAGAAATAAGATTTAGTTTTTAGGGTTTTAATTTTCTATTGCAATCTTTATTCATTCTTCTTTTGTAAAGAAACATTGTAATATATGTCTTTAATTAATAAAGTTAATATTTCCCTTCAATTCCAAGATGTAACATTTATTTTTGTTCCTTTATTATAAAGGACACTGTAATATTTATTCATATTATAATAAAGAATACTTTTTATTCTACTATTGCAATTCCTTTTCCATTTTCATTTTCTATTTGAATAATGTTAATTACTTTGTAATATTGTACCTATTAATAAAGTTTAAACTTTTATTATTATTAAACATAATATTGTATTATTATATTAATGTAATCTCTTTTTTTCCTTTTTTTGTCAGTAGAGACTTGCAAAGGTTTATACCTTATTTAATAAAGCTAATCTTCCTTTCTTTTTATAGTTAAAGCTTATAAATATTATATATCAATAACCAAGGAGTATTCCATTCTTAATGAAAATACAATATAATCTTATATCAAATAGTAAAGTCTAATCTTTTCTTATCCACATTAATGTAATATATCTTTGTTTTTATTCATTAAAGTGTATATATGGTTGAATATTAGTCATGTAATAAAGAATACCATTCTTTATTTGGATTTGGAATTTATTACGTAACTCCATTTTTTTGGGAATTTAATCCCCTTAATTATTAATATAATTCAATTACCATTTATAATTGATACTTCAATTTCATACTCTTTTTGAATTCAAATATACCATTTGAATAATCAAATTTATATTATTTTCCTCACAAAACAAATATTCAATAGAGGTCATGTCGAAATCCACAACACTTGCGCTGGTGTTTCATCAGAACAAGAGAGATCTCGATCCCTCAGTAGTTCTTTTAGTTTTACGCAAAAATTTCTCGGATTTTCTTATGCATGAATGTAATACACAAACATGTGACCTCACTATTTCTAGGTGCTAATCCTCGAATGTTACACAACCTTAGATCATGACCATCTTGCATTAGTACTTGGCAACAACCCGAAAATATAGAACTAGGTCAAGTTTCCAAAAACTTGGAGACCATCCAGAAAGATCAAACTAATCAAGAGACAAAACTAAACCAATGGAACATCATTATATCCAAACAAAAACACTTTGACCAAAGTAAGTCACGTCAAGCTATAAATTCTTAAGAACACAAAACTCCAGAAATTTAAATGGTGGAACACTAGGCAGTTCATCCATTCAAACTTTAGAGTAGCGACTACTAAACATAATCAACCAAAGAGAATTATAATAATCCATAAAAATGGTGGAGCGGCTAGGACAAGGTGGTGCCGCAATGAAGACACGAGATGGAGGAGATAAGATGATGGAATCAAGATGTGGTGTCGGGACCCACCCACAAGGCTACGACTTGTGTGCTCGCGACGCGGTCCGAGGGATCGATGCGTGTTATCCCCGGGAGGAAGCCAATCGTTTTCCTTTGTCTAATTACCCATACATATCTAGACATGTTTGAGTGAACCGTATCTAGATAAACGGAGGGCTCGTTTGATTCAAAGAAATCACATAGAAATTTTGGAGGATTTTGATCCTAAGAATTTTTCCTATGTTTCATCATTTGATTCATAGTATTTAACCATTAGGATTTTTTCATAGTATTGCATTGCAGTATGTTTTGGAGGAAACTTTCCATCCCCTCAACCTCATGTTACAATTTCTTTTCTCTTCATGTGAATCAAAACCTTCTTTTAAAAAAATCATATAGACTCCAAATCCTGCAGGATTTAACTGGACATGACATTCTAATCCTAGATTTTTGCTATTCCTGCGGTTTTTCCTATTTCGCGAATCAAACATGCCCTAAGTAGGTTTTGGGACCGAGGGCGAATGAGCCCGTGGCTCAGTGGTTGGGGCTGGTAGTGGCCACCCCACCCGCCCAGGTTCGAATCCTCACGGGGACGAATTTGTGGTGTCGCACCAGGTTTATCTCAGCACGCTTTGGACCACAGGAAGGACGACGTATTCGATATTCACGAAGTCTACAACTTCGGAAGTCTCTTAAATGGCGTGTGTTCTGAGTTATAGGTATAGTAGTTGCAGGCACATAAGAGGGTGTGTGTGCGTTGTGGTGTGTGTCTCCGTGTGTTTGTACATATACTACTCTTGTAACTCAGTATTGAGGCGGAGGTGGCTATTGGGCTCATGGGTACGTTTGCACTCATTGTGAGAAAACATATTTTGAATTGTCAAAAAAATTGGAAAAATGTCTATATATACATTTAAACATTTTTATGTTCGTTCACAAATTTTTTGGATGAAAAAACATTCTATGTATCATGTGCAAACAAGACAACAAATATTCCGTGATTAGTCCTATTCACGTGACATTTTTTCTCTTTTTATATACGATACATAAATTTTTTTTCCGAAAACTTATGAACGAACATAAAAATGTTTTAATATACATGTAGATATTTTTTTTGAATTTTTAATATTTCAAAATATGCTCAGGAATTTTTTTTGGGACCGAGGCAAATTTGGACAGAGGTACCATGGACTGATGTGACCCTGCCTAGTGGACCCTCATCCCTTGGTTAACGCCTCATTTTCTTGCAAAACGCTTTCCGCTCCGCCTCTCCGCTGTACTCTCACCACCATCGAGGCCGGCGGCCGGTGGTAACCACGCGGAGCTCTCGTGGTTCTTCCCCACCAAAGCCGCACGCCGGCACGCGCCGCGATCTCCTCCCCCGCGACCTCCCACATCGTGTCGGGTTCGTGCTTCGTCGGTAGGTAATAAGCCCTAATCCCACTCTCCCCTAATTGCTTCCCCACGCAATCTCGATCCATTCCTTGCAGGCGCCGACGCGCGTGGAGATTTCCGCCGCCGAGTGCGATGCTCTGCCTTTTTCCCGTGCCTACGCGTGGTCGTACTGGGGAAACCCGCGCACTGCCTGTCTCGGGCTCTCGTTAGTCCTTACATGTGCCGACGGCCCGGCGATGCCCTTCTCCTTCTCCAATCTGAGTCTCCCACCGCCCGAGCTGCTGCTACCGTGGCGGTGTTAGAGCGGTGCCGCGAGTCGCAGTGCTCATCACTCAGCCAACTCCACCGCCGTCCGCCGCGTTGTGCGGGGCAAGGCTGCAACTGTTGGGACATGGGGAACCAAGGCCAGAGGCGTAGCACCTAGTAACTGCCACTTCCGTCGTGACTTAATAATCTCTCTCAGCGTCTACTGCGCTGGCATAGGCAAACCTGTCCAATTAAAATGCCTGTAGCTTTTCTGCTTTGATTGTATTTCTGTTCCAGGGAAGAAGATCCGCGGTAGTTGTAGTAGACCAATGCTGTGGCAGTTCCGATCCATGATGGTTGGACCAAGGGGCTCGCTCTCCTGCGCGAAGACAATGAGTGGGTCTGGAGCCTGGACGAACCTAGCACGGAGATTAGTTGACACTTTGTTCCCTTCTCCAGTTAATACATACTACCTCAGCCTGTCTAAACATCTACATGTTATATTTTGGAACTGAGGTAGTAGTTCATATCTATAGTTACTGCAAGTTATTTGTCTGATGCACATAGTTCTCTATAACAGCCGATAGTTTTTGTATAGCAATTGCTTCTGCAGTCTGCACAAGTTTGGGAATGTTAGAAATTCAGGTATGAGGGGGTTGGAATTGGTAACTACGTGACTTACTGCCATTTACATAACTGAATACACCATGTTCGGTTGATATCAGTATTTTTTTTGTCAAAATATAGAAATAAATGTAGGAGCTAACTGCTAAGTGTTTTGGTTGTGGTTTGCTCATTTTATATCCCCACTTTCTGATATGAACATCCATTGTCATTTGCCTGCATCACGAGTTGTTATAGACAGTATGTGTTCCACGCTTAACTCAGAAACACTATTGCTGTTTTGTATATCTTATCATTTTGGATTTTGATAAGTTTTTCAAAAAATAATAGCACCATTTACCATCCAGAAGTGCCACTTGGGAAAAATATCACTCAAATGTTCTTCGTTTAAATTGTATTGCAGAGTGTGCTGCTAAGTTTGTTTGCCATGGTGACTAGTTGCATGTAGGTTGGACGAATTGGATAAACATGTTTAACTTCTGTCTTTCTGTTGTCCAAACAATTTAACGGTGAACATCTGTGGTGGGTTTTTTCTGAGATGGCATATTTTGTTGGTGTTTTTCTAAAGCAGTGACATTGGAGTGCTAACATATTTTCTTCTGTAATTAATGACTAGATATTTTTGAAATGTTTGAATCTAGACCCTTTTTGATGTATGAGTATTTGAAACTTCGCAGGTTCAGTTGGTGCCTTGGTGGACAAGTGAACTGAATCTGTATTGCTATCTTCAGGTTTTGCTGCAATGGCCTACGAGATCAGTGAGATCAAAAGTAAAGTTCTATTCTTGTATAGGACATCAATATTCAGTAAAAATGGAGTACCATAACTGTGTTCTTTTCCTTTTAGGTCCAATTGTCAAAATAGAAAATACCATTTTAATTGTCAAAATAGAAAATACCATTGTAATTGTCAAAGTACCATTGCAAGTGTGTGTAGTAGTACGGCAATCGCGTGTAATAGTATGCCTTCTACAATTCGGGGACCTACTGGATTTGACCACTGTCAAATGACTGTCTGTACTCCCCTTAAAAGGTACTTTGGGAAATTCAAAAGGCACATTTCCATGTTTTTGAAGAACCCTGAAAAAATCCCTAGATGTACATTGCGTGATGAGTATGAACCTTGTGGTTAGTTGCCATTTCCTTTTGTAAATTTAGGGCTACCAATGGTAAGAGGGCAAGAACGACCTCTTTGCAGTGGTAGTTTGACACTTATCCTCTTTGCAATGGCATCTTCGCCGTTGAATATCTTTGGCAGTGGTATTTATAATTGTCTGTTGTTTTGCTGCAAAACTGATTGTTTGATATCTTGGCAGTGGTATTTAGAATTGTCTGTTATTTTGCTGCAAAACTGAGTGTTATACCACTACTTTATAATTGTTAGAAGATGTCTTAGATAACTCACTGAAATTTAGGGTAAAATCTATTAAACCCCCTGAACTGCAAAACCTGATAGTAACCCCGTATTCTCCTTAATACTACATCACTTAACCCGGTAAATTTAGAAGCTGTTATGCTATGTTGCGCAACAATGTCGCAAATACCAGTTTTAGATGATCCATTGGCAATCTGGTATATGCCAGTTTTTTTTCTAATACACCCCTTGGCTCAAATTATGTCTAAATCATATATTTCTCACATTGAATTTATTGAAACTTTGAATCAAACTGAAATATCATTTGCTTTAAAATAATAAGGAAGAAAAAGAACTCGCAGAAATTTACATAGATTTTCTACTCCCTAGCACATGCGCTCTTGTTATTTGAAAAGTTTGATAGGTGTGTTATGATTTTCTTAAAAGTTCAAAAAAATCCCACGTGTATATGTTAGAATACACCATGTATCTGAAAGAAACTTTCATGAAAATATGAGTTTATTTCTTGTTTGCACTAAGACTGCATTTGCATTGCGTTGGATACGCCAATCTCCTAGTTCACAGTTTGGTTAAGTAACTTATTCCTGATTTTATTGCTATTTTCTAAAGCACAGGGCGTATCCAGTGGGGGTGACATCCCCCCCCCCCCCCCCCCCCCCCCCTAAAAATTGCAGATTCTTTTGATGTTGTAGCAATCAGTCCAAGTCCATGTATATTATATGTGTAAACAAAATACTTATACATGATATTTAAAATATTAATATTGACGTTGGCACCCCCTGTGATTTCATCCTACATCCGTCAATGCTACAGCAGAACAAACAATTTCAGCGCAACACAGTTCACGAACCACAAACTGTGCGTAAAAAGACAAGGATGAGGGAGCTAAAAAGCTTCTTTGTATGGACCAATTTTTTCGCACACATGCCACGCCAATCTCAAATGCACATAATACTAAGTTATCTATATGCATGATTATTTATTAGAAACTTTTGGAGCACGAGAATTGAGCAAATTAGCTTGCTTCATGTGAGCGCGGGGCTCTAATTGAATCATTCAAGTTACCACTTGCAGTGGGGTAGAGTGGCTTTAAGAACAGTAAATATGATCACAGTAAAGAAACAATAAGAGAGTCAATACATAGTATGTGTGATAGTAGTCAAATTCGAATTATAGAAAACCAGAACCTGTTCATATTTTCTGATCTCATGCATTTTCTTCTTTTCAGATGTAGTAACTAATGATCATATTTCAATGTAGAAATTGGCATAGGTCTGGTGGGCTTTGGCCTCTTATTCTCATTCCTAGGTGTTATCCTTTTCTTCGACAGGGGTTTGTTAGCTCTGGGTAATGTATGATACAACAATTCACAAAACCTTCTGTTTCATGGCTCCTTATCAAATGAGTTCATAATGCCACCTTATTCTTTTCCACCTTGTTTCTTCCAGATTTTCTTCTTGACTGGAGTAGGCCTGTTACTTGGTTGGCAATCTATGTGGCAGCTTTTTACGAAAAAGGCAAACATTAAGGTACTCACACTTAGATAGATACAGGACACTGTCATTTTGGTTCTTCAGAGTTTAACATTTTACTTGGGTAAAATGTGATGATACATTATATTGCAGTCTTTCTATTACTTACTTAAGTTGGATTTCTTCTTCTTGGATGTTATGGCAATGACATAGCTTCTCTTACATGTTTTAATTAACAAACTCGTGTTTACCTAAGTGGACATATACTTTCTGTGTTGCAATTGACCAAATGTTACTGAAAATATGGTGATTGCCAAACTGGTGATGTGTTGCAAAATTTATAGTCAGTAGAATCATCATGCATGGGCAACTACTATAGAATATATTAGAGTATTTGTTGCAGACCACATTCTCTGCGATAACTATATTCATCAATCAAATTCAAATGTCCTCAGCAGCATTGCAGTATCATGCTGCTCTTTCTTAGTCGTATTCATTTATCAGCAAAATGCTGACCACGTTGATGTCTCTCAGTTCCATGTATTAAAAGGGATAATGCTGATTTCTCTGCAGGGATCTGTACCTTTCTTCCTTGGTCTGTTTCTTCTATTTGTCCGATGGCCTGTTGCTGGTATGATCATGGAGCTGTATGGATCTTTCGTCCTCTTCAGGTCATCGCCTACATCAACCCATATATTTCTATAATATGCATTCCTTGGTTGATACTAACATTTGTGTTCATTTTGCAGTGGCTACGGGGCTCCTATCCAAGCCTTCCTATATCAGATTCCAATCATTGGATGGATTCTGCAATACCCCTTTCAGGTAAACTTTACATTTCTCTTTGCATATAGACAGTGCACTTGATGCTCTTCCTAAGACAGTTGCTGACATCTTCATACTTTTTTGGAGCATTAAATTCCATGGTATTAAGCTCTAGCTTATAAACTCATACTTCAGTTCCCATCTTATTTCTGCAGCTGCTTGGTCTGAGGCGTAAGCGTGCTTGATGGCTCATGGTGGCACGAGTTAACGTGAATTCATGGGAGAAATAGCATACTGCAGGGTGTTAAATTGGAAATATGGAAATTCTTGTAGCCTTTACCTTTCTCCATGCCATGGGGAGTTGTGCCAGCCTTTCGCTTGATTTCATGTTCATACGCTGACAAGGTAGATGCTTTAAAAATATGGTGGCTAGATTCTGGGTTTTGTTGAAACATGTTGACCTCGTTGTCTCGCCATGGTAACAAACCATGTATTCGGTTACTGGGTGCTGTTTAGGTTTGTGTATCTGGGATGCAGTCCTATATTTGGTTTACCTTTTTTTCTTGTAACTTTTTTCATTGACCCTATTGTGTACTCCTAGTGTGCCTCCTTTCAATTGGACGGTGGGCTACCTGCGCTCTCATCATTCTTTGCATTTAGACCATATCTTTGGTAGAGTCTGCCTGTCTTGTCCATGTTTTGCTGTGATGGGTCCGTCATTGTACCCTGCAAACCTGTGTAACACACTAGAATGTTTGCCGTATTATCCCCAGATTTGATCAGATTGATGACGACAGGAACACCCGTACAAGTATCAGCATGAACATCGCCATGGGTTTCGTTTGCGATAAGAGATAAAAAAGGATCACCCTTAGTGCATGAGCAATGTGCTAAGGTTGCACATCAGAGCCAAATCCAGTGCAACGGCTTAGGGCGTGTTTGGTTACTCGTTTTCCTGTTTCTCGCATGGGCAGGAAGAAATAACGACGTTTGGTTCCCTGCGGCGGATGAAATCTTTGGATCGCATGAGTTTTAAAGCACCGCTCAGCCTGGCCCTAGAGGAACGCTGAAATCGGGCGTTTTCACGAAGCCAAGTTCTTCTCACGCTCGAGGGGGAAGAAGCTGCATGCACTCGTGCAAAGGTGGGATGGCGGGAGCTTGCAAAATCCGGCGGGAGAAATTGGGGTTACCGTCCGCCCATTTGCCGCGCCTATTTACACCGTCCCTCCGCCGGCTCCAAAATCCTCGCCTCCATTTCCCCCAAATTCGAGCTCTCCCTCCAAATCCTCTTCCTCACTGACGAGCAGGTAAGCAGCTCCTCCTACTTTGGTGGGTCTAGCTCATCTCCGGTAAGTCTTCCTCCTCGGCTATGTCGGACATGTCCTCCTCCTCAAGCGAGGTTGAGATCGTGGTAAGAAACATCTAAACCCTAGCTCTCGCAGCTTAGATCTGTTGCCATGTTCTAGCTCATAGTTCTAAGCTGTGAGCTGGTGTTGTAGATCTGAACCCTGAGTTTCGTAGTCAGTATTCATGTTGTCTTGTGAGGATTACCATGTGCTATAGGTAGGATTAGTGTTATAAGTAGTTCATCCCTAGAACTGAACACATTATTATCCCTGCTGTCGTAGGAGAAGGTTGCGTCTCTTGATCTGTCCGCAACCTCTATGTTGCCTCCGTGTTATGTGCCGATGCCTGATGCGGCCGTTGAGGTTGGCACGAGGAGGTTGTCCATGTCATGGCCAGCATCTCTATCCACCTTCGCCTTGAATCGAGTTGTCCAGATACTCGAGAAAGGAGGTTCAGTAATGCGGGGATTCAGATAGGCGGAGATGCACCTGATTGCAGAGGATGTCTTCAAGTTATGTGGCCGGACAGTCACTCCGACCCGGGTGTACAACCACATGAGGCACTAGAGGATGCGCTGGATTCGGGTGCTGAGGCTCAAGAGGCTTGAGAACGTACGCTGGGTTGAGGAGTCCTCTTCTATCATCATGGACGATGATGACTACTATGAGCATCTGAACTTGCATCACTAGTTGTAAAGCTCTCATATGCGCCTACATGTCTTGAACTAACATTGATTCTCATGTAGGCTCAGCCATCGGACACTGAGTTGATCAACAAGCCCATTGTCAACTATGCTCAGATGAAGATCATCTATGGTCCTCGCATCACCGCTGCACCCGTCACCCTGACCGCGATACACCGTGCTCTTAGCTACCTAATGGAGCACAGTGGACAGAGAACCAGGTATATTGCCATGACCCCTGAGCACAGGATCAACTGGTTCATGGCCTTCTTGAACAAGCACTACCTTTGAGAAGCGGACTCAGCTGTTCGACGAGGTGCTAGTAGCGATGATATGGATGTGATGTGTATTTTGGAGTAGCTAGGGTTGATGATCTATGGTTGTGGTGACCCCTGAACTTTGGTCTGTATATTTTTGGAGGTGGTATTTAGTTATAACCCCTCCGCATGTGATGAACTAGTGCTGCATCACGGGCAAGCTCGTGAACTCATGTTGCAGCACACACACCATGACTTATTATGTCGAACCTGTGTTAATACAAGCTAGTAGTTCTCTTCATTGCACTTTTTTGAACTTTGTTTTTTGCCTTGATGGGGTTGGATAAGCTCACCTCACTAGCCAGGAGGTAAGCCTAACAGGGACAATGCAGTTAGCCAAACAAGTACAAATTTGCTGAAATCCTAAAATGCATGGAACTAAATGACTGGGGCTTGGCTTCTCAACCCCTAGGGAAATGAGAATACATGGAACCAAATGAATTACCCTTTTGGCACGAGAACTTGCATCGCCGGGCGCAGCTTCCATGGAGCCATGATCTCTAGGTGCGAGTAAATGACAGGAGCAACCAAATACGCCCTTAGAGCATGAACTGGAGCTTCTGCGCTAGCGTATTCTACTGCGACATGATTGATGTTTTCTCCCAGTGTGTAGTACTCCCTCATTCATGTAAAACATTCTAGCCTTTTCTTCTTCTAAAACACATCTATGTATGTAGACATGTTTTAGTTGTAGGTTGATTTTAGAGTGTATCTAATCCACTTTGAAAGACTTACATTAGGGCGTGTTTGGTAGGCTGCAGGAGATCGGGGTAGGCCCCGGGACGATGAAACTGGGCTGGTAGGATACCTGCCTGCCCTCCATGTTGTGGCCCGCACGGTGATTAAAGCATCTGCAGGCCAGTCCTGCTAGGAACTGCCGATTCAGCCGTTTCTAGCGAGCCACCCTCATTGCGGCCGAAAAGGGGAATGCGACATTGCGGTGACCCAGCATACCACTACATGTGTAGTACACTATAGTCGTTGATATGACATTCATAGAACACCGTTCCGTAACTATCACACCCCTCAGAGTGGTACAACAGAAACATTGTGGGTCCATATTACAAACATACACACTTCATTATTACAAACCAAGAGTTCTCAAACTTCAAGTATTATGAAATTACAAACCAAACTTATGTAGTTTCAGCGGAAGATATAAAATCCAAACTCATACTTCAAATTGAGCTCAACAACTTATTTTATATAGTTCCCGCTGCTCGGCTCAATTGGGTTAATAATAACTAAGGCAACTACTCGGACTCGTTGCCCTCCACTCCATAGTGTATCTCGTAGTCCACCCCTTAAACTCCTCTGGACAGGTCGGGTTCCTCATAGCAGATGTCCTCTTGTCCATCAGCTACGTACATCGAAGTGTCTTCTAGATTTTTAGAGTCTAAGCAGGGGTTCAAAGGAAAGAGTGAGTAACAACGTTACCCAACAAGTTCATTATATGCAATGTGGGAAGTTTGATGCTCTATCTACCACCTCGGACGATACTTCCTTGGTACTATGCAATTTTCATAAACATTTCTTCAAAGATTGATTTTATTATCAAAAACTATGCCCATCAGCCTTCACAGGTTGACCAGAACTTCATGGAGTTCCTTTCCTATCGCGTTTGTAGCTCCTTCCCGGAACATGGAGTAACATGTCACAATTCTTACACTCTGTAGAGGTGCGTTGCTTTACCCACGAGAGACCAACTCCTTGTTGCACAATCGGGCGTACTTTCCCGTCCACAATTCCATGATGTGGGGCCCAGTAGGTGATCCAAGCCGATCACTGCCCTCTCCGTGACCCCATATGTCTGCACGATCCTCCAGGGCTAACTACACCTCCGTTAAGCCTCCAACTAGGCCAAGCTATAACTCTGGTGAGTTCCCGAAGACTATGAAGTGGTGATGCCCCTGGTAAGCTCCCTGAAAGGCCCGACTATACCTTCGGCAGCCACTCATAAATAATCTAGATACCAAAATCATGGGGCCTTAGGGGGCCCACCCATATGTTGGATCCATACCAGGAATCCCAACATCACGATAAGGTCATCCTGCCTCCATATGAAAGGAAGAAGACACCGTTGACTTCTTCGTCCCATTCCAAATCTCATGGTTAACGCGTATTATACTGCGCTAGAATCACCGTTGCTGCCTGCTCTAGCTCTGCATCACCAGATGCTGCTCCTGTGCCTTTGTGCTTGACCTTTCTTTCCACCTTCTCCACCCCCTCCTTATGTTACCATCAAGTGGAGATCTGATGGTTGATTTGGATAAGTTGGTGGAGTATTTGGCTATGGTTTCAGCAAGTTCTATAGCTGTGAGTGTGTGCCTGAGAAGGAGAAATGAGCTCCTGTGTTCCCCTTCGACTGGTGATCTATATGGTAGCTTGTACTGCTGCTGGTAGCTTGACAGCACACACCATGCAGTTAGTCGACTAAGCTGTGTGTGTGTGCTGTGCATGTGGATCAGCCCAAGTAACTTGGCTTTTACTCTTACCTGTTTACTAATTGACAGCCTGGTGAAACTTACTTTTATCCACTTGGCCTTTGCTGTAATCTTAACTATTTACTGAGAAGAACAGATACTTCACTTTTGGTGAACCTTACCCTTTTACTTACTCAATGATGTACCATGAACAATGCACTTTCACTGTTCAACACTGAGAGTAAAAATTATCTAACTAACCCCTAATTTCCTTTTTAGTTGTTTATCTTATTTGCAGGAACAAGATCTCGACCCACAAGATTAGTATAGGAGTAGATAGTTAGTATAGGTTCTTCTTATAACCTTCTTTGTAATCTTTTTGTAAAGGATCTTGTAAAGATATTATTATAAGTTAATAAAGTTAAATTTTTGTTCTTTGTAATCTTATCCTTTGATGTATTTGTCATCAGTTGTGACCTTATGAAATAGAGAAATAAGAATTATTTCTTATTTAATTTTCCTTGTCATTAATTCTTATTGTTGATTACTATCTCTTTATTAAAATCAAACAATGTTAATAAGGTTTTCTTTTGGAAAACCCTTTAATATTAATAACTTCTAGTATTTAAATACTTTCAGTTTGATTTGAATTTCAAATTTAAATTCAATGTAATCTCCCCAAATTCTTACTACTACCTAAAGGTCATGTCAAAATTCATAGCAATCACTAACAAGAGCTATTCCTACCTCAAGTTAGTGAAAGAAACTCTGATCCCTTTAGTGTTTTGTTTGGCAAAAAAATTACCCTGATTTTACAGATGCATGCATGCACAAACTTATTTTCCTATTTCTACCCTTCGTTGGATCCTAATGCTGGGATGTTACAGACTTCCCCCCTTAGATTAAACTTCGTCTCGAAGTTTACAGATGGGTACCTGAATAATTCCGGATATGCTTCCCTCAAGTCATCTTCTTTCTCCTAGGTAGCTTCACGTTCTAGGTGATGTTCCTGCTGTACCTTGCAATATTTGATTGCCCTGTTTCTCACCCTTTTCCAGTTTTCCTCTAGAATCTTACAGGGTTTCTCAACATAAGTCAAATCTTCTTGTAACTCAATCTCTTGATGAGTGATAGCATCGTCGGGAACTTTCAGACATTTCCGAAGTTGTGAAACATGGAACACATTGTGAACCTGAGCTAACCTCTTTGGTAACTCCAGAGTATAAGCTATTTTTTTGTTCTGACTTAATATCTTGAATGGTCCAATGTACCTTGGACTTAATTTTCCTTTGACTCCGAACCTCTTCACTCCCTTCATCGGACTTACTTTGAGATATACCATATCTCCTACTTCTGGATCCCATGATTTACGACTTTGATCAGCATAACTCTTTTGTCGACTCTGAGCTATCTTCAACCGATCTCTAATGATATCAATGATATCTTATCTTTCCTTGATATAATCTGGTGCAAATTCTTTGCTACTACCAGGCTCATACCAGCATATAGGTGATCTACACCTTCTTCCATATAGTACTTGATAAGGTGCTGCCTTCAGACTACTCTGATAGCTATTGTTATAGGAAAATTCTGCCAATGGTAGATGATCTTCCCACGAACCTCCAAAATCTAATGTACAAGCTCTAAGCATGTCTTCTAAGATTTGATTAGTCCTCTCTGTCTAACCTCCAGTTTCTAGATGATAAGCTGTGCTAAAATCCAACTTTGAACCCAGTGCTGCATGTAATTGTTTCCAAAATGCCGATGTAAACACAGATCCTCTATCAGACACAATTTTCTTGGGTACCCCGTGCTTACTCACAATCTCTTGACATAAACTTACACTAATTTCTCAGCATTATCCTTTTCACTGGAATAAAGTGTGCACTTTTTGTGAGTCTATCCACAATTACCCATATCATATCTTTTCGCTTTGATGTCATGGGTAGTCCTGTGATAAAATCCATACCAATTTCTTCCCACTTCCATTCTGGAATTTCCAAAGGCTGTAATGGTCCTGCTAGACTTTGATGTTCTGCTTTAACCCTTTGGCAAGTATGGCATTCCGATACATATTTTGCAATATCTCTTTTCATATTATTCCAACAGAACAATTCCTTTAAATCCATGTACATCTTTGTACTACCCGGATGTATGGAATATGGTGTTTCATGGGCTTCTCGAAGTATCACTTCTCGAATCTCTGGCACATCGGGTACACAAAGACGGTTTTGAAACCATAAAGATCCATAATCTCCTAGATGAAAAACGAATGTTTGACCTTGAGAGATTCTTTGAAGTTCTTCAGCAATAAAAGGATCTTCATCTTGATGTCTAAAGATTTCATGTCGAAGATCACTGCTTTGCTCTTCAATTACCCGCATGGTAGCTAATCCTCCAAGAACTGCTGTACTTATAAATTGTATCTCCATCCTTTCCAAATCCATTTGTAATTCTTTTGGCAGTTCTCTATTCAAAGGTTGTACATCTGTGCTTTTCCGACTTAAAGCATCTGCCACAACATTTGTTTTTCCAGGAGTATAATTGATTGCTAGATCATAATCTTTAATCAACTCCAGCCAACGCTTCTTCCTCATATTTAATTCCTTTTGAGTGAAGAAATATTTGAGACTTTTGTGGTTAGTATATAACTCACATCTTGCCCCATATAGAAAATGTCTCCATCCTTTTAAAGCAAACACTACTGCTGCTAATTCTAAATCATGGGTTGGATAGTTCACTTCATGGGGTTTCAATTGTCTAGATCCATAAGCAATTACCTTACAATCTTGCATAAGTACACAACCTAATCCTTCCTTGGATGCATCACAATATAATGTATAATCTTTTCTCGGTTCTAGAATGGCTAGGATTGGTGCGGTAGTTAATCTGGTTTTCAACTCTTGAAAACTTGCCTCGCACTTCTCATCCCATATGAACGGTGTGTTCTTTCTTAACAATTTGGTCATTGGTCCAGCTATCTTGGAAAAACCTTCAATGAACCTCCGATAATATCCGGCCATACCTAGGAAACCTCGGATTTGCTTCACATTGGTTGGTGCCTTCGAATCCAGTACTGATTGAACTTTGGACGGATTTACAGCAATTCCATCCTTACTGATCACATGACCAAGAAACTCTACTTCGTCCAACCAAAATTCACACTTACTAAACTTAGCATAAAGCTTATGTTCTCTTAAGATTTGTAATGCTACTCTCAAATGTTCTGCATGCTCTTATGTATCTTTGGAGTATATCAGAATATCATCAATGAATACTATGACAAAGTTGTCCAAATACGGCATGAAGATTTTGTTCATCAAATTCATGAATATTGCTGGTGCATTAGTCAGACCAAAAGGTACGACTAAATACTCATGATGTCCATACCTTGACACAAATGTTGTTTTAGGAACATCTTTAGGTTTAATTTTTATCTGGTGGTATCCTGATCTTAGATCAATTTTGGAGAATACTCCTGCTCCCTTGACTTGGTCAAATAAATCGTGTATCCTGGGTAATGGATACTTGTTCTTGATAGTGACATTGTTGAGGTTTCTATAATCCCCACACATTCTCCGTCCACCATCTCGTTTATCCACAAAGATCACCGGAGTTCCCCACGGAGATACACTTTCATGTATGAATCCTTTCCGGGCTAATTCATCAATTTGCTCCTTAAGCTCTTTTAATTCCTTGGGACCCATATTATATGGTGCTTGAGCTATTGGTGTTGTACCAGGTATCAGGTCAATATTGAACTCTATCTCCCGATCTGGTGGCATTCCTGGTAACTCTGCTGGAAAACATCTTGAAACTCCTTCACCACTGGAATATCTTCTAATTTGACCCCCTTCATTGAGTTCAACTGCAGATCTACCATGATATGACTATGTTTATCCACCTGATAGACGATTCTTCCTCCACTGGGAGACCTGATTGAAACGGTTTTCTCTTCACAATTGATCTGAGCTCCATAGTCTGTCATCCAATCTATTCCCAGCACTACTGCTATTCCTTTTAATGGGATCACATAAAGATCCGCATAATAGGTTTGAGCACAGTTTGAGATGACCTGGTTTAGTTTAATATGTCTAACTACCACAATCCCTCCGGCGGTAACTACGGTCATAGGTTTTTCTAACAGTGCCCTTCTAATCCCGAATTTATCACAAAACTCTTCAGATATGAAAGAAGTAGTTGCACCAGTATCAAATAAAACCTTTCCGGGATTTGTGAGAATATTGAGCGTCCCTATCACTACCTGATTTGAGTTATCCACCTCCTCCAAGGTTGCACAATTCAGCTTTCCCGTAGGTCTACCTCTCTTGCCATTATTATTTTTGGCATAGCTTCCACCTCTATTAGACTGTCCACCTCCGCCTCCACTGGCTTGTCCTCCACCTTTTGTGGGCCAACCACCGAGTGGTTTGTTTGGGCAATCAGGCTTGATATGACCCTTTAGTCCACATCCATAACAAATTATCACTGGTTTCTGACAATCCTTGCTGATATGTCCTGGAAGTTTGCAATTATGACATATGACATTCCTTCTGGGGTTGAATTGTCCCCCAGTGTTGTTGATACTCCTGTTGTTGTAGGGTCGGTTTCTATGTTGAAACTCTAGATTGGTTTTGGGTTTACTTGCCTGAATCCTCTTTGTCTCCTTCTTTGCTCTCTTCCTACGGTCCTCTTGGACATTTTTGTAATCATCTTCAAAGGTGATAGCCGCATCAAGCAACTGTTGAAAAGTTTGAGTGTTGGCAAGCCTCAACTGCATCTTCACAAATGGATTTCGTCCACGCATGAACCTCTTCTTCCTACCCGTCTCCGTGCTAACTTCTTCAGCAGCATAACGAGATAAATCACTAAACTCCCGAATATACTTCATAACACTGGAGTATCCTTGTTGCAGTTCTTCAAATTCCCTATGCTTCAACTCTATGATACTTCCCGGAACATGATATTCACGGAATCTTTGTTTGAACTCCTCCCAACTGTACTATCTTCCTGGAGGTTCCATTGCGAGCTGACTCTCCCACCATGATGTTGCAGGTCCGGTCAATAAATGTGTTGCATACCTCAACTTCTCTTCCTCATTGCATCCTATAGTTCTCAAATTTCTTTCGGTATCTGTTAACCAGTCCTCTGCATCCATTGGTTCATGAGCGGATGTGAAAGGTAAAGGCATGGTATCCTGGAAATCTGAAAGACTAACACTACGTCCTTGAGGTGCCCTCAACTGTCCCACACGATCTACTAACCCCTCCATGAACTTATTCTGGGACTCTTGCATCATTTGCATGTACTGCATAAAGTTTTGTTCCATCAATGGCCTCATTGGTGGTGGTGGTAAATTTGCTTGCATTCTGGCATCTTCATCCGACTTTTCCTTGGCTTCGCGCTCCATGGGTTGCTATTCAGCCTCGTTTTCTACACCCATTTCCATACCCCCTAGTCCTGTAACATAAGTGAATACTCATAATTACATCATGCATATGTGTTCTGAGCTCAACTCATGCACAGAACTAGTCACACAATGGAAAACAAGATCCAAATAAGAACCAGATATGCATTACACACATATTCTACAGTACAAGCAATATAATTTATACAACGTGATTACAAGCCCTTACTTATTAAACATTACAAACTCATGTGGTACTATCTCACTTATTTATTTACATCAAGTCTTCCAACTCCAGCTCTCGTCTCCTGCGAAGATGCTCCTAATCAAAGTCACACTCCCCAGAAGTTGCGTCATTCGTCGTACATACCCGGAGTACAACCGTGCTGACGTGAAGTACGACGCACCGACTATGAAATGACTTGCCTCTTCAACGGATGATATTCAGTATCAGAAGTCTCCGAACTTGACACATCATTCAGCTGAAGTGTATCCATACCTTCCAACTCAACTGAAGTATCTACCGAATCATCCTCATCACTTTCTTCTTCATCCATCTCCTGCATCCCGATTCTGGAGGAATCTACAGAATATTCCCCTTCTGGTGCCCCCCAAGTACTCTGCTGGGTACGATAGTCCTCAGCTATGATTGGATAGTGCACATTATCTAGAGTAGGATAATTTTCCATTGACTCAAACACCCTTTCTTATGGATCTTCCTCCTTGGACTCTACATCTTCCACATGGACATCTCTTCCATCAACGGAATAAGATCATACGCCCATGCAACTAGTCTGCCCAATATCTCCAACTGAATCTTCCACAGGAATAGGATTCCCGGCAGATCCATCCATTGATCCGTACCTCCATCCTTCAGAATTCCCAATAGGTAATTCCAAGTCTTCAGTTCCCCAAGAACTCTGTGGTACTGGATAACTAGTGCCCTCATCAGGATATCTAATAGGTTTTGGTATCGGTGAATAGGGATATGGTGTAAAAGATGCTGGATCTATAAGTACATGCTTGAAAACTGGGTTAACCCTATCCACTGCTTCATTTTCTAGTTTAGATGCCAACTTCTCCCTTCTTTCAGGATTCGTTAAATCCTTTAACATATCAACCTGATCTTCTATGATAACCTGATGTGTCTTATACAAAGACCCAACCATCAGTCGATACAGATCCATAAACTTAGAGGCTAGTTTTGGATGCTTCCTTACTAAAGTAAGATGATCCGGTTCCGGTTCCTCGTCTATAGAGTCATGAGGAATCACAGGATATGTGCTTCCAGCTAACTCTTCTGCTTTATGTTCCCGAACATTGGCTATTGCCTCCACAATAGCAACATGATATGCTGCTAGGTGACTTCTACCTTCTCCCATAGGTAAATTATGATATAAACCAAGCTTCTTTGGTAGTTGGATGCTGACACGATATTTGGCTAACATTCGCCCATCATGGTAGGTAATAGTATTGACGGGGATATTAGTTGTGCAACCAAAAACCTTCAGAAGTTCTCGAAGCTGTTCAGTTAAAGCCCCCTGATAATCATCGAGAGTCTCTTCTTTCCTTGCCAAAGTCTGTTTTGGAAACTTTAGTGTCATTTCCACTGTATAAACATAAATATAATTATTATCCATTAATTATAATGATGCATCATAATAAAGAAGTATCGCACTAAAAAATATAACAAAATATTCCCAATTGAATATTTATCATATAATCTAGAGAACTCTTTACCATTGCTCCTAGACTCCTACAGTTATTTCCCTTTACTAGGTTTCCAACCTAAGGTCAAATCAATTGCTCTGATACCAGCTGCGGTGACCCAGCATACCACTGCATGTGTAATACACTATAGTCGTTGATATGACATTCACAGAACACCGTTCCGTAAATATCACACCCCTCAGAGTGGTACAACAGAAACATTGCGGGTCCATATTACACACATACACACTTCATTATTACAAACCAAGAGTTTCCAAACTTCAAGTATTATGAAATTAGAAACCAAACTTATGTAGTTTCAGCGGAAGATATAAAATCCAAACTCATACTTAGAATTGAGCTCAACAACTTATTTTATATAGTTCCTGCTGCTCGGCTCAATTGGGTTAATAATAACTAAGGCAACTACTCGGACTCGTTGCCCTCCACTCCATAGCGTATCTCGTGGTCCACCCCTTCAACTTCTCTGGACAGGTCGGGTTCCTCGTAGCAGACGTCCTCTTATCCATCAACTACGTACATCGAAGTGTCTTCTGGATTTTCAGAGTCTAAGCAGGGATTCAAAGGAAAGAGTGAGTAACAGCGTTACCCAGCAAGTTCATTATATGCAATGTGGGAAGTTTAATGCTCTATCTACCACCTCGGACGATACGTCCTTGGTACTATGCAATTTTCGTAAACATCTCTTCAAAGATTGATTTTATTATCAAAAACTATGCCCATCAGCCTTCACAGGTTAACCAGAACTGCGTGGAGTTTTTTTCCTGCCACGTTTGTTGCTCCTTCCCAGAACATGGAGTAACATGTCACAATTCTTACACTCTGTAGAGGTGCGTTGCTTTACCCATAAGAGACCAACTCCTTGTTGCACAACCAGGCATACTTTCCCATCCACAATTCCATGATGTGGGGCCCAGTAGGTGATCCAAGCCAATCACTGCCCTCTCCGCGACCCCATATATCTGCACGATCCTCCAGGGTTGACTACACCTCCGTTAAGCCTCCAACTAGGGCAAGCTATAACCCTGGTGAGTTCCCGAAGACTCTATGAAGTGGTGATGCCCCTGGTAAGCTCCCTTAAAGGCCCGACTATACCTCCGGCAGCCACTCATAAATAATCTAGATACCAAAATCGTGGGTCCTAAGGGTGCCCACCCATATGTTGGATCCATACCAGGAATCCCAACGTCACGATAAGGTCATCCTGCCTCCATATGAAAGGAAGAAGACACCGTTGACTTCTTCGTCCCATTCCAAATCTCATGGTTAACGCGTATTATACTGCGCTAGAATCACTGATGTCATTGGTTGTTAAGCCTATGTGACTTCTGCAATTGGAAACCTAAGTTCCATTGCTGATCTTTATCATCACTTATGATAATACTACATCTTATTTATTAGAGAAGATATAATTTTCTTTCTCCAGATCATAGATGATAACACACAATTTTCAATATCTTTGATAAAGACTCTTCAAAGGACATGAGCAAGTTATGAACTTGCCTTGTGACTGCAAGGTAGTGAAGTCAGATGCTTCCACCTGACCTTGAGCTCCGGTTTCTACAAAGAACCATTATTTCCCGAAAAGGACAATATTTGAAGAAGCAATATGAAATGCATAGTAATGTCATGCAATGATTTATTAGTTGCTTCTTGGCATGTTTTATCCTTTTAGTAAAAGCTTACTATTTTATTTAAACATTTTCTGAAATTCCTTTAAGGAAATAGGATTTATTTCCATCACACCAAATTCATTAAAAAATACAAATTAGTATTTTCCTATAATAATATATTCATTTAGAATCTTAAAAGTGAATTTTATTCAATTTTAGATGTTTCCTATATTTTTGTAAAATTCAAAAGTAATTAGCATCTTTTTACTAATAACCTTAAATTTTAATTGCCCAAAAATTCTATTGATTATTTTTACTCAATAGAAATATCTTTGTGAGTTCATAGAGATATTATTTGTATTTTTAAGATTTTTATATATTTATCTAGAGTTGCTTTTATTTCAGGGGTATATTTGTAATTATTCTCTTTTTAAATAACCTTATTAATGTACGGGCCTGGCCCACTGGGCTGGGCCGGCCCAACCTAACCTGGCCCACTTGGCCTGGTTACGTCACCAGGGTAGTACTGGGCTGCCCACAGGCCCAATACCCCCCACACACGCACACTCCTCTCCTCTCTCTCTCTCTCGCGCACACGGTCACCTCCTCCGTCTAGTGCCGCCGCCGCGCACGATTTCGGCCGAACCCAGCCGCCGCCAAGGTGCATGGTGACTAAGTCAACGATGCCGCTTCTTCTATCCGAGTAGATTCGCCGCTGGGTCTCTCTCTCAGCCGCGCTGGCCCCTGCCCGAAACTAGGGTTAGGGTTGGTCGCCCTGGATCATCGGCGATGTTGTGCCGGGTTTCGCACGGCGTATGCCTCCCTTCTCCGGTGGATCTGACATGCGGTTGGTGTGGGTAGCAGTGCCCCTTCAGGGTGCTCCCCGGGCCACCATTTCTGCTTCACCACCGGCATCCTCTACCTCCTCTTCGATTCTTTTTGCGAGGACCTTGAGTAAGTTTGGCTACTCCCCTTCTGTATATCCTCTGTGTGCCTCTAGTGATCAATCCCTAATTGGGGTTCATGGTTTGATTAGGGTTCATCCCTCTGGTTTGATTATGATGACTTAATAGGACTGATTATAGTGGTTATACTATCCTGGATGTTTACCCACTTATGCTAGTGTTGTGGATTTCACTGTTGTTTCATGATCCTAGTACTGACAATGGTTCTATCAGTAATGTTCACTTGATCTTTATACACTAGTTTGTGTTGATCTTTCAGATTGGAGTTAGTATGATACTCCTATGATTCTCTGATTGTGTAGAAACAACCATGGTTATGATTCCTGATTGTCCATTCCAGGAAAATGATTAGTTTAGCTAACTGCAAGTTTACTGATGAAATATAAGTAAAGCATTTGCTTGGTTTTAGAAGTTATACTTGTGAAACCTTCTTCAGAATGGTACACAAGTGTTCATACTTCTATTGTCTAAATTCTACATGTGTCCAAGTATAGCTGGTTAAATGAATAGAAAGCTTCTGCTGGTTTTATTATCCTAAGATGCTATAGTCTATTAGCCTATGATGCTGGTCTGTGGCATGGTATCAGCTAATGATGCTTGAATTTTTTTAAGAGAATGATTAGCATATTCACGGTTAAATATAGATCCTTAAGATCAATAGATTGCAGAGGTGCTACTCCATAAGAGATGTGCCCTGAATCTTGTTCTAAGGCTGCTGTTATAAATGAATGTGGAGATTTAAGTTTATATCCAAGATCTATGACGCATAGGCTGAGATCTTGGATGTGTTTGTAAGGATTTGTTATTGGCTTTCATTTAAATGCTTCTAGGATGAATATACACCCACTTGGGTGTTTTTCTGAGAAGATTAGGTAAACAACATATGCTCATTTGACTCTATGATAATCTGATCATGTGGTGAGGTTATTTGAACTCACCAGATTATTTGTTGGTTGATGATGTTGTGGTGTTGCTTGCTGCCTGCTCTAGCTCTGCATCACCAGATGCTGCTCCTGTGCCTTTGTGCTTGACCTTTCTTTCCACCTTCTCCACCCCCTCCTTATGTTACCATCAAGTGGAGATCTGATGGTTGATTTGGATAAGTTGGTGGAGTATTTGGCTATGGTTTCAGCAAGTTCTATAGCTGTGAGTGTGTGCCTGAGAAGGAGAAATGAGCTCCTGTGTTTCCCTTCGACTGGTGATCTATATGGTAGCTTGTACTGCTGCTGGTAGCTTGATAGCACACACCATGCAGTTAGTCGACTAAGCTGTGTGTGTGTGCTGTGCATGTGGATCAGCCCAAGTAACTTGGCTTTTACTCTTACCTGTTTACTAATTGACAGCCTGGTGAAACTTACTTTTATCCACTTGGCCTTTGCTGTAATCTTAACTATTTACTGAGAAGAACAGATACTTCACTTTTGGTGAAACTTACCCTTTTACTTACTCAATGATGTACCATGAACAGTGCACTTCACTGTTCAACACTGAGAGTAAAAATTATCTAACTAACCCTTAATTTCCTTTTTAGTTGTTTATCTTATTTGTACGAACAAGATCTAGACTCACAAGATTAGTATAGGAGTAGATATTTAGTATAGGTTCTTCTTGTAACCTTCTTTGTAATATTTTTGTAAAGGATCTTGTAAAGATATTATTATAAGTTAATAAAGTTAAATTTGTGTTCTTTGTAATCTTACCCTTTGATGTATTTGTCATCAGTTGTGACCTTCTTATGAAATAGAGAAATAAGAATTACTTCTTATTTAATTTTCCTTGTCATTAATTCTTATTGTTGATTACTATCTCTTTATTAAAATCAAACAATGTTAATAAGGTTTTCTTTTGGAAAACCCTTTAATATTAATAACTTCTAGTATTTAAATACTTTCAATTTGATTTGAATTTCAAATTTAAATTCAAAGTAATCTCCCCAAATCCTTACTACTGCCTGAAGGTCATGTCAAAATTCATAGCAGTCACTACCAAGAGCTATTCCTACCTCTAGTTAGTGAAAGAAACTCTGATCCCTTTAGTGTTTTGTTTGGGGAAAAATTTACCCTGATTTTACAGATGCATGTATGCACAAACTTATATTCCTATTTCTACCCTTCGTTGGATCCTAATGCTGGGATGTTACAGACATCCCTGTAGATGCAACCACGAGAGATGGTAGGAGGCTGCGTAAGCTCACCGTAGCGAAATTGCGGCAGCGGTGACCGAATTTCTGCCGCAGCAATTTTGATCGTTGCTCGTGCAAGACCGACCCCTATTTAGCTACCAACAATGACCGCCGAAATCAAATCCTCCATTCCCCCTTTCGAGCTCCTCCCTCCTCTACTTTCCGTGGCCATGGCGGGAGCTTGGACCCCGAGCATGGCGACGGAGGTCGTCGACAGCCAGCTGGAATCCCTGTCCTCCCCGCCTTTTGTTGTAGCTATAGTTTCGGTTTTTGTAAGTATCTCCAACTCTGGATCTAGCTAAGATCTATAAGGATGTGCTAGATGTGGATATATGTATGGATCTGCAACCATTGACGTTCATCCTACTCGACTATAAGACATTCCGTCGTCTCCCTTGAGCACGTCAACGGTGGTCGCGCTCTATTCCCCTCCAACATGTCAACGGTGGTCCTTCCTATTTCTCCCTCGAGCATGGTGATTGTAACCATGCCAGCTTCCCCCATTTCCTGACATCTATGTTGGAACCTATGCGTATGGCTATAACATAACCTCCACCCCTTAATGATGTATCTTTCATACCATGCTTACCATTTTTCTCGTTCATATTATGCTTACCATGATGTATCGTTCATACCATGCTTACAATTGTTCTCTTTCATACCATGCTCACCATTGTTCTTGTTCATACCATGCTTACATGGCTATAGAACAACATGCGTACTAGCTCCCCAGATTTGTCTGCTCCTTCAGTGGAGAACTTTGAAATGAACTGGATGCAACCTTCAAAAACAACCCAACCCTTTGTGCCACTAAACCTTCAAATGGTTTGGGACCCTGCTTTATTATAGTTCTTCATGAATAGGATGGTTGAGCTCGTGAATAGCGAGGCAAACTGTTCATTCGGGTTCAAAGAGAGGGACATGCAGATGATTGTTAATGATGTTCTTGACTTCACTGGGTTCATAGTGACCCTTATCAGCTATACATCCACATGAGTAATTGGAGAATGAAGTGGAACCTAATAGGCAATCGTAGAACTAAAGAGGGCATCAAATGGTGTGCGGTGAGCATGACCTTTATGATCGATGATGAGGATAGGCTGAAGCAGGTAAGATGGCATTGCAGTGTCAGTTTTACTTGTCTGTAATGTACAAAGTGATCTGCACTAACACATTGTCCTCTAGATCTTAGGCCGTCCCGAAGCTCCTTGATTTGGTGCACACGCCCATAGCTAACTACGCTTAGATGAAGAAAATATCCATGCCCAAGTGAAAGGATATAGATGTCGCCTAGAGGGGGTGAATAGGCAATTTCAAAACTATTACAGTTTTGGCTTGAAAGAATGCGGAATTAAACTAACGTTTATTTTACAAGAACAAAACCTAAATACACTAGGCTCAACTAAGTGCACCAAGAAGAGGTTAAGCTAAGCAAGATAACACAAGATATATAAGAAACAAGTGATAGGAAAGATATAAGTACTTCAACATCGATGGCTATCACAAGGAAAGTAAACTCGGGTATGGAACCGAGGCACGCGGAGACGAGGATGTATTCCTGTGTTCCCTTACAAGTAAGGTACATCACGTTTGGAGAGGTGTGAGATTTCACGGAGGATTTCTCCAAGCCATGAAGGGCACCTTATCTCCGAGGCTATCCCGATGAAGGAATAGCCACTTTCCTTATGGCTAGCTCTTCCTCCACTCCGGAGATGGAAATCTCCACAACCACTTCACAAGCTCCTTGAAGGAGAAGCCCGAGCCTCTTCACAATATTCCACGAAGAGGACACTATGACACCCACGACCAAGCCAACTAAGAGGTCACTCTCCAAGAGTAACAAGCTCACAGTCTCTCACTCGAACCAATCGAAATGGAGAACTCGACACTTAAGCAAGAATGCAATGCAAGAACACCAAGGGTGCTCAAATCCTTCACTATCAAATCCCACAATAGCAACAAGTGCTAGGGAAGAATTAGAGAGGAAGAACAATGGTGGAAATCAACAAAAGACTCCAAGATATAGATCTAATGGGTTCCCCTAACTTAGAGGAGGAATTGATTAGTGGGAATTGTAGATCTAGATCTCCTCTTCCAAAGCCCTCAAAAGATGCAAGAATCATAGGAGGGAAGTGATACGTCCAAAACATATCTACTTTTTCGAATAGTTTTGCTATTGTTTCTCCTCTAAACTTGTGTGATTTGGATGCAACTAACGTGACCTGCCGCTGTTTTCAGCAGAATTGCATTGGTGTCTACTTTTTGTGCAGAAAATCAACTAGTAGGAAAAATCCCAGAAAATATGCCAAAAATCCTATTTCACCAGAAGACTCTCGGAGCCAGAATACGAGACGGAGGGGGGCTGGGCCCAGGCCACACCACCTGGCCGCGCGGGCAAGCCCAGGCCACGCCAGGGGGTGGTCTGGCCGCCCCAGACTCCCCCTCGGTCTCCCTCTTCGCCTATAAGTTGCCTTCTAACCTAAAAACTCAGGGGGGTTCGACGTTTTTCTAGAAGGAGTTCTGCTCCGCCGCCACCACCAGATACCACGAAACAGCACCATAAACTCCATTCTAGCACCCTATCGGGACAGGGAATTGGAGGAGATCATCGCCATCATCATCACCATCGCTTCTCCATCGACCATCCATGTTTCCCCCATCTATGAGTGAGTAATCCCCCGCTGTAGGCTATGGGGATGGTAGGGATTTGATGAGATCGTTCATGTAATGGCATCGGATTGTTAGGGCATGGTGCCTAGTATCTTTTATTAGTGCTTTATGACTTTGTTACGACTTGTTTTGCTTAATGCTTGTCACTAGGGCCTGAGTGCCATGATTTCAGATCTAAACATGTTATTGATTCATTATGATAGTATTGTTTATGGTCTTATCTACAAGTTGTATACACACGTTGTTGTCCGGAACCTATGGCCCCGAAGTGACAGAAATCGGGATAACCGGAGGGAATGGCTTTGATGTGAGGATCACATGTGTTCACGGAGTGTTAATGCTTTGCTCTGGTGCTGTATTAAAAGGAGCACCTTAATTGCCAGTAGTTCCCTTGAGGCCCCGCTGCAAACGGGCTGGCAGGACAAAAGATGTTGTGCAAGTTCTCATTGCGAGCACGTATGACTATATATGGAACACATGCCTAGGATTATCTAGTACTTGGATGCTTTATCTTATTTATCTGCAATTGCGCTATGTTCTGATTGCTATGTGGACTGTCTTGTCCATGCAACGCCCGTCCATCCATCCCTATGCCTACCGCACTCGAATCCTACTGTTTACTGCTATTGTTACTGCTGTCTTTACTTTACTACTACTGTTACTTTACTATTTCTACTACAAAACTATTGCTACTGATAAACTACTGCGAGCAAGATTGTTTCCAGGTGCAGCTGAATTGACAACTCAGTTGTTAAGGCTTATAAATATTCTTTGGCTCCCCTTGTGTCGAATCAATATATTGGGTTTCACTTCCCTCGAAAATACTGCGATATACCCCTTATACTTGTGGGTCATCAAGACTATTTTCTGGCGCCGTTGCCGGGGAGCATAGCTTTATTTATCAAGTTCACTTGGATTCTCTATTGTTCGCTGCTATCCGTCCATCATGGGTAAGTCTCGTGATGACAAGGTTCCTATTTTACCATCCACTACAAGAAGAGATACGGTTCTGAACACCTCTGTTGCTCTTGATTCACCATCTGTTATAAGTAGGCTCGTTACACCACCACATACACATGCTACACACACTGCTACTACTGCTGAATCTGAAACTTCTGATGCTTATGATACTGCTTCTACTGTGCTTGATAAGAGTAGTTCATTAGGTCCTTTCCTAGATGCTACGATTGCTAGAACTATAGCTAGAAATACTGAAACTCCTAATGAAGACACTACCACACCTGTTAGTTCACCTGAGTCTAGTGAAAGTTATGATATTGAAGATGGTTATGTTGAGATGACCGATGGATTTATTAAAGAATGTAAAAACACCCATGATAGGAGTGCTGCTAAGAGTCTCCTTGAGAGGCGTACTATTAGACCCAAATTATCTCCTATTGCTAAGTTTGCTGCTTCTCCCATAAACATTATAGATAAAGATTATGATTTCTCTCTCGATCTATCTTACATAGCTATTGTTGAGAAAGAACCTTTTTGTGGGACTAAGAATGAAAGTGCGGTAGCACATATGAATGAACTTTCTACCATGAGTGGCTTGTTTTCTGATGATATTAAGATGCATACTTATTTTGTTGCTAAGATTTTCCCCTTTTCACTGAAAGGAGAAGCTAAAACTTGGTTTAGTAATTTACCTCCTGGATCTATTGATAGCCCTGATTGCTTGATTAGTACTTTCCTGCAGAAATATTTTCCTCCTAGTGCTAGACATGCTATTTTGCAGGAACTTTTTGATTTTAAACAGGGAGAAAAAGAGGTATTGCCTGAATCTTGGGCAAGGTTTTGTGCTTTGATTCATGCACAGGCTGGAAGTCCATTACCTAAGAATGAGCTTCTTGATATATTTTATAATGGACTAACCGAAGAATCTAGGACATACCTAGATAGTTGTGTTGATTGTGTTTTCAGGAATAGGACTCCTAAGGAAGCTGAGGAATTAATGGCTAAAATAAGTAAGAACTATGAAGATTGGACTCCTCCTAAACAAGCTATACCTGAAGTAATTGTACCTGAACCTACTATACCAATGCCTATTCCAACATCAAAGAAGAGGGGTGTTATTGAATTAAATGATGAAGTGATGAAGGAAGCTAAGAAATGTCTTAAGGAGAAGGGAATTAAAGCTGCAGATGTCAAGAATTTACCTCCTATAGAAGAATTATGTAAGCCTATCCCCTACTCATCCACTATTGAGGTACACTCTCTCCAACACTTTGATGAAGGTGATATCCCTTACTCTAAACCTCATGATCAATGCTTAGAAGAATTTGATATCTTTATTGTTAAGCAAGATAATTTTAATAAAAGGGTGCAAAATCATCTAATGGAAAACACTAGAGCTATTGTTGAGTTGAAAGATATTGTCGAAAGAACCTCTAATGATGTTAAAATGATTGTTAAACACTTTCAAATGGTTCAAACTCAAATAGATCAACTCGTTAAAGTGCAAAATGACTGGCTAGTTAATGCTGCTAAAGAAAAACATGCTTATGAAATTAGAACTAGAAGTGGAGCTGCTACCCAGGATCCTCTATATCCTGAGGGGCATCCCAAAATAATTGAGTAGGATTCTCAACAAGCTGAAAATAGTGATTCTACTTGTAATAAAAGGAAAAAAGAAACATAAAACTGTTGTAGAACCCTTTGAACCTGCTATCGATCCTAATAGTATATCTATCCGTGATGCTGAAACTGAAAGTGGTAATGAAGAAAATGAAGTTCCTAATGAAGAAAAAGTTGAAGAAGATCCTGAAAACCACACTAAGAATACTAAATACACTAAAGAAGATTTTATTTCTAAGAAACATGGTAGTGAAAGAGAGCCTTAGGTCCAAAAACCTATGCCTTGCCCTGATAAGAAACACAAGTCAAAAGAAGATGAACACTATAATAAGTTTTGTGAGTGGATGAAACCTTTATTCTTGCAAATTCCTTTGACTGATGCTATTAAATTGCCTCCTTACTATATGAAGGATATTGTCTCGAATAAAAGGAAGATCCCTAATGAAGAAATTTCTACTTTGCTTGCTAATTATTCCTTTAATGGTAAGGTTCCTAAGAAACTTGGAGACCCAGGGATTCCAACTATCCCTTGCTATATTAAGAATAGTTATGTTAGAACTGCTTTGTGTGATTTGGGAGCTGGAGTTAGTGTTATGCCTTTCTCTCTCTATAAGAGACTTCAACTTGAAAAACTGAGACCAACTGATATATCTTTGCAAATGGCTGATAAATCTACCACTATTCATGTTGGTATATGTGAGGATGTACCTGTTCAAGTGGCTCATAATTGCTTGTTATTAACTGATTTTGTTGTGCTTGAAATGCCTGAAGATGATAATATGTCCATTATTCTTGGGAGACCTTTTCTTAATACTGCAGGAGCTGTTATTAATTGTAATCAAGGAAAGGTGACCTTTAATGTTAATGACAAGGAACATACTGTCTATTTCCCCAAGAAGATTGAAAGGACTTATGGTTTGAATTCAATTGAACATGTTGAGGGCATTCAAGTTGGAGAGATATATTGTCCCATACCAAGAGAAACATTTGAAACTATTATGATTGGGACCATTGCTATCAAGGTTGAGGTAACATAATCATTAGTGGAATACAAAGTTTTGTATCATATTAAATTGTTTTGATAACAAGACCTGATCAACCTTGTGAACAAAAGGACTTCGTCGAACAAAACAATGTTTTCACTATAATTATCTCCGCTTACTTCTATTCTATCCATTTTAGTTTTTGCTTTTTTAGTTTTATTTTTTGTTGTTAGTTGCTTGCTTGTTAGAGTGTCTTAGAACTCATCTAGTTCTAGCCTTGTTTTTCCCTTGCATTTTTTTCCAAAAAAATCTGTCTGTCAGAAAATCATTCTTCTATACCTGAAAAATGCCTAGAAATAAAGTGTCTCGAAAAATTCCAGAAAATTCATATTAAAATTTTACGTGAAAAAAGGGGCAGAGGAGTGCCTGAGAGGTACCAGGGGGACCCACTAGGCAGGCTCACCACCTGGTGGCGCGGCCTGCCCTGGGTGGCGCCATGCCATGGTGTGGGCCACCCCTGGCCCTCCACTAACTCTCTCACCTGCCACTTGCTTCTCTCTCCCAAGTAAGCTCCAGTTCATTGCTCAAAATCGCGTTCTTGCTGTACTTGCTCTCGATTTTTTCGATCTCCTTGCTCAGCCTATCTTTGGTGCTGAAATTTGGAGCATTTGTTCTCTGGTATGTGACTCCTCCCCTTGTCCAAGTAGATTTGTGTTTAGTGGATTATATCTTGAGTATTTTTCTGCTGTAGGTGACAGGTTATGAGAGCTTGTAAGCTTGTTTGATGCTTAGAGATATAGTTTTGATGCATGATTAGGCCTCTTACAAGTCCCTATGAGTAGAATCCTTCATTTTATTCACTTTGCAATCACTTGTTTAATAGGTGTTTAAATTTTAGAATAGAAAATGAATGAGCATCAACTAAACCAACATGAACTATGGGTGCCTGAGGTCATGAAGGTCCACCAGGAGGAGGAAGTTTTTCCTTCCATTTGTCCATGCTCTGAGTTCATGAGAGCTACAGGAATTCTCCAAGATTTCCACACTTTGGTTTCTAATGCAGGGTTGGAACACTTTTTGGAAGATGAACCTTGTCAATTTGTGAAGTTAACCATGTTTATCATGCAGGACTTTCAATTTAGTCACTCTTTGCCTAACCCCATCGTCCACTACAAAATTGACAATATTGCTGTCAACCTTTCTCTCGATGACTTTTGTGCAGCTATTAAGGTACCTCAATGGGGATCATGTAGAAGGATTAAGGAGCGACCTGAACCACTTATGGATTTATACGCAAAAATTTGCCAAGGGAGCGGCTTCTCGAAGGAGAGTGGAAAAATCTGTAACATTCATCTTCCCTCCATTCGCTACTTTGCCTACTTTATTGCCATGTATGTTCTTGCTAGGAAAACTGCCAATAAGTTATCTTCATATGATCTAGCATTCATCTCTACTGCTCTTAAACGAAATAGGTCTTACAACTTAGGTGCTTTGATAGCTTTCCGTCTTGCTGCTAACCGTGAGAAAGGTGGAATTTGTGGAGGCCTCATTGCTTCTCGTTTACTAGCATTGCATGGTTTAGTGCCTCATCAGCTAGACCTACAGTTCCCCATAGAAAGGCTTGATCTTAATTCCATGATACAACATAAATTTGTTTCCTCGTGGGCTAGTTTGAATGAGTTGTCTTATGAAATAACCTTTCTCAAAGCTGGTTGGAGAAAGAGCAAGTCCGAGTGTGTTGTTCTTTTGCCTGCACCTGTTTTGTTTAACCTTGATAACAGGGTAGGATGGTCCCTCACTGAGGAGGAGCTTGACATGTACCTATGAGAGCTCTCTCAAAAGGAGTATGATACTAGAAGGGAGGTCACGGATGATTCGGTCCAGCCCTCGAATGAGGGGGAGTCTTCATATCAGTAGCCTACTTATGATTGGGGAGCTTCTTCTTCTTCCCACGGGCCCAACTACGATCATTCTTATCATGACTCACCTGCTTGGAACCCTTACCCGTATCTGGATTGATACCCACTTAGGCCAATAGCCTAAGCTTGGGGGGTGGTACGTCGACATCGCACTCATCTCCTTATCATGTTGCATCAGTACTTTGTATATTCATGTTTTGTTCTCTTTTTAGTTTTCGTTCTTTCTTTGCTTTTGCTTTCTAAAAACACAAAAAGATCAAAAATATTTCTGTTGTTTCTCTTTGGTTTGCTTCTTTTTCTCTTTGCCTTGGTTTGTTTTCCTCGTTTTGCTTTGTTTGAACTATTCAAAAAACCCAAAAATATTTGGCTTTGCTTGTTTTTCCTCTTTGGTTCTTGTTTTAAAAATCGAAAACAACAAAAATATTTGTCGTTCTTCTTTGGTTTTGTGAGTTTGCTACAGGGTTCCGCTGTCCTCAGTGAATATTGGTTTCATATTATTATTCAATCCACACAAGTGAAGAGCAATAATGAGGATTAATGACAACTTGAGGTGTGAGGCTGGTAACGAACTCTATTTGTTTTCATTTTTGTACATATACTCATCATTCTGGGCATGCTTAGTCTGTTTGTGTAGGGTGTATGTTATTTATGGATGCTTAGTAGTTTTTTCTTCCGTATGATTAGTTCCAGCTTGCTAATAGTTTGTAGCATGTCATATGAATGTTTGCTTACATTACTCTATTCATAACTTGGTATGACACCATGGTATCCTCCTCTGAATGTTTCATTTGAATTGACTTGGCACATGCTCACGCATGCACATGACTGTAATAATTAGTTAAGCCTTGATGAATTATTTTTCCTTAAGGATCTTGAATCACTTTCATGCCATGATTAGTCCTGTTTTGTTGCAAGCATGATTATGCCAACTATTGCTCTCCCGTTTGTCGCTTCCTTACTATTGCTAGCCTTCACCTTCCCTGAGTATGTTTTACTCATGTTTCCAACTCCCCAAAACCAAATATTGCCAAAGTGTCCACCATACCTACCTATTAGCATCATTTGCTACTTCCGTGCATATTCAATATGCCTTGTTTTCTTACGAATAAAATGTTTGCTTGTTATGATAAAGTTAGTTAGTAAAGCTCTCACAAACTTGATGGCACACTTTATTTTCTTGCATTTAATAAAACCTGAACCATTGCGTCCTTCTTTGTTGCGTATATGCTTGCGCTTTATGAGTTGAAGTTGGCAGAACTATGTATCATGGGGAACGCTTTCAACATTTCATTGGTACTTAGTACCTCGTTGATATCATGTTCGTTTGCTTATGGATCCCGGCGGTGTGAAATAAAAGTGGAATTTGTAAGATCATGGAGTTTGTATGTATGTTAGAGAAATGCCTGGGCCGCTAGCCTAAGCCATGCCTAATCATGGTGGAAACTTGCAACATAACCATAATGAGCATTCTATGAAGCATCCTCAATAAAACTCTATGCACATAGTAAATAAAAAGATCGCCGAGATGCTCATTGTCTGCTTGCCTTGTCATTTTGATTATGGGATAGCTCATGTGTCATGTGCAAGGGGTACCCCGTTGGCGGTTCTCTATGATACGTATATACTTACAATGACAAGAGCTTACTTGTGACTAAAGTTGAGTAGCACGAGGATCGGTCTTCGTAAGTAAGGGGCATGAGACTTCGATTTATAACTTGTCAAGCATATCCTCTTAGTTGTGTCACTTTAACCTTAATCACCTTAAAGATGCTTATGATAGGGGAAATCAGAGCTCAAAGCTAATGAGTACCATACTTTCAGCATTTGGAAGCTTTTCAAATTATTCAAAATCTTTTCTTTTACTTGTTGAGTCTCCACGTATTCTTTGAGAACCTTCTTGAGAGCATAGTTGTCATTCTTTGTGCTTGTCTCAAAACTTGATTATTTGTGTTATGACTTTGATGCTTGTATCTTTGACATCTTTACTTCTAGTCTTCACCTGAACTTCAGAGGTGCCTTAAATCAAAGGCAAGCGAGATACCACTCTATCATACCTTTTTATGAGCATTGTAATGTTGCTTATGTTTATACTTCATGCTACTTATTATTTTTGAGTAGGAATCTCTCATAGCTTGCATTGCCTATTAAGTAAACCTAGTTGCATACTCTTTATTATGAATTGTCTGAGTAGTTGATCACATGCTGAGAATATATACATCATATGAAGCAAATGTGTTCGTGAAAGTTCTTTTATCACACTCAGTTTTCAACTGAATTACTTGAGGACAAGCAATAAGCTAAGCTTGGGGGGAGTTGATACGTCCAAAACGTATCTACTTTCCCGAACACTTTTGCTATTGTTTCTCCTCTAAACTTGTGTGATTTGGATGCAACTAACGCGGACTGACGCTGTTTTCAGCAGAATTACATTGGTGTCTACTTTTTGTGCAGAAAATCAACTATCAGGACAAATCCTAGAAAATATGCCAAAAATCCTATTTCACCAGAAGACTCCCGGAGCCAGAATACGAGACGGAGGGGGGCTGGGCCCAGGCCACACCACCTGGCCGCGCGGGCAAGCCCATGCCGCACCAGGGGGTGGTCTGGCTGCCCCAGACTCCCCCTCGGTCTCCCTCTTTGCCTATAAGTTGCTTTCTAACCTAAAAACTCAGGGGGGTTCAACGTTTTTCCAAAGGAGTTCCGCTCCACCGCCACCACCAGATTCCATGAAACAGCAGCAAAAACTCCGTTCTGGCACCCTGTCGGGACGGGGAATTGGAGGAGATCATCGCCATCATCATCACCATCGCTTCTCCATCGACCATCCATGTTTCCCCCATCTATGAGTGAGTAATCCCCCGTTGTACGCTATGGGGATGGTAGGGATTTGATGAGATCATTCATGTAATGGCATCAGATTGTTAGGGCATGGTGCCTAGTATCTTTTATTAGTGCTTTATGACTTTGTTGCGACTTGTTATGCTTAATGCTTGTCACTAGGGCCCGAGTGCCATGATTTCAGATCTGAACATGTTATTGATTCATTATGATAGTATTGTTTATGGTCTTATATACAAGTTGTATACACATGTTGTTGTCCGGAACCAATGGCCCCGAAGTGACAGAAATCGGGATAACCGGAGGGAATGGCTTTGATGTGAGGATAACATGTGTTCATGGAGTGTTAATGCTTTGCTCCGGTGCTCTATTAAAAGGAGCACCTTAATTGCCAGTAGTTCCCTTGAGGCCCCGCTGCAAACGGGCTGGCAGGACAAAAGATGTTGTGCAAGTTCTCATTGCGAGCATGTATGACTATATATGGAACACATGCCTAGGATTATCTAGTACTTGGATGCTTTATCTTATTTATCTGCAATTGCCCTATGTTCTGATTGCTATGTGAATTTTCTTGTCCATGCAACGCCCGTCCATCCATCCCTATGCCTACCACACTCGAATCCTATTTTTTACTGCTATTGTTACTACTGTCTTTACTTTACTACTGCTGTTACTTTACTTTTTCTACTACAAAAATGTTGCTACTGATAAACTGCTGCGCACAAGATTGTTTCCAGGTGCAACTGAATTGACAACTCAATTGTTAAGTCTTATAAATATTCTTTGTCTCCCCTTGTGTCGAACCAATAAATTGGGTTTCACTTCCCTCGAAAATACTGCGATACACCCCCTATACTTGTGGGTCATCAGGAAGGGATAGGAAGCAAGCTCAAAGGGGTCAACAATGGTGGTCAATTTCGTGCTCAAGAACCCTAACCTAACAACAGGGAAGAAGCCCCTTTTATAGGAAAAGCAAATCTGCCCATTGGGGCTAAAAACATGTAGTCCAGGCAGAACTGGTGGTAAATCTGGCAGTGTCGAAACACATGCCAAAAGGATCGGTGCAAGGTCCAGTGGACCAGAGCCTAGGACGGACGAACCAGTGACCGCCAGAACAATCAACGAGCCACCGGACCACTATACTATGTTCCATATCAGTGGGCACCAGAATGTTTAGCAACAGTCGAAACATTTTGGCGGTAACTCTAGCAGCGTCGGTTTTCTAGACAAAAAACAATGATGATGAAAACGGTGATAACTTTTGCATGTAAACTCTGATTTTAGCAAACTTGGGATTTTTGAAAATCTGATAACTCTTCTCATGCTCTATATCAATATCTTGAGGTACGTAAAGAACTCTTCATTTGATCACGTGCTCTAAATCTTATTCAACCATATCTCAACTCATGAGATAATCATGACGCCAAATTAGAGCCATATCTTGAACTCTTTGATAACACACAAGTATAGGGAATCGGGTGTAGCCTTTTCGATAAGAAAGAGTGTCGAACCCAACGAGGAGCTAAAGGTAGGATAAATATTCTCTCAAGTTCTATCAATCACCGATACAACTCTACGCACACTAAACGTTTGCATTATCTAGAAAATAAAACTAGAGCAACAATACGAGTACTAGAGATAGCTTTGCATGATAATAAATAACAAGAAAGTAAAGCTAGTTGGTGCAGCAATAAAATACACTAAACTAATAGAACCATGAGTGTGGAATAGTGGTGGTAATTGTGGTGGCTTTTTCCAAGATTAAATAGCGAATAGACCGGGTTCATTGTCTTCGATGCAGTATTCTATGTGGGAGAGGTTAAATATATATGCGCTTCACTACTTGGAATTACATGTACTATATGATTGGATTGTTAGCAAACATCCGTAAGTACTAACAAAGCATTAAGGTTTCCCCAACCATAGTCTTATAAGTTTAATGGTCCTCTTACTCCCATACGTGCAACGTTCCGGTTCGCGTCCTCAGGTTTCTGTCACTCCAGCAGAACTCCCCCTTCCTTTTACACATAGTACAAACCCTATGATGTTTAATCCATGCGCGCACAAATATAATGGACACCAAATGACTGTACCATATCAACATACAACTCTAATGAACCAAAGACGTTCAACCATTCAATCTAAGAACAAAGAAACTACACAAGCATGGCATAGATCATAGGATTATAACTTATAGCATCAAATACCATGTTTACATAGGACGGTACAGAGGTGTGTGGGAGGATGAACCACTGCATACTAGGAGGATTAGGTGATGGAGATGGCGGTGAAGATGGTGGAGGGCGGCGGCGGCGCGGGGGACTCCTTCCCCGCCGGCGGTATCATGGCGGAGCACCGCCCCTTAGCCCCCTTCCTTCATGGCTTATCCATGGGGGAGGCAAAAACGTGGCTTTGGAGGCTGCAAATTCGTGGGTGGAGGTGTCTTGGGCGAATTAGGTTTCCTCCCTTTATATAGCTTCTCGGATTCCTGTCACCCCATCTTGGGCTGCAGTAAATCGTGCCTAGCAGGCCCGTGCAGACATGGAATCAGCTAAAATTTCTGTCCAAAACGTTTGTCGCAAAATTTCCAACAACTTTATAGTTGAAGAGTTTTCTGTTTGACGCCATCTTTGACCCGAAATGTGATCACCTTCAAAAAGAGTTCTGAGACAGATTTCTAGAAAGACCCCAATTTGACTCCAACAAGGTTTCCACTTGTATTCTTGGTAATTCCTACACATCAAAGTGTAAAACAAGAACATTATGCACTTTTGCAACTATTAGTAGGTTATACCAAATAAATCATAAACTTTATACAAAAAGGAGTATCAAAAGCATATTATTAGCATAAAACCATCAAAAATTATAGATACGTTATGGACATATCTACATCCCCTAGCTTAGTTCCTGCTCATCCTCGAGTAGGTAAACGATAAAAACAATACAATTTTTGAGGTGACATGTAGACAACACAATCTTGATCATCATTATTATAAAAGCGTTGATAGTTCAGATCAAAGGTACTCTAAACATGAACATGAAAGATATAGTTCTAACAATAAGACATAGCAACTATGTTGTAACATGAAAAGGCACAAACAAAAGATTCATGAATAACAATGCTTTGCAAGACGTTTGTTTGTTTCACATATAGAAAGAATAATGCAAATGGTATTCATCTTGCCCCTCATAATGTAGCAAAACATAAATGCATAGGACACCTTCAAAGTTCATAAGGGTGACTAAATACAAATAGTTTAAGAATAAGCAATATCAAAGTTATGCATCAATCAACAAGTCTTGGAACAATGCACATTAAACTAAGAAAGGCCACTATGCTCTCTCAATAGGTGCATAAAGATAGAAGATGGGGAATCAACATAAAAGTAAAAGAAAGGCCTTCATAAAAGGAAGCAGGGATTCAAGTCTCATAAAGAGCTTCCAAAAATTATGGTACTTATTAGCTTTTAGATCTCATTGCCCCTATCATAAGCATCTTGAAGTGATTAAGGTTAAAGTGAACAACGTATGGAGTATATGCTTGACAAAGTATAAGTTGGCAATCTCATGTCCCTTGAATACGAGGGTCGCTCCTCATGCTACTCAAGTTTAGATACCGGTAAGTTCTTGTCATAGTAAGTACATGTGTATCATAGAGAACCGTCAATGGGGTACCCCTTTCCCGATGATACGGAAGAATCCCCATATCAAAATGACAAGGCAAGCAGACAATAAGCATCTCAGCAATCTTCTTATTTACCACAGGAAAATGGTGCTTTTTTCTCTCTTTCCTCTTTTCTCATATTTTTTTCTTTTATTTAATCTCTATCTCTTTTTTTATAAAAAGAATACTTCATAGATTGCTCATTATGGTTACGCTGCAGGTTTCCACCATGATTAGGCATGGATTAGACCAGCGGCCCACCCGTTTCTCTAACACACATACATAACTCCATGGACTTACAAGCTCCCCTTTCATTTCACACCGACGATATCCATAGACAAAAGAGCATGATATCAACTGGGTACAATGTACAAGTGCAATGTTCAAAGCGTTCCCTATGACAGCATGGTTCTGCTAATCCCCAACGTATAAGTGCAAGAATATACAACATAGATGACACAATGGTTCAAGTTTATTAGGGGCAAGAAAATTAAAATGTGCCATCAAGTTCGTGAGAGCTTTAATCACTAATTTGCACATAACAAGTTTAATTCGGAAGGTAGATAAAAACATGAATATACTCGGAATAACAAATGCTAATAGGTAGGTATGGTGGACTCTTTGGAATAACTTAGTTTTATTTGGAGTTGGATGCATGAGTGGAACTCATACTTGGTATGGAGGCTAGCAAAAGACTGGGAGCGACCAACTAAGAGATAAATAATGGCCATAATCATGCAAAGCGACAAAATATTATTAATTAAAGCATAAAGTGATATTACAAGACTAAAACTAAATGATAATAGAGGCTATGGTGACTTTGTATAGTCTTAACATGGTGTGAGCATTCGCCAAGTCAACCCAAATAAAGCATCAAAGGAGAATACCACAATATTATGCTTTTGAATGCTAAAACAACGCACGATCCTTTCAAGGCACATTAAGCAATCTCAATTGTTTGGAACAAATCATGCTACAATAATAATCACTAAGCATAAAGTCAAAACAATATCAAACATGACATAATAAAGTCTAGGGCATAGTCTAAACATGCTCCTTTTGTACCACTTATAAGCATGAAGCTTCCTACTCTTTTCCAATCACCAATCAACTTATTTAACCTTAAATAAATGCAGGGGTCCAACCAATTATTTAAGAAAACCAAAAAAAAGAAAACTAAAACAAAAATAAAGATGCTCCAAGAACAACACAATTGTGCATGAAACAATAAAAATGAAGTGTTTTGGAAGAAAACCTGAGATTTTTATTGATGAAGAAGGGGGTGCCTTGGGCATCCCAAGATTTGACGCTTGTACTTCTTGGATATTTCTTGGGGTGACATGGGTGGCATCCCCAAGCTTGAGCTTTAGTCCATTCTTCATCTCATTACATCATTCTTTCCTTACACCTGAAATTTTTCCTTCATACGAAACTTCACAAAATCTTTATTAGCAACATTAGTGTACTCAAGATAATAAGTCTTTGGGTTCAGTTCCAACACAAGTAAAACTTCCATAAAACACAAGATACTGTAGCACTTCCCTCAAAAAGCTCAATTCCTAAAAAAGAACCCAAAAAGGAATCAACAAGAAGCAAATGCAAATAATGGCAGAAATCTGTCAAAACAGACCAGCAGGTAAAAACCAATTTTTCGAAGACCTTCTATTGCTCAAATCGAAAAGTTTTGAACTAACGAAAGTTGGATAACAACCTGGGGCAGAAGCACAAAACATTACAGCTCAAACCGACATACAGAGATTGTACACAAATGTTTACAGCGAAGCACAAAAATCTGTTTCGGGACAGCAACTTTTCTAGTCTTACTTCTCTCTCATTAGAGGTTATACTTGTCACAAAAACGAAAATAAAAGGATAAGGAGCGTTTGCTATAGAGGTAACAACTTCCAAGACTCAAAGAAAACAAATGTAACTAGTGGTTGATGCTAATACAAATAAATAAAAAGATACAAACGCTCCAAATTTATTCAAGTTTCTATGCTGCTCAAAAAACAAAGCTTAAAGGTTTGCAAACCAAGAGGTTGCTGAAGAAACTTTTGGCCATTCTTCAATTCTATGTTTGGTGTTTCTTATTCTCTGTGAAAAAACTTCAACACAAAAACTTTCCCATTCTTTTCTGCGGTTTTTAACTAAAAAGCTTCCATGGGAAGATTTGTTTTGGTTTCATAGGCATGAACACAAGTGTTCAAGGTCGACCCCACTTAACCATTACTCATCTTTCCAATCACTTTCCTTTTTGAAAACGTTTTTAGGTAACAAGTACAACTAATTTTTTTGTAATTCTCCTTATCCATACTAAGATAAAGAACAACTTAAAACTAAAAGTAAAAACTACTTAGAGATAAAGCAAACAAGTGCACACAAGAATATTCACCCACACGCTATTGCTCCCCGGCAACGGTGCCAGAAAAGGTCTTGATAACCCACAAGTATAGGGGATCGGGTGTAGCCTTTTCGATAAGTAAGAGTGTCGAACCCAACGAGGAGCTAAAGGTAGGATAAATATTCTCTCAAGTTCTATCAACCGCTGATACAACTATACACACACTAAACGTTTGCATTATCTAGGAAATAAAACTAGAGCAACAATACGAGTACTAGAGATAGCTTTGCATGATAATAAATAACAATAAAGTAAAGCTAGTTGCTACAGCAATAAAATACCCTAAACTAATAGAACTATGAGTGTGGAATAGTGGTGGTAATTGTGGTGGCTTTGTCCAAATTTAAATAGCGAATAGATCGGGTTCATTGTCTTCGATGTAGTTTTCTATGTGGGAGAGGCTAAATATACATGCGCTTCACTACTTGGAATTATATGTACTATATGATTGAATTGTTAGCAAACATCCGTAAGTACTAACAAAGCATTAAGGTTTCCCCAACCATAGCCTTATAAGTTTAATGGTCCTCTTACTCCCATACGTGCAACATTCTGGTTCGCGTCCTCAGGTTTCTGTCACTCCGGCAGAACTCCCCCTTCCTTTTACACATACTACAAACCCTATGATGTTTAATCCATGCACGCACAAATATAATGGACACCAAAGGACTGTACCATATCAACATACAACTCTAATGAACCAAAGACGTTCAACCATTCAATCTAAGAACAAAGAAACTACAAAAACATGACATAGATCATAGGATTATAACTTATAGCATCAAATACCATGTTTACATAGGACGGTACAGAGGTGTGTGGGAGGATGAACCACTGCATACTAGGAGGATTAGGTGATGGCGATGGCGGTGAAGATGGTGGAGGGCGGCGGCGGCGCGGGGGACTCCTTCCCCGCCGCCGGTATCATGGCAGAGCACCGCCCATTAGCCCCCTTCCTTCATGGCTTATTGGGAGCCCTCCCCCATGGAGATGGGATCCATGGGGGAGGCAAAAACTTGGCTTTGGCGGCTGCAAATTCGTGGGTGGAGGTGTTGATACATTGCGAATGTATCTATAATTTTTGATGTTCCATGCTTGGTTTTATCTACTTTCTTATGTTTTGTTCCAACTTTGGAGTACTTTTCATATGATTTCTTGGACTAAGCTATTAACAAAGAGCCATAGTGCCAGCTGCCTGTTTTCTGCTGTTTTTGGTTCCAGAAAGTCAGAAAATCAATATTCTCGGAATTGGACCGGACAATAAGCAAAGTTGATATTTTCCCGGGAGACTCACGGAGCCAGAAGGAGAGTCGGAGAGGGGCCACATGGTGGCCACACCACCCCATGGCACAGGTCCCCCCAGGCCGCGCCAGGGCATAGTGTGGGCCCCCTGGCCGCCCACCGACCTTGCCTTCTGGCCTATAAGAAGCCTCCCGAGGCATAAACCCTAGGGAGTCAAGCCTCCAGCCATGAAAAGTTCCGCAGTGCTGCCGCCACCGAAGGGGAGATTCAGGGAACAGAAAGTTTCTGTTCTGGCACCCTGCCGGGACGGGGAATTGCCCCCAGAGCCATCTCCATCGATCTCCACCACCATCTCCATTACCATTGTTGATTCCCATGATGAGGAGGGAGTAGTTCTCTCTCAAGGCTAAGGGTTCTACCGGTAGCTATGTGTTCATCTCTCTCTTTATGCATGATCATATTGTGATCATGAGCTTCTAATCTATAGATCTATTCTGCTACTCAAGTGCTTTAATGAATCTCTACTCTCCCCATGTGTGTGAAAGTGACAACATGCTCACCATGGTGGCACTTAGGGTAGATATTACAAATACTTGTTATGAGTTATATTTGGAGTTGGATTTTTCTATGAAATTGTGGTGTTTGTTGGAATCATCTAGTACTCAAGGTGACAGTCTGGAGTTTTCTAGATGGGAAAGGCTTACTTTGAGGTGTGCTGTTATAGCCCTACCATCGATTAGAGTGTCCAACCAGAGAGTAGTTAAGAGTAGTATCATAAAGAGAATATATTTATATGAGAGTTTTCACTAGTGAAAGTATGATCCCTAGGCCTTGTTTCTAAGCACTGAAACACCGTTTGCTATTAGATCTGTTACATGTTTGCTTTCTTCCATCTTTATTTCAGTTTGCCTTTAGTCTCTTCCACGCCATCAAACTATTTTCTAGCACCGTTACCACTTATAATTATCCACACCACTTGTATTTCACTATCTCTTCGCCGAACTAGTGCACCTATACACCTAACAAGTGTATTGGGTGTGTTGGGGACAGAAGAGACTTCTTGTATCTTGATTGTAGGGTTGCTTGAGAGGGAATACCTTTGACCACTTCCTCCCTGAGTTCGATAAACATTGGGTGATCCACTTAAGGGAAAACTTGCTGCTGTTCTACAAACCTCTGCACTTGGAGGCCCAACAACTGTCTACAAGAATAGAAGTGCATAGACATCAAGCTATTTTCTGGCGCCGTTGCCGGGGAGGTAATTTAAAAGGTATTCACACCGAAGGATTAAAGAAGAAGAACCTCCCACGGCAAACGCCTATTTTTTGGCGCCGTTGCCGGGGAGGTAAGGTAAAAGGTATTCACACCGGAGGATTAAAGAAGAAGAACCTCCCACGGCAAACGCCTCTTTTCTGGCGCTGTTGCCAGGAAGGTAAGGTAAAAGGTACTCACATCCTCCGGTGTCAGTGCTCGAAGTTATTTCCTTTAGATTCTGCAATTTTGTCTTTTTGTTTCTTGTTTTCACTAGTTAGGCTTAATGGAAAACAACAAAAAAATTAGAGAGCTTTATAGTATTTATCTTGAGTTAGGACATGAAGTGTTTGAAGAGAAAATTAAAAAACCTATGGAACTTCATTTGCATGCTAATAGCAATGTTGTTAGTATGAATTCTTTGGACACCATTATTGCTAATGCTATGGAAAAGTCTAAGCTTGGGGAAGCTAGTTTTCATGAAAATGATCATTTTAGTTCCCCAGCTCTGGAAGATAGCTATTATATTGCTTATGATGATACCAAACCTCCAATATATGATGATTACAATGATGAATATGATATTTTCAGTCCACCTACTATTGAGGAGGAAATTAATTATGATTACAATATGCCTCCTATATTTGATGATTATGGTGATGCAAATAATAATGACAGCTATTTTGTTGAATTTTCTCCCACTACAATTAATAAGAATGACTATGCTTATGTGGAGAGTATTAATTCTTTTATGCATGTGGCTCATGATAAGAATGGTTTATGTGATAGTTACATTGTTAATTTTGTTCATGATGCTACTGAAAGTTATTATGAGAGAGGGAAACATGGTTTTATGCATCTCAATAATATTAAGTTTCCCCTCTTTATGTTGAAAGTCTTGAAGTTGCACTTGTTTTGCTTTCCTATGCTTGTTGCTTTGTGCTTTCATGACTTGTTTCTTTACAAGATTCCTATGCATAGGAAGTGGGTTAGACTTAAATGTGCTTTAAATTTGCTTCTTGATGCTCTCTTTTACTTCAAATCATATTTCTAATGTGAGCATCTTCTCAAACTATCATGTCTAACTTAAAGGCGTTAAAGAAAAGTACTTATTGGGAGATAACCCAAAAGTTTTAGATGAGTCTTGGAATTTATTACTTCAGTAATAACCGCTCCTTATCCTTTTTATTTTGTTTTTGCGCCAAGAGTAACCTCTAAGGAGAGAGAAGTAATGATTGTGAAAGTTGCTGTCCCAAAACAGATTTATGTGCTTCACCGTAAAAATTCGTATAAAATCTCTGTACGTCCTTTTGAGGCTTGAATTTTTGTGCTTCTACCCCAGGTTGTTATCTAACTTTCGTTAGTTCAACACTTTTTGACTTGAGCAACATAAGGTCTTCGAAAAAATTCGAATTTACCTGCTGGTCTGTTTTGACAGATTTCTGCCATTTTCTGCATTTGCTTTTTGTTGGTTCCTTTTTGAGTTCTTTTGGGGAATTGAGCTTTTTGAGGGAATTGATACAGTAGCTAGTGTTTTAATGGAAGTTTAGTGGTGTTAGAACTGAGCCTAAAATACTTATTATTTTGAGTGCACTAATGTTGCTAATAAAGATTGTGTGAAGTTTTGTATGAAGGAAAAAATTTAAGGTGTACGGAAGGAATGAGTAATGAGATGAAGGATGGACTAAAGCTCAAGCTTGGGGATGCCACGTGTGTCACCCCAAGAAATATTCAATAAGTACAAGCGCCAAAGCTTGGGGATGCCCAAGGCACCCCCTTCTTCATCAATAAAAATCCCAGGTTTCTTCCAAACGCTTCATTTTTACTGTTTCATGCATAGTTGTGTTGCTCTTGGAGCGTCTTCTTTTTCGTTTTTCGTTTTGGTTTTTGTTTGCTTTGGTTTGCTTATTTTTCTGAATAAATTGGTTGGACCCCCTCTTTCATGCATTGGTTTTCAAGTAGTTTGGTTTGGACTAGAAAAGAGTAGGAAAGTTCATGCTTAAGTGGTAAAGAGAGCTTGTTTTTGACTGTGGCCTATGCTTTGTCATGCCATGCTTGATATTTTTTTGGCTTTATGCTTAGTATTATTTGCTGTAGCATGACTTGTTATAAACAATTGAGATTGATTAATGTGCCTTGGATGAATCATGCGTTGTTTTTAGCATATTAAAGCATAATATAGTGGTATTCTCCTTTGATGCTTTATTTGGGTTGACTTGGTGCATGCTCACACCATGTTATGACTATCTCAAGTCACCATAGCCTTTATGATCCTTTAGTTTTCAACTTGTAGTATCACTTTATGCTTTGATCAATCATGTTTTGTCGCTCTGCATGATTATGGCCATTATTGCTCTCTTAGTTTGTTGCTCCCAGTCTTTTGCTAGCCTCCACAACCAAGTATGAGTTCCACTCATGCATCCAACTCCTTAAACCAAGTTATTCCAAAGAGTCCACCATACCTACCTACTAGCATATCCTATTCCAAGTATATTCATGTTTTTGTTTACCTTCCAAATTAAACTTGTTATGAGAAAACTAGTGATTAAAGCTCTCACGAACTTGATGGCACACTTTACTTTTCTTGCCCTTAATAAACTTGAACCATTGTGTCGTCTATGTTGTATATGCTTGCACTTATTTGTTGGGGATTAGCAGAACCATGCTGTCATGGGGAACACTTTCAACGTTGCACTGGTACTTTGTACCTACTTGATATCATGCTCTTTTGTCTATGGATGTCGTCGGTGTGAAATGAAAGGGAGCTTGTAATTCCATGGAGTTATGTATATGTGTTAGAGAAACGCCTGGGCCGCTGGTCTAATCCATGTTGTCATGGTGGAAACCTGCAACTTAACCATAATGAGCTGTCTATGAAGCATTCTTCTTATAAAAAAATAGTCCTATATTGAGAAAAAAAGAGAAAAAAAGAGATATATGAAAAGAGGAAAGAGAGAAAAAAGCACCATATTCCCATGGTAAATAAGAAGATTGCTGAGATGCTTGTTGTCTGCTTGCCTTGTCATTTTGATATGGGGATTCTTTCGTATCATCGGGCAAGGGGTACTCCGTTGGCGGTTCTCTATGATACACATGTACTTACGATGACAAGAACTTACCGGTGACTAAACTTGAGTAGCATGATGAGCTTCCCTCGTATTCAAGGGACAAGAGATTTCTAACTTATACTTCGTCAAGCATGTACACCATAGTTTGCTCACTTTCACCTTAATCACTTCAAGATGCTTATGATAGGGGCAATGTGAGCTGAAAGCTATAAGTACCATAATTTTTGGAAGCTCTTTATGAAACTTGAATCTCTGCTTCCTTCTATGAAGGCCCTTCTTCCACCATTATATTGAGTCTCCACCTTCTATCTTTATGCACCTACTTTGAGAGCATAGTGTCCATTCTTACTTCTATGTGCATTGTCCCAAGACTTATTGAATGATGCATAACTTTGATATTGCTTGTTTTAAACTATTTGTATCTAGTCACTCTTATGAACTTTGAAGGTGTCCTATGCATTTTGCCTACTCTATGAAGGACAAGCTGAATGCCACTATGATATGTTTTCTTTATGTGAAACAAACAAACGTCTTGCAAAAGCATTGTTATTCATGAATCTTTTGTTTGTACCCTTTCATGTTGCATCATAGTTTCTTTGTCTTATTGCTAGAACTTTGTCTTTCATGTTATGATTGAAATACTATGATCCCAGCTTTGAATGTTTTACAAATACTTTGATCAAGTTTATGATGGTGCATGTCACCTCAAAAATTATTCTTTCTTTTTATCACTTACCTACTCGAGGACGAGCATGAGTTAAGCTTGGGGATGTTGATACATTGCAAATGTATCTATAATTTTTGATGTTCCATGCTTGGTTTTATCTACTTTCTTATGTTTTGTTCCAACTTTGGAGTACTTTTCATATGATTTCTTGGACTAACCTATTAACAAAGAGCCACAGTGCCAGCTGCCTGTTTTCTACTGTTTTTGGTTCCAGATAGTCAGAAAATCAATATTCTCGGAATTGGACCGGACAAAAGCCAAAGTTGATATTTTCCCGGAAGACTCACGGAGCCAGAAGGAGGGTCGGAGAGGTGCCACAGGGTGGCCCCACCACCCCATGGCGCGGGTCCCCCAGGCCACGCCAGGGCATGGTGTGGGCCCCCTGGCCGCCCACTGACCTTGCCCTCTGGCCTATAAGAAGCCTCCCGAGGCATAAACCCTAGGGAGTCAAGCCTCCAGCCACGAAAATTTCCGCAGCGCCGCCGCCGTCGAAGGGGAGATTCGGCGGATAGAAAGTCTCTGTTCTGGCACCCTGCCGGGACAGGGAATTGCCCCGGAGCCATCTCCATCGATCTCAACCACCACCTCCATCACCATTGCTGATTCCCATGATGAGGAGGGAGTAGTTCTCTCTCGAGGCTAAGGGTTCTACCGGTAGCTATGTGTTCATATCTCTCTTTATGCATGATCATATTGTGATCATGAGCTTGTAATCTATAGATCTATTCTACTACTCAAGTGTTTTAATGAATCTCTGCTCTCCCCATGTGTGTGAAAGTGACAGCGTGCTCACCATGGTGGCACTTAGGCTAGAGATTACAAATACTTGTTATGAGTTATATTTGGAGTTGGATGTTTCTATGAAATTGTGGTGTTTGTTGGACTCATCTAGTACTCAAGGTGACAGTGTGGGGTTTTCTAGATGGGAAAGGCTTACTTTGAGGTGTGCTGTTATAGCCCTACCATCGATTAGAGTGTCCAACCGGAGAGTAGTTAAGAGTAGTATCATGAAGAGAATATATTTATATGAGACTGTTCACTAGTGAAAGTATGATCCCTAGGCCTTATTTCTAAGCACTGAAACACCATTTGCTATTAGATCTATTACATATTTGCTTTCTTCCATCTTTATTTCAGTTTTCCTTTAGTCTCTTTCACGCCATCAAACTATTTTCTAGCACCGTTACCACTTATAATTATCCACACCACTTGTATTTCACTATCTCTTCGCCGAACTAGTGCACCTATACACCTGACAAGTGTATTGGGTGTGTTGGGGACACAAGAGACTTCTTATATCTTGATTGTAGGGTTGTTTGAGAGGGAATACCTTTGACCACTTCCTCCCTGAGTTCGATAAACCTTGGGTGACCCACTTAAGGGAAAACTTGCTGCTGTTCTACAAACCTCTGCACTTGGAGGCCCAACAACTGTCTACAAGAATAGAAGTGCGTAGACATCAGGTGTCTTGGGCGAATTTGGTTTCCTCCCTTTATATAGCTTCTCGGATTCTCGTCACCCCATCCTGGGATGCAGTAAATCAGGCCTAGCGGGCCCGTCCGGACATGTAATCAGCTAAATTTTATGTCCAGAACATTTGTCGTGAAATTTCTAACAACTTTATAGTTGAAGAGTTTTCCGCTTGACGCTATCTTCGACCCGAAACGTGATCATCTTCAAAAAGAGTTATGAGACAGATTTCTAGAAAACCCCCAATTTGACTCCAACAAGGTTTCCACTTGTATTCTTGATAATTCCTACACATCAAAGTATAAAACAAGAACATTGTGCACTTTTGCAACTATTAGTAGGTTATACCAAATAAATCATAAACTTTATACAAAAAGGAGTGTCAGAAGCATATTATTAGTATAAAACCATCAAAAATTATAGATACGTTATGGACATATCACTCTTCTCTTGAAATCGAACTCTCAAGATCTTTATCATCCATTTCTTAACATATAAGCTATATCATGGATAAAGTGAGTTCCACACAAGAACTCCGTCTTCATTTCTTCTTCTTGATCATATCATATTCTTCTCTCCAAGTTGATGATCTTGATGCCAATACTAAAGGTATATATTTATCTTCATGGCATCCATACTTGAATCCAACACATGTACTACAAGCATGACCTATGGAATATTTCTTCATATAAAAATCAATGAAAACATTAGTCCATAGGGATTATCATTAACTACCAAAACCACACATAGGGGAAAATACCCTTACACCAAGTATGTGGATCGTAGATAACTCGATGATCCAAAATTGTATGCGAAGGCCATAAACTTCCCGTAGGAAAACAAAAAAGGTGTTGCCTATGCTAACATGGGTCCAGTGAGAGGAGGTCCTGGATTAGGACCTGGGTAAGCAATCGCTTAGATTAGGGCATCTGATTTGCTGCTTATGATCGTGCTCATGATTTGATCATGTCGTCATGTATAGTCTGGGAGGTGGTCTCATATCCCTCCATTAGCTAGGCCTTGCTGGAAACTGATCCGTAGTTTGTAATATTGTGGGAGGTGGTATATATTAACCCCTCTTATGATGAACTTATGATGAATCACGAGCTATTGGTTTTTTTTGTTGAGATCATGGTACATCAACTATGAAGGTAACTATTTCTCAAGTGATTAACTAGTACCATACTCTTTTGTTGAACTACTAATGTACGGAATAGTGTATGGTAACTGATGGCTCCAAAACTAGCCATCTTCCACCGCATTTAAGCATTGTTTTGATCAAGCAATTGACAAGAAACTCTCAATCCTTGCCATTAATGACTAATAATTGCAAAGATATGAAAAACCTTGCTTTGAATTGTGTTGTGCAGGAAATCACGCTTTTTAATGAGAAATTAGGAGTCATACAAAAGGTTTTTGAGGAAGTCCACATGACCGAGTAATTGGGGAGTCATTCCTTGGCGTCTACAAGCTTAACGACCACTGGTACGGGCAGGGCCCGCTCGTACCGTCCACCCGTACCATGTGGCGATGGCTTCATCTCATCAAACCCTACAACTTTTGTGAAGACACCTATATATTTTGAGGCTCTAACCGGTGGCCAGAGAGCCGCCTTTCTCAGATTACATCACAACACCACCAAAGGAGATCCACGCCATTGTTCATCACTTCTATCATCCATCCCCTCCATTAGCCATAGCCATTGCTTTGTACTTTAGATCTCCTTATGATTCGGCGACCATTGTAAGAATATTTGATTTCAATCTAAGTATTTTTCACAATGTTTTCTATCCTAGATCTATTTTTTATGAGTGAGTAGTCCTCACGGGCTGCGGGTTGGGGAGAAACCTCATACCAATTATGTGCATATAATTCATGGGAGTATTGTGTTTTTTTGCAATAGAGAATTGTATCTTTTGTTTCTTTGTCTCTTGCCTCGATCTGTGGACTTGTAGGTACCCAAGATCCCATAGATTGATAAAGACTTGAGGTGAGATACTTGGCTAGCAACGATCTCACAGGAACCCAGTGACAAAAAGGGTAGTACAGTCTTCATTTAGCGACCCATTCGGGATCACAACAACATCACCACTCAATGCTTTGATCTATGTTTTACACTTAATAATCGTTTGTATCCCATTGCTTCGAGGTGCACTCGGTTGGATTAAAAGACTATTGCTATGCCCGCTGCATCATGGGGCTCTAGTATATAGGATGTGTTGCCCACACGAGATTATCCCTATTCAATCATTACACATGACTATGCTTATTATTATCTTTTATCCCATATGATGTGAATCTATAGGTGGATCTTCAACCCTGGCCTATCTCCATCCATTGATTTAACCCATTATAAAAGTAAACTAGATTGGTCCGGTAAACTAAGGTAAAAGAAAGAAACAAAGTCTAGTAGACGTGTCCTTTTTATTTCCTTTTAGCGTCGCTTTCCAAGGTTTGATTAAACCTAGGTCTTCTAGGGAAAAAGCTATTATACTACATCCATGAATCTAGATCGAAGGTGTCAACCCTTTTTCTGGCGCCGTTGCTAGGGAAGCAATTTTGCTATCCTGGCGAGGTCACTAGAGACCTTGTTTTTAGTTTTATTATTAGTTTGTGGTTTATTTCTTGTTATTAGTTTACTTTCTTGTTATCTATTTTAAATCCCAAAAAACTTTGTTACTTGTGATTTGTTTACTTTTCTTAAAATACCAAAAATATAAGAGCCATGGCTCAAAAGAGACTTGGGGAGTATGCTACTCCCACTGATGATTTTATTCATGCACCTATCACTCAGCCCGCTTTTGATGCGGAAGCTTATGAAATAAGCCTAACCTTTTAAGTTTGCTTCAACAAAACCAATTTGGGGGCTCATCTTCTGAGGATTCGGGTTAGCACTTAAACACTATTACTAAAATTTGCGACATGATGCGTATTAAGTATGTAGATCCAAATGCTGATAAATTAAGACATTAGCCAGTTGCAGTGTTACAATTGTAAGCAACTTGGACACTTTGCAGCAGACTGTCCAGAGAAGAAGAATAATAAGAATATTGGAGACTAATGGGAGCAATTCCAATGTGACCTAGAAAGGACATCTGAACCACATCAACATGTATGGAACTCTTGAAGAACTAGATGATGTGGATGGTAAGCTTTAGCTAACTCAAATCAGTGGTATAAGAATCTCAAGATGGAGAAATGTTAACAGCCTTTGGATGTCAATCATTAAACCCTTAGACAAGTGAATCATCAAATGAAACCCAACAAAATTTCCTTTTAAGGGTGGTAGCACCCAAGTTATCCTGAAACCCAACCTATTCTTTCTAGCCTTCTTGAATCTCGAGGACGAGATTCCTTTTAAGGGTGGTAGTCTGTCACATCCCAAAATTTTCCAATTTTGAAATGTGAAAATTTTAAACAAAATAAAGAACCAAGTTCTTTGAATTTCAGAAGGAACAAAAAACTTTTGGAACATTTAATATAATGCCTCCAAAACCCAAGCCAAATAAAATGATTTTTGTTTGTGAAGTGGTGTGCATGTTTTAAAAATCCCAAATCATGAAGCATGCATGAGCATCTTGACTTGGTTGCTTTTTAAAAACCTAAAAGAAGTGAAAATTATCTCAAACCCTAAAACTCTAATTATTGGTTAACCATAAGAACAACACAATACTATGGATATATTCCATATTTAAATTATATAAAAGAACTCCTATGTGAGCTAAAAAGATAAAGGGCAAAATAATAAAACAATAGAGATTGGTTTCATCCAATTTGGAGCCATGGATAAAAAGATATGAATTATTTGGGAATAGAATTAAGAAAATGCAGTATAAGCTATTAAAGCCAAAGTGAATAAATCTGGTTAGAAAAATTTGAGTTAGAAAGTAAAAGTGTTCTATAATGCCCTAAAAACCTAATTTGAGTTTTACAAATTTTTGGAAATTTGTTTGATTCAAATTGGATCACTATATCAAAAGTTTTTAAAGAAAACAGAAAAAGAAAAAGGAAAACTAAAAAGAATAAGCAAAGAGAAAAAAATAGCAGCAGCATCTGGCATGCTCGGCCCAACTAAACCAGCCCACTAAGCCCACCCGGCTTACCCCTTCCCCCTCTGTTTCTCACCGTCCCCCTCTTCACCCCCTCTCGCTGACACCGCGGTCCCACCTCCACGTCACCCTCCACCTCACCTTCTTCCACCGCGGGGACGAACTGCCTCTCTCCCTCCCTCTGCCGTTTCTAATCCGTTTGATTCCAAGCGTTTGCGCATTTAATTCTCCACTCCGACCCCTTCCTCTTAACCGCCACCCCCTCCTCTTCGTTTTCCCCTCAGACCCCACCACCTGAGAGCCCCTAGGCTGCTCGGAATCGAGCTCGGACCGCCGCAGACACCGACGGACTCCGGCGACGATTCCGGCGAGAATCCACTGCCCCGCGCTCTCTTTTCTACGATGTTAGCTTCACCATCCTCAGGCGCATCTGCTAACCTCTCTGCTCGATTTTTTGTGACCTAGGTCATCGCCACGGTCACCACCGGCGTCACCCTCTGCCGCCGCTGTTCACCGGCGATTTCCGGCGAGACGCAGGTTTTCGCCGCCCTCTTTTGGCCACAGCCAGCTTCTACACGACCAGGCACACCTCACTGACCTTTTGCCTTGTCTGATCGAGCCCCAGGACGACGACACCGTCTCGGAGACGCGAGCTCCACCGTCGGCAAAACTCCGGCGAGGAATCCCCGGTGAAGCCGAGCGCCCCTCCCTCCACCATGACCACCATCGAGACCACCGAGACCGCCGCAACCCATTGGTAAGATCGCCGCTTCCCCTACCCCTCTATAACCACATGAGCGCCACCCACCTGACGCGCCGCCGCCGCGTGCAGTCGCTAGCGCCGCCAGTCTGTGGCCAAAGCGTTGAGTGCCATCTGATCTGTCGCCAGCGGCCAGGATTAGAATTCTAACCGAAGCGGTACGGGCTAATCTGGATCACTCGTTTCCACTTAAAATCCAATGGCCCACGTTGATCGATCCAACCGAATCGGTACCGGCCAATAGGATAGCGCAACGTAGGCCTGAGCGTCTGATTAATTTAGAAAATAGACATAATGTGTATTAAACTTAGATATTCAATAACTTTTGATCCACAATTCAGAAAAATACAAATTTGGTGTCTATAGATTCAGAAAAATGAGAGCTTCACTGCTGAGGCCTTATCGCACCCTTTTTCTTCTGAAAATTTGGAGTTTTAGGCAGAACCTTTTTAGGAGTATTTTACCCATAAAAATTGTTTTGTAAATTATTTTTGGGTGGATCTTTCTGCTATGGATTGTAAATTGAACCCTCTGTCCAGTAAGACCAAAATATAAATTTGGTTGACTATACCTAATAGTATGGAAATTATTTAGTGAGTTTGGCGTTTCTAAATGCTAGAAAATATTGCTAATTGTTACAATTGCACAAATGGTTGCATTTGTAATCTTGCAATTATAAAATGTTCAGAAAGCACTTAGCAATGTTCAAAACCTTTGTTATAACAATTTGTACAATAAAATTGCCATCTTGCATGCTTGCATATTTTGCATGATTTTTTTATTGCCATTAGTGTTGACTTTGTGCATGTTTTGTCTTGGTTGTTTTGTTTGATAGATTGTGTGGTTTGTCAAGTGTGTTACTGCGAAGAGTGTACCAACACCACCAACTACTAAGGCAAGTGACACTATCATCCATGTTCTGCTATTTTCATTACACTTAGTGGATTTTTGTAGTATGCACGATAGGACTACTATGATACTATGCTATTCTATGTCCTATTAGGATATCCTTATATATTCCTTAATGGAAATACAGTAGTTGTAGTATGCTTAGCCCTGCTATAGATTCAGCGTGGAATATACAATATTGTGATTATATGAAGTGTTGGAAAAATATATGTTTTGTATAGTAAAACAAGTACTCAATGAATCACCTGGGTGGAAAGTGGATACTCAGTTGTGAATAAGGTGGCAACGAAGGGAACCATATCTATGGCTATCTCTTTCATGTGTGCACTAGAAGAATACCACCCAGGGACTTAGAAATTGAACATGTTTCTCGTACAGTGGCTTTCGTGTACAGCCACATGCCAAATGGGCTCTGGCCTAGTCAATTACATAGTGGGAGACCCATGCATTGGTACCTCTTCATGTTAACTCGAATTATGTATTGGATGTATATCCTTGGATTGGTGCCTGGTAGACGTGCTAGCATTATGCATTGGGAGGACTTATATGGAAAGACTTTGTCACATTCTCGATCTGCCGGTACTCCATCTTGGTGTGTACTAATCCAGCGGCCACTGGTGGCGTCAAGATGAGATAGTGCCTTGTGGGTAAAGTGTACAACTTCTGTAGAAGATTAAATTCTAAGTACTTAGTCGTGTCCCTGGTTATGGACAACTCTGAGCAACTAAGGCCTGAAGCTATGGAAGATCTCGACATTCCAATTTCTCAAAGTAAAACTTGATGGTGTCAACAAGGGATTTGAAGAACTTGGAGTTTGCCAAGGAGTTCAGAAAGTTGTTGAAAGATCAAAACTATTTTGCAAAGATAGGATAAAACCATATTGCTTTCTGCAATTAAGCCTAAGATCTACTTAGCCAATTATGCATGTAGTGATAGTCCAACTTATATTCACATACTTGTGACACTTGCCAATACATTCAAAGTATTGACCCTTTGTGGCTGCAACCTATCATGTTGCAGGTTATTCTATTGATGAGTGAGGAACGATGATAGGATTACGAGTCTGCACTCAACATGTTTGCCTGTGGCACATGAATATGAAGGACTCCATGCTTTACTTGTATTCTGCTGCTATGTAATAAGATAGCCTATGGTTATGAGTTTGTAATAAGTATTCTTATTCCGGATCATGCGATGTAATATGACCTTTGTATCTTGATATTACATCTTAAACTGTGGGTGCTAGCTATTCGATCCAGGGACTAGCACTGTAATCATAGGGATTCGAACCAAGCTAGGTTCAGGTCTTTACAGATGGTATCAGAGTACTGTGTTGCCTGTAGGTTCGTAACCCTAGGAATTGGATAAACCCCTTGTTAGGAATGAACTTATATTTTTATACTTATTAGATTTTCTCGTATACCTTGATCATTCTTTACTGAATCTCTGCTCCTTCAAACATGTAGAGGACCAACCTTTGCTTTCTCTAAGGACCTTAAGGATGGATCATGCCAACAAGGAGATCAAGATACAAGTTGTGACAAGTCCTCGAGCTTGCAAAATATGTGGAGAAGTAGGACACACCTCTAAGGAACATCAAGATCAATGTCCCTTTTGTGATCACAACCATCCAGTTGGAGAATGCCCCACATCTCAAGTCACTTGTTACCTATGTGAAGGAACCAACCACATTCCTGCCAAGTGCCATCTCGACTTCATAGTGCAACAAGTGAAAGAACAAGTCAAGGATGGATTGTATCAAGCTCTCGGGAAGATAGAAGAAAACCTTAGCCATATCACCTACTCCAAATGCAAGAAAGAAGGACACAATATCAATGAATGCCCAGAGAAGGAAGTTCAAGAAAACCACAACAACACTTCAAGGAAAAGGACTCGAGACATGACAAAAGTGTTTTGCCATCGCTGCCGGAAGATAGGACACTTCACCGATGATTGCCCAACTCGAAAGAGAGCTCCCACTGATGTTATCATAGTGCGACCCATGAGACATTAGATTGCCTACCAATTATCATGTTTGAGTTATCGATATCGTGTTAGCGTATGGATCATGCTGACCTATGTGGTATGACTATACTAGGTTGCTTGTTTCAAGAAAACTTGTTGTTTTCTTCTATAATGAGTTAAACTTAGAAGTTGCTAAGTGATTGGTTGCTTGATGAATGATTGATTGAACTGGTTTGTTTTGGGTTGAGTGTGTTAGAACTCCCTTAGACCTATCTATCTATCATTACTTATCCTTATTAAACCAACATATGCCTCCAAGACGCGCCAACGACCACGATAGCAATGGAGACAACAACAAAAATGAAAATGAGATGCAACAGATGATGACTGCACAGACTCAGCTAATGTAGATGATGACACAATTCATGACAACCATCAACAATCAGAATCAGAACAACAATAATAACAACAACAATCCACCACGTTTGGATATGCTCACTAGATTTCTGAGATTGAGACCTACAAAGTTCTCTGGTACGTCTGATCCAATGGTAGCTGATGACTGGTTACGTTCAGTGAACATGGATCTAGTGACTGTTGGATACTCTGATGCTAAGAAAGTGAGATTTGCAGCACACTTGCTTGAAGGCCCTGCAGCTACATGGTGGGACAACTTTCAAGACACTCACCCCATTGAAGAAGTGACTTGGGAAATATTTGAAGACGGTTTTCGCACTAATCATATCTCTTCAGGCATGATGAGTCTGAAGAAGAAGGAGTTTCACAACCTTAAACAACGTCACCATAGCATCGCTGAATATATTGAGGAATTTAACAATCTATCACGTTATGCTCCAGACGATACTAATACTGATGCTAAGAGGAAGGAAAAGTTCCTAGATGGACTGAATGATGAACTTTCCATTCAATTATCAGTTGCTTATGTTCCAACTTATCAATCACTGTGTGACAAAGCTAGAATTTTAGAGAGTAAGAAGGATAAAGTTGAGGACAGGAAGAGGAAGCATAGCTTTGACAAATATCACTCAGGATCATCACAGAAGATGCGTTCATTTAGAAAGGACAATGGAAATTCTAGATCACATCAGCATGAAGGAAATGGACATAATCACCATCATCACAAGAATCACCACACCCACAATGGAAGTGGTAGTAACAATGTGAATGGTACTAACAATGGAGATAACCTTGGTCAGAACCAACATAATGGTCCTAAGAAAGACATTAGCCAGTTGCAGTGTTACAATTGTAAGCAACTTGGACACTTTGCAGCAGACTGTCCAGAGAAGAAGAATAATAAGAATATTGGAGACTAATGGGAGCAATTCCAATGTGACCTAGAAAGGACATCTGAACCACATCAACATGTATGGAACTCTTGAAGAACTAGATGATGTGGATGGTAAGCTTTAGCTAACTCAAATCAGTGGTATAAGAATCTCAAGATGGAGAAATGTTAACAGCCTTTGGATGTCAATCATTAAACCCTTAGACAAGTGAATCATCAAATGAAACCCAACAAAATTTCCTTTTAAGGGTGGTAGCACCCAAGTTATCCTGAAACCCAACCTATTCTTTCTAGCCTTCTTGAATCTCGAGGACGAGATTCCTTTTAAGGGTGGTAGTCTGTCACATCCCAAAATTTTCCAATTTTGAAATGTGAAAATTTTAAACAAAATAAAGAACCAAGTTCTTTGAATTTCAGAAGGAACAAAAAACTTTTGGAACATTTAATATAATGCCTCCAAAACCCAAGCCAAATAAAATGATTTTTGTTTGTGAAGTGGTGTGCATGTTTTAAAAATCCCAAATCATGAAGCATGCATGAGCATCTTGACTTGGTTGCTTTTTAAAAACCTAAAAGAAGTGAAAATTATCTCAAACCCTAAAACTCTAATTATTGGTTAACCATAAGAACAACACAATACTATGGATATATTCCATATTTAAATTATATAAAAGAACTCCTATGTGAGCTAAAAAGATAAAGGGCAAAATAATAAAACAATAGAGATTGGTTTCATCCAATTTGGAGCCATGGATAAAAAGATATGAATTATTTGGGAATAGAATTAAGAAAATGCAGTATAAGCTATTAAAGCCAAAGTGAATAAATCTGGTTAGAAAAATTTGAGTTAGAAAGTAAAAGTGTTCTATAATGCCCTAAAAACCTAATTTGAGTTTTACAAATTTTTGGAAATTTGTTTGATTCAAATTGGATCACTATATCAAAAGTTTTTAAAGAAAACAGAAAAAGAAAAAGGAAAACTAAAAAGAATAAGCAAAGAGAAAAAAATAGCAGCAGCATCTGGCATGCTCGGCCCAACTAAACCAGCCCACTAAGCCCACCCGGCTTACCCCTTCCCCCTCTGTTTCTCACCGTCCCCCTCTTCACCCCCTCTCGCTGACACCGCGGTCCCACCTCCACGTCACCCTCCACCTCACCTTCTTCCACCGCGGGGACGAACTGCCTCTCTCCCTCCCTCTGCCGTTTCTAATCCGTTTGATTCCAAGCGTTTGCGCATTTAATTCTCCACTCCGACCCCTTCCTCTTAACCGCCACCCCCTCCTCTTCGTTTTCCCCTCAGACCCCACCACCTGAGAGCCCCTAGGCTGCTCGGAATCGAGCTCGGACCGCCGCAGACACCGACGGACTCCGGCGACGATTCCGGCGAGAATCCACTGCCCCGCGCTCTCTTTTCTACGATGTTAGCTTCACCATCCTCAGGCGCATCCGCTAACCTCTCTGCTCGATTTTTTTGTGACCTAGGTCATCGCCACGGTCACCACCGACGTCACCCTCTGCCGCCGCCGTTCACCAGCGATTTCCGGCGAGACGCAGGTTTTCGCCGCCCTCTTTTGGCCACAGCCAGCTTCTACACGACCAGGCACACCTCACTGACCTTTTGCCTTGTCTGATCGAGCCCCAGGACGACGACACCGTCTCGGAGACGCGAGCTCCACCGTCGGCAAAACTCCGGCGAGGAATTCCCGGTGAAGCCGAGCGCCCCTCCCTCCACCATGACCACCATCGAGACCACCGAGACCGCCGCAACCCATTGGTAAGATCGCCGCTTCCCCTACCCCTCTATAACCACATGAGCGCCACCCACCCGACGCGCCGCCGCCGCGTGCAGTCGCTAGCGCCGCCAGTCTGTGGCCAAAGCGTTGAGTGCCATCTGATCTGTCGCCAGCGGCCAGGATTAGAATTCTAACCGAAGCGGTACGGGCTAATCTGGATCACTCGTTTCCACTTAAAATCCAATGGCCCACGTTGATCGATCCAACCGAATCGGTACCGGCCAATAGGATAGCGCAACGTAGGCCTGAGCGTCTGATTAATTTAGAAAATAGACATAATGTGTATTAAACTTAGATATTCAATAACTTTTGATCCACAATTCAGAAAAATACAAATTTGGTGTCTATAGATTCAGAAAAATGAGAGCTTCACTGCTGAGGCCTTATCGCACCCTTTTTCTTCTGAAAATTTGGAGTTTTAGGCAGAACCTTTTTAGGAGTATTTTACCCATAAAAATTGTTTTGTAAATTATTTTTGGGTGGATCTTTCTGCTATGGATTGTAAATTGAACCCTCTGTCCAGTAAGACCAAAATATAAATTTGGTTGACTATACCTAATAGTATGGAAATTATTTAGTGAGTTTGGCGTTTCTAAATGCTAGAAAATATTGCTAATTGTTACAATTGCACAAATGGTTGCATTTGTAATCTTGCAATTATAAAATGTTCAGAAAGCACTTAGCAATGTTCAAAACCTTTGTTATAACAATTTGTACAATAAAATTGCCATCTTGCATGCTTGCATATTTTGCATGATTTTTTTATTGCCATTAGTGTTGACTTTGTGCATGTTTTGTCTTGGTTGTTTTGTTTGATAGATTGTGTGGTTTGTCAAGTGTGTTACTGCGAAGAGTGTACCAACACCACCAACTACTAAGGCAAGTGACACTATCATCCATGTTCTGCTATTTTCATTACACTTAGTGGATTTTTGTAGTATGCACGATAGGACTACTATGATACTATGCTATTCTATGTCCTATTAGGATATCCTTATATATTCCTTAATGGAAATACAGTAGTTGTAGTATGCTTAGCCCTGCTATAGATTCAGCATGGAATATACAATATTGTGATTATATGAAGTGTTGGAAAAATATATGTTTTGTATAGTAAAACAAGTACTCAATGAATCACCTGGGTGGAAAGTGGATACTCAGTTGTGAATAAGGTGGCAACGAAGGGAACCATATCTATGGCTATCTCTTTCATGTGTGCACTAGAAGAATACCACCCAGGGACTTAGAAATTGAACATGTTTCTCGTACAGTGGCTTTCGTGTACAGCCACATGCCAAATGGGCTCTGGCCTAGTCAATTACATAGTGGGAGACCCATGCATTGGTACCTCTTCATGTTAACTCGAATTATGTATTGGATGTATATCCTTGGATTGGTGCCTGGTAGACGTGCTAGCATTATGCATTGGGAGGACTTATATGGAAAGACTTTGTCACATTCTCGATCTGCCGGTACTCCATCTTGGTGTGTACTAATCCAGCGGCCACTGGTGGCGTCAAGATGAGATAGTGCCTTGTGGGTAAAGTGTACAACTTCTGTAGAAGATTAAATTCTAAGTACTTAGTCGTGTCCCTGGTTATGGACAACTCTGAGCAACTAAGGCCTAAAGCTATGGAAGATCTCGACATTCCAATTTCTCAAAGTAAAACTTGATGGTGTCAACAAGGGATTTGAAGAACTTGGAGTTTGCCAAGGAGTTCAGAAAGTTGTTGAAAGATCAAAACTATTTTGCAAAGATAGGATAAAACCATATTGCTTTCTGCAATTAAGCCTAAGATCTACTTAGCCAATTATGCATGTAGTGATAGTCCAACTTATATTCACATACTTGTGACACTTGCCAATACATTCAAAGTACTGACCCTTTGTGGCTGCAACCTATCATGTTGCAGGTTATTCTATTGATGAGTGAGGAACGATGATAGGATTACGAGTCTGCACTCAACATGTTTGCCTGTGGCACATGAATATGAAGGACTCCATGCTTTACTTGTATTCTGCTGCTATGTAATAAGATAGCCTATGGCTATGAGTTTGTAATAAGTATTCTTATTCTGGATCTTGCGATGTAATATGACCTTTGTATCTTGATATTACATCTTAAACTATGGGTGCTAGCTATTCGATCCAGGGACTAGCACTGTAATCATAGGGATTCGAACCAAGCTAGGTTCAGGTCTTTACAGATGGTATCAGAGTACTGTGTTGCCTGTAGGTTCGTAACCCTAGGAATTGGATAAACCCCTTGTTAGGAATGAACTTATATTTTTATACTTATTAGATTTTCTCGTATACCTTGATCATTCTGTACTGAATCTCTTCTCCTTCAAACATGTAGAGGACCAGCCTTTGCTTTCTCTAAGGACCTTAAGGATGGATCATGCCAACAAGGAGATCGAGGTAAATAATGAAGAGCTTACATCTAAGGTAGATGGGTTACTTAATATACTAAAGGGTAAATAAGATACCCAAGTTAATGTTATCGCTACCGATATTAATGATGTCAATTTTATAGCTCACACTCCTTTTAATCCTGCATGGGAAAATCACAATTATGCTTCTAATGTTCAAAAACATTATTCTAATCCTGCAGGAGCTCCTTACAACAACTAAGATAATAATAAGGGATTTCTATTTTCGTGCCCTCAGTTTGTTAGTTGTACTCAGTTTTCCCTAGCCGCTTAACTTTTCCTCCCTTTTGCCCATCTCCTTCTACAAAACTCTCATGCGGTCTGAAAACTCGCCGTCCGTTAGGCTTGCCGTTACGTGCTGACAAGTGGGGCCGCGTACAGTCGGGTCCCGTAGTGGACCCTCGTCGTTACGTGATGACAAGTAGGGCCATGTTCTATCAGGTCCCATAGTGGACCCTTGCCGTTACATGCTGACAAGTGGGGCTGTGTTCAGTCGGTTCCCGTAGTGGACACTGATACCTTCGATTTGGATTACGGATGTAGTATAGCTCTTTTACCTAGTAGACCTAGGTTTATCGAATCCTCGGGAAGCAGAAGCCTAGTGAAGTTACTTTAATGGACCTTCAGAAGTTTTAGAATTCCTTTTTTTGTTTTTACTGGACCAAGAATTTGCGTCTTTTGTTGTTGTCGATGATGGAAAGAGAGGTCCTAGGGCGTTCGGTTTCACCTGTAGCTATGCAAAGCATCTGATGAGAATAAAAGATAGAAATAAAGTATGCATGTAATTGTTAGAGCAAGATAAATTATATGTGGGAAGTGCATCCATAATTGCTATTGCCTCCGCAACCTCTTAGAGCAATAACCTACTAGCCTCATCCATAGAAGAAAGAGAACTAATGATATGCATAGTGACGTCACCGGTAATCCCAAGTATATCCCTCACATACAGCCGTACTACCCCTTCTGTCACTGGGGTTCCCAACCTGCAGATTAGTCATTACTCATACTCCCTACACCTGGCTCAATCCTCAGGGTCTTGGGTACCTGACAAGTCCTTAGATTGAGGCAAGAGAGGATACAATAATCATCATGTCATACAAACTAATACATGATCCCATCTATGATAAATAACATGCACAAAAGCTACATGGCTAGGCCGAAGCCCTTAGCCCAAGGAGTACTCACACATAGAGATGAGATCAAAGATCATAAACATTGTAATGGAAATCATGAGATTGATAGCAAATAGTCTTACAATGTGGCCAATCGAAGATGACATCTACTATTACAAGTGGTGGAATATGTCTATGGTGGTAGAGAAGGGTTTGGAGATTAGATCTAAGTCTATTCATCCGGCGGCTGATGATCTGAGGAGCTGGTGAATGGGGGGCGTGCATGAGGTGATGGAGAGGCGAGAGAGAGAGAGAGGCAGAGATGCCGTTTTCTCGTTGTCCGAGGCCTCTTTATATAGGGGTCCCTTCACGAAAGTTGTTCTGTTTGACCTAGCGGTGGCGGCGACAACTATACAACCGCAACTATATGGTCAGTTATTCTGGTCATATAGTTGGTCGTTAAAGCGTCTGCCTCCGCTTCACGACTCCTGGTTTCTTCTGGTTGTTGGAAATCTCGTATCTTTGACTTTAATGTAGTGATTCCCATCATCAAATGTCATTATCTGCCCAGGAAAAAATAAAAGAAAGGATTGCATACCCCTTTGATCATTAGGCATTAGTGGCAGGGTTTAGAGCGATGTTTCATTAAAAATATGAATAATATCCAGTTTAAATGTGGACGTAGATGGCTATATTTTAGAGCCATGAACCTCCTAAAGCTTAAACTTGATCGTCCTCGAGCAAGAAAACCAAAATCAAAAAGGAACTCAACATTTAAACTAAAATAACGAGATGATGATCTTACTCATGATTGGTAATCTCATGTTTCCTCCACTTCATAAATCTGAAAAACTTCAACATAGATAGAGTAATGGCAAGCATATCATACGGGTTTTTATGCATCCTTGTAGCGCAGCAAAATTATTGTTAACATGGATGATTAAAATGAGTAAACTTTATTCCATGTCGTGTAATCAACTCATAGGCTTGTCTTTGAACAATAAAGTATAATCATGTAAAATTGAGAGTGTGAGAGTTGTCATGAAAAGCATATACACTAGAGTATCTCAATTCTCCCACATCAATAAATCAAGACTTTTCAAGCACTACTTTTCGATTCATTGTCCTTCAATAATTTTAGTTCTTAAGTAATTAAGAGCGTGCCAATTTTTTATTAGTTTATCGGGCTGTGATGGACACCCGTGGCATTACTAAGGTTTTTATTCCTTTTGCACAATGATTACTCATATCAGCCAGAGGAGTGATTCCATCATGAACACAGCTACCCGAGAGTGCCAAGAATCTTACCCACTATAGCATTGTTGCTACATGTGTTTAATCAACTCATAGCCGAAATCTAGGAGTTTCCTCCATGAAGATTGTTCGTAGGCTAGCGGAGTTGTTGGCATCCCATGAAGTTTGACACGCATAAAGCTATATCATTCTTATGATTAACAAGTAAAACTTTGGCATGCTCACAAAAACCGCTAAACATTAATTCAATCGAACAAATCCTTTAAAAGGGAGCTATCAAGTAAATCATTATATTATGTGGTGTTGAGTATCTCTAGAAATAAGCCTTCAAGACTAAACACTACAACACCCAAGCCTTCAATTGTGAGACCTTTTCTTCTTACAATTGTTTAGCAAATTTTTAGGCAAGACTTGGTTCGCTATAAGAGCTGGAAGAAAACATACCCAACTAAATACCCATGTAAACAAAATTGTGCTACAATATAAAGACTCACTCCACCAATATAATATGTCAACATTTACTACTAACTAGCATGGGTTTCTCAAACTTCAAAGGTGTGGAGTCATAAGGCATACCTCTCATGTTTGGTTTCACTTCTCTCTTCCTTTTTTATTTGCTTCTTGGAAACTCGAAGTCGATCACTCTCCTACAAATATATGAGAACCTCAAGGCGGAAAGAAAGGAAAGAGGGAAAATAAAGATAAATGGAGAAATCTTTTTCTTGTTTGTGAGAGAGGGAATTAAAGAATAGAAAATTGGCGGCAAGGCTCGGCTAGAAAATCTCGAAAGCAAATAGAAATAACTAAATATAAAGTCTTGGGGAAACCAACACGAGTGCTTATAAACTCGAATTAAAAAAAACCTCAAAATAAATAAAAGCAAATGAACACCAAATAAAGATACATGAGGAAACCTCCTGATGGCCCAAAATATATCGAGCTCGTTGGAGAACCCCAAGAGGAAGGTATGATGAGTACATCAACAAGTTTTCCCTCAGTTATGAAACCAAGTTTATCGAACCAGTAGGAGCAAGGAAAAACCTCCAAGGTGTTGTTTCCAACTTGGAATCCTGCACAACACAACCACAGAACTTTGCCCCCAACTTACAGTGAAGTTGTCAATCTCATCGGTTTGCTGAAAAGAAAGGATTAAACGTATTGTGTGGAAGATAGTAATATCTTACAAAAAGTAAACAAAAAATAGTAAACAACTTGTAGATTGATAGTAAAAGAAAGGACTGGGGTCCATAATTCACTAGTGGTGATTCTCCTTAAGATAGATAACATGTTGGGTGAACAAATTACAGCGGGGCAATTGACAAACATCGAGAAAGCATACATGCATATACTAATCATCATTTGATTGGGCATTACAACATTATACATAGACCGTAATCCAACTACATCTATGACTAATAATCCATCTTCAGGTTATCATCCAAACCCCCTCCAGTATTAAGTTGCAAGCAACATATAATTGCATTAAGCATTGCGTGTAAAGTAAACAATACGATTGTTCTATGAACAAAGGATTGTTGTTTTCTCCCTAGTTGCAACAACACATCTAGTACCTTAGAGATTTCTGTCACTTCCCCAGATTCCTAGAGGCATGAACCCACTATCAAGCATAAATACACCCTCTTGGAGTTGCTAGCATCTACTCAGCCAAGATATCTACTAACAACGGAGAGCATGCAAGATCACAAATAACAAAGACATGATAGAATCAATAATCAATCTGAAATAGCATCTCAATATCCATCGGATCCCCGCAAACACAACATGTAGGATTACAAATAGATGATCTTGATCATGAACGAAGCTCACAAGATCTAAACATGGTAGCACAAAGGAGAAGAACCAACCATCTAGCTACTACATGGACTCGTAGTCCAGGGATGAACTACTCACGCATCACACCAGAGGCTGGGTGCCAGGAAGAGCTTCGAATCCCTCCCGATCTAGGGATGGAGATGATGGTGGCTATAGACTCTTTCGTGGAATTTTGATCGGGTACTTAGGGTTTATGTATCGGAGGCATATTATAGGCGAAAGGGGAGGCTGAGGGGGTGCCCTAGGCGGCCGCACCACCCACTGGCGTGGGCCAGGCCTGGCCGCGCGGCCAGGTGGTGTGGCTGGCCTCTGGCCCCTCTCCGTCTCGTATTCTGGCTCCGTGTCCCCCTCGGTGAAATATTTACTTTGGCTTTTGTCCCGTCCAATTCCAAGAATATTCATTTTCTGACTTTCCTGGAACCAAAAACAACAGAAAATAGGCAGCTGGCACTATGGCATCTTGTTAATTGGTTAGTCCAAGAAAGTGTATAAAATACTCCAAAGTGTGGACAAAACATAAGAAAATAGATATAAAACAAGCATGGAACATCAAAAATTATAGATACGTTAGCAACGTATCAACACCCCCAAGCATGGAACATCAAAGTCTTCGAGTAGGTAAGTGATAAAAATAAAGAATAATTTTTGAGGTGACATGCACCATCATAAACTTGATCAAAGTATTTGTAAAACATTGATAACTGGGATCATAGTACTTTAACATAGCATGAAAGATATAGTTCTAAAAGTAAGACATAGCAACTATGTTGTAACATGAAAAGGCACAAGACGTTTGTTTGTTTCACATAAAGAAAACATAATGAGAATGGTATTCAGCTTGTCCCTCATAGAGTAGCAAAACATAAATGCATAGGACACCTTCAAAGTTCATAAGGGTGACTAGATACAAATAGTTTAAGAACCAGCAATATCAAAGTTATGCATCAATCAACAAGTCTTGGGACAATGCACATTAAACAAAGAATGGCCACTATGCTCTCTCAATAGGTGCATAAAGATAGAAGATGGAGACTCAATATAAAATTAAAAGAAAGGCCTTCATAGAAGGAAGCAGGGATTCAAGTCTCATAATGAGCTTCCAAAAATTATGGTAATTATTAGCTTTCAGCTCTCATTGCCCTATCATAAGAGTGATTAAGGTTAAAGTGAACAAATTATGGAGTATATGCTTGACAAAGTATAAGTTGGAAATCTCATGTCCCTTGAATACGAGGGCCGCTCATCATGGTACTCAAGTTTAGTTACCGGTAAGTTCTTGTCATAGTAAGTACATGTGTATCATAGAGAACCGTCAACAGGGTAACCCTTGCCCGATGATACGGAAGAATCCCCATATCAAAATGACAAGGCAAGCAGACAACGAGCATCTCAACAATCTTCTTAATTACCATGGGAAAATGGTACTTTTTTCTCTCTTTCCTCTTTTCTCATCTTTTTTTTCCTTTTTCTCAATCTCTATCTCTTTTTTTATAAGAAGAATGCTTCATATATTTCTCATTATGGTTACGCTGCAGGTTTCCACCATGATTAGGCATGGATTAGACCAGCGGCCCAGGCGTTTCTCTAACACACATACATAACTCCATGGACTTACAAGCTCCCCTTTCATTTCACACTGATGTCTACGCACTTCTATTCTTGTAGATAGTTGTTGGGCCTCCAAGTGCAGAGGTTTGTAGAACAGCAGCTAGTGTTCCCTTAAGTGGATCACCCAAGGTTTATCGAACTCAAGGAGGAAGTGGTCAAAGGTATTCCCTCTCAAGAAACCCTGCAATCAAGATACAAGAAGTCTCTTGTGTCCCCAACACACCCAATACACTTGTCAGGTGTATAGGTGCACTTGTTCGGCGAAGAGATAGTAAAATACAAGTGGTATAGATAATTATAAGTGAAAACGGTGATAGAAAATAACTTGATGGCGTGGAAAAGACTAAAGGCAAACTGAAATAAAGACGGAAGCAAGCAAACATGTAACAGATCTAGTTGCAAACAGTGTATCAATGCTTAGAAACAAGGCTTAGGGATCATACTTTCGCTAGTGAACACTCTCATATAAAAATATTCTTCTTTGTGATACTACTCTTAACTACTCTCCGGTTGAACACTCTAATCGATGGTAGGGCTATAACAACACACCTCAAAGTCCATCTTTCCAATCTAGAAAACCCCACACTGTCACCTTGAGTACTAGATGAGTCCAACAAACACCACAATTTCATAAACAAATCCAACTCCAAATATAACTCATAACAAGTATTTGTAATCTCTAGCCTAAGTGCCACCATGGTGAGCACGCTATCACTTTCACACACATGGGAAGAGCAGAGATTCATTAAAGCACTTGAGTAGCAGAATAGATCTATAGATTACAAGCTCATGATCTCAATAAGATCATGCATAGAGAGAGAGATGAGCACATAGCTACCGGTAGAACCCTTAGCCTCGAGAGAGAACTACTCCCTCCTCATCATGGGAATCAGCAATGGTGATGGAGATGGTGGTTGAGATCAATGGAGATGGCTCCGGGGGCACTTCCCCGTCCCGGCAGGGTGCCGGAACAGAGACTTTCTGTCCCCCGAATCTCCCCTTCGGTGGCGGCGGCGCTGCGGAACTTTTCGTGGCTGGAGGCTTGACTCCCTAGGGTTTATGCCTCGAGAGGCTTCTTATAGGCCAGAGGGCAAGGTCGGTGGGCGGCCAGGGGGCCCACACCATGCCCTGGCGCGGCCTGGGGGGACCCGCGCCATGGGGTGGTGTGGCCACCCTGTGGCCCCTCTCCGACTCTGCTTTTGGCTCCGTGAGTCTTCCGGGAAAATATCAACTTTGGCTTTTGTTCGGTCCAATTCCGAGAATATTGATTTTCTGACTTTCCTAGAACCAAAAACAGCAGAAAACAGGCAACTGGCATTGTGGCACTTGTTAATAGGTTAGTCCAAGAAATCATATGAAAAGTACTCCAAAGTTGGAACAAAACATAAGAAAGTAGATAAAACCAAGCATGGAACATCAAAAATTATAGATACATTTGCAATGTATCACACACCGACGACATCCATAGACAAAAGAGCATGATATGGACTAGGTACAAAGTACAAGTGCAATGTTGAAAGCGTTCACCATGACAACATGGTTCTGCTAATCCCCAACATATAAGTGCAAGCATATACAACATAGATGACACAATGGTTCAAGTTTATTAGGGGCAAGAAAAGTAAAGTGTTCCATCAAGTTCGTGAGAGCGTTAATCACTAGTTTTCTCATAACAAGTTTCATTCGGAAGGTAGATAAAAACATGAATATACTTGGAATAGCACATGCTAATAGGTAGGTATGGTGTACTCTTTGGAATAACTTGGTTTTATTTGGAGTTGGATGCATGAGTGGAACTCATACTTGGTTATGGAGGTTAGCAAAAGACTGGGAGCGACCAACTAAGAGAGCAATAATGGCCATAATCATGCAAAACGACAAAACATCATTAATTAAAGCATAAAGTGATATTACGAGTCAAAAACTAAAGGATCATCGAGGCTATGGTGACTTGGGATAGTCATAACATGTTATGAGCATGCGCCAAGTCAACCCAAATAAAGCATCAAAGGAAAATACCACAATACTATGCTTTAATATGCTAAAACAACACATGATTCTTTCAAGGCACATTAAGCAATCTCAATTGTTTATAACATGTCATGCTACAGCAAAAATCACTAAGCATAAAGCCAAAACAATATCAAGCATGAAATGACAAAGCATAGGCCACAGTCAAAAACAAGCTCCTTTTTACCACTTAAGCATGAACTTTTCCTACTCTTTTCCAATCCAAAACAATATATTTGAAAACTAATGTATGAAAGAGGGGGTCCAACCAATTTATTCAGGCAAACTAAGCAAACCAAGCAAATGAAAACCAAAAACAAAAATGAAGACGCTCCAAGAACAACACAACTATGCATGAAACAATAAAAATGAAGTGTTTGGAAGAACCTGAGATTTTTATTGATGAAGAAGGGGATGCCTTGGGCATCCCCAAGTTTTGACGCTTGTACTTCTTGGATATTTATTGGTATGACACGGGGTGGCATCCCCAATCTTGAGCTTTACTCCATTCTCCATCTCATTACATTATTCTTTCCTTACACCTGAAATTTTTCCTTCATACAAAACTTCACACAATCTTTATTAGCAACATTAGTGTACTCAAGATAATAAGTCTTTGGGTTCAGTTCCAACACAAGTAAAACTTCCATTAAAACACAAGCTACTGTAGCACTTCCCACAAAAAGCTCAATTCCCCAAAAAGAACCCAAAAGGGAATCAACAAGAAGCAAATGTAAATAATGGCAGAAATCTGTCAAAACAGACCAGCAAGTAAAAACCAATTTTTTCGAAGACCTTCTATTGCTCAAATCGAAAAGTGTTGAACTAACGAAAGTTGGATAACAACCTGGGGCAGAAGCACAAACAATCACAGCTCAAACCAACGTACATAGATTTTACATGAATTTTTACAGTGAAGCACACAAATCTGTTTCGGGACAGCAACTTTCCCAAGCATTACTTCTCTCTCATTAGAGGTTACTCTTGGCACAAAAATCAAATAAAAAGGATAAGGAGCGGTTATTATAGAGGTAAAAACTTCCAAGACTCATCTAAAACTTTTGGGTTATCTCGCAATAAGTACTTTTCTTTGACGCCTTTAAGTTAGGCATAAGAAGCAAGAAAAAGGATCAAGTATTCTCAAATGAAGAAGCATTAAGAGCAAATTTTGTTTTCATAGGAGAGGTGATACGTCCATTTCGCATCACTATTCTATGTCTTAATTCACTATTATTCATTGATATATTTCGAATTGAGAGGTGATACTTATGTTATTTCATCTTTTTTTTTTGCATGGTTGATGACTTTTGGAGCATGGACCACTGCAGTCAGGATTCTGATGGAAAAGGTGCTGTTTGGAGGCAAAATTCGTGAAGATCAGAAAATCCGGGAAAATATACGGAAAATTCTATTGTTCCAGAAGACTCAGGATGCCATAAGATGGAGTGGAGGTGGGCCACAGGGGGCCCACACCACCCCATGGCGCGGGCAGGCCTAGGCCGTGACTGGGAGTGGTGTGGCCGCCCTGGCCCACTCCAGCCTCTCTCCTCTAGCGTATATCATCCCCACGAAACCCTAAGACTCGGGGAGCGACCACAGAAAGATTCTGCCGCCTCTGCGGGGCGGAAAACACCGAGAGAGAAAGATCTCTCCGGCAGACAGCTTTCTACCGGGGGAATTCCTTCCCGGAGAGGGAAGATCGTCGCCATCAACACCACCATCAAGCTGGACTTCATCGGGATCATCATCACCATCATCACCACCATCATCACCATCAGCACCCTCATGACGATCTCCATATTGCTGTAACAATTGCGTTAAATCTTGCATAGTTCATAGGGGAAACTTTCCCGGTGTTGATTACTCTTTGTAGTTGATGCTATTGAGTGAACCATTGAATTATTGTTTATGTTCAGATTTTTATACATCATTATTCCATCTCTGATCATGATCCATATGATGTCTTGTGAGTAGTTCGTTTTTTTCTTGAGGACATGGGAGAAGTCTTGTTGTTAGTAGTGGAGTTGCGTTGAGAAAGATTCAATAGATTGTTATTTAAGTTGTGGTGTACTTCTTCTAGTGGTGTCATGTGAACATTGACTACATGACACTTCACCTATATGGGCCTAGGGGAATGCATTGTGTATTTGGCTACTAATCGTAGGGGTTGCCGGAGTGACAGAAACCTGAACCCCCGTTAGGAAACCATTGCACAAGCGACGTAAGGGTCTTAGAGTTTAAAGCTGTGGTTAGGTTTCTACCTTAATTACTTTCTTGTACTTACGGATGTTTGCAAGGGGTTTAATCACAAGTATGTATTTAGTCTTGGATGGGGCGGTACATTAGCACAGGTTCACCAACACAACACTTAGCAAGCTAAAGAAGATTAATCAGCTATATGAAGCAAAAGCACTTGACAGTCTTCCCATGTGTCCTCGAGAACGTTTGGTCATCTATAGAAATACAACCGGCTTGTCCTTTGCTGCATAAAGGATTGGGCCACTTGCTGCATTCATTCTTACTGTCTTTTATTTACTCGTACTTCGTTTACTTGCTTTATCGAAAACCCCTAAAAATCTATTTGCTAAGTATTTGCAGAGAATTCCTGATCCATACCACTACCTAGCACCTTCTGCTCCTTGTTGGGCTCGACACTCTTACTTATCGAAAATACTGCGATACACCCCCTATACTTGTGGGTCATCAAGAGGCAAAAGGAATCTTCTCTGTCTTCTTAGGGAAGTGTTCTATACCTTTCTTGAGTGGAAATTGATATTTAATGGTGCCTTCTTTCATATCTATAATGGCACCAACAGTTCTAAGAAAAGGTCATCCCAAAGTAATAGGACAAGAAGCATTGCATTCCACATCCAAAACATAGAAATCAACGGGGACATAGGCATTGTTAACCATAATAATAACATCATTAGTACTCCCCATAAGTTTCTTTTTAGCATTGTCATCAAGTGGGACATTTAAATAACAATCTTCCAATGGTGGCAAATCAAGCATTTCATAAATATTTCTAGGCATAATAGAAACACTACTATCAAGATCACATAAGGCTTTGAGATAAAAATCATTTACTTTCAAATTGATGATGGGTTCCCAACCAACTTCTGATTTCATAGGAATAGAAGCTTTATGTTTCATCTTTTCTTCTTTAATTTTTATGAGAGCATTAGTAATGTATTTTGTAAAGGGCATATTCATAGCACTAGCATTAGGACGTTTAGCAAGCTTTTGTAGGAACTTAATTACTTCAGAGATATTGCAATCATCAAGATCAAAATCATAATTATCATCTCAAGTAGTAGAGCTATTGTTACCCATATTCCGAAGATTTCAGCATTTTTATTAGAAAAGGTTCCATTGGATATACTAACTTCAACATTAGTGGTAGTGATAGTAGAAATACTAATATTTCTAGAAATCTCATCTTCTCTTTCCCACTTAGCATGCAATTCAGCTAATAGTCTAACATTTTCATCAATTCTAACTTGTATGGCATTAGTAGCAGCAAAAGGATTCTCAATAGTTTCAGGTTTAGCAGCCATTTTATTAATCAAAGAGGATTGTGCTTCAGACAAAGATGATATATTTCTTTCAGCATTAGAAAGGTTTAATTGCAAACTAGGAATTTCCCTATTTAAACTCTCAAGTTGATGACTAATATTTTTCAAGATAGTAGATTGTTCCTCCATAGTTTTAGTAAATAATTTATTCTGCTCATATTGCATTTGCATGAAATTTTTAGTGGCTCTTTCAACTTCTAAAATTCTTCCTTCACTAGGTATTCCAAGTTTGACATGATAACCATAAGTATTATTAGGAGGGCAAGGCCTATAATTGTTATTACCATAAGCATTGTTGCCAAAATTATTATTTATTATAAAGTTCACATCAATTTGCTCTTCTTGAGCAACCAAAGAGGTTAAGGGAACATTATTTGGATCAATATGAGCTTTCCCATTAACAAGCATAGACATAATAACATCAATTTTATCACTCAAGGAGGAAGTTTTTTCAACAGAATTTACCTTCTTACCTTGTGGAGCTCTCTCAGTATGCCATTCAGAATAGTTAACCATCATATTATCCAGAAGCTTTGTTGCAACACCCAAAGTAATGGTCCTAAAGGTACCTCCAGCAGCAGAATCCAGTAGATTTCTTCAAGAATAGTTCAATCCTGCATAAAAGATTTGGATAATCATCCAAGCAGTCAGTCCATGAGTGGGACAATTCTTTACCAAAGATTTCAATCTTTCCCAAACTTGAGCAACATGTTCATTATCAGATTGTTTAAATTTCATTATTTCACTTCTCATAGATATAATCTTAGCAGGAGGATAGTATTTTCCAATGAAAGCATCTTTGCATTTAGTCCAAGAATCATTACTATTTGTAGTTAGGGATTGCAACCATTCTTTAGCTTTTCTCTCAAAGAGAAAGGAAACAATTTAAGCTTAATAATATCTCCATCTATATCACTATGCTTTTGCATCTCACAAAGTTCAACAAAGTTATTTAGATGAGCAGTAGCATCTTCAGTACCAATACCAGAAAATTGTTCTGTCATAACAAGATTGAGTAAAGCAGGTTTAATTTCAAAGAAAGTAGCTTCAGGAACAAGTGGAGCAATAGGTGTGCACATTAATCATTGTTGTTGGTGCTAGTGAAGTCACACAACTTAGTGTTTTCAAGAGTAGTCATTTTTTGTGTTTTTAATAAAGAAAGCAAACTAGTACAACTAATTTTTGTGTGTTTCTGATAGACAAACAAGCAAGCAAAGCAGAAATAAACTAGGCAAAACAAAAATAACAAAGTAAAGAGATTTGTTGTGAGGGAATCCCCTTGTTAAGATGTCCTTGACTCCCCGGCAACGGCAACAAAAAAATAGCTTGATGGCCCAAAATATATCGAGCTCGTTGGGGAACCCCAAGAGGAAGGTATGATGAGCACAGCAACAAGTTTTCCCTCAGTTATGAAACCAAGGTTATCGAACCAGTAGGATCAAGGAAACACCTCCAAGGTGCTGTTTCCAACTTGGACTCCTGCACAACACGACCATAGAACTTTGCCCCAACTTACAGTGAGGTTGTCAATCTCATCAGTTTTGCTGAAAACAAAGGATTAAATGTATTGTGTGGAAGATAGTAATAGCTTGCAGAAAGTAAACAGAAAACAGTAAACAACTTGTAGATTGATAGTAAAAGAAAGGACCAGGGTCCATAGTTCACTAGTGGTGATTCTCCTTAAGATAGATAACATGTTGGGTGAACAAATTACAGCGGGGCAATTGACAAACATCGAGAAAGCATACATGCATATACTAATCATATTGACTCCTGTGAGATTTGGTTGGGCATTACAATATTATACATAGACCGCAATCCAACTGCATCTATGACTAATAATCCACCTTCAGGTTATCATCCGAACCCCCTATAGTATTAAGTTGCAAGCAACAGATAATTGCATTAAGCATTGCGTGTAAAGTAAACAATACGATTGTTTTATGAACAAAGGATTGATGTTTTCTCCCTAGTAGCAACAGCATATCTAATGCCTTGCAGATTTCTGTCACTTCCCCAGATTCCTAGAGGCATGAACCCACTATCGAGCATAAATACTCCCTCTTGGAGTTGCTAGCATCTACTCGGCCAAGATATCTACTAACAACGGAGAGCATGCAAGATCACAAATAATAAAGACATGATAGAATCAATAATCAATCTGAAATAGCATCTCAATATCCATCTGATCCCCAGAAACACAACATGTAGGATTACAATTAGATGATCTTGATCATGAACGGAGCTCACAGGATCTAAACATGGTAGCACAAAGGAGAAGAACTAACCATCTAGCTACTACATGGACCCGTAGTCCAGGGATGAACTACTCACACATCACACAGAAGGCTTGCATGGTGATGAAGAAGGCCTCTAGGGTGAATTCTCCCCTCCGGCAGGGTGCCGGGAAGAGCTTTAGATCCCTCCCGATCTAGGGATGGAGATGACGGCGGCTACAGACTCTTTCGTGGAATTTTGATCGGATACTTAGGTTTTCTATATCAGAGGCATATTATAGGCGAAAGGGGAGGCCGAGGGGGTGCCCTAGGCGGCCGCACCACCCCCTAGCGCGGGCCAGGACTGGCCGTGCAGCCCGGTGGTGTGGCCAGACTATGGCCCCTCTCCGTCTCGTATTCTGGCTCCGTGTCCCCCTCGATGAAATATTGACTTTGGCTTTTGTCCCATCCAATTCCAAGAATATTCATTTTCTGACTTTCCTAGAACCAAAAACAACAGAAAACAGGCAGCTGGCACTGTGGCATCTTGTTAATAGGTTAGTCCAGGAAAGTGTATAAAAATACTCCAAAGTGTGGACAAAACATAAGAAAATAGATATAAAACAAGCATGGACCATCAAAAATTATAGATACGTTAGCAATGTATCACTTCCCCATGCTTAGGCTTTTGCAAGCCATTCAAATCATTCTGGTGGCAGGAAAAAGTCATTATTACAGTTCGAAAATTAGGTTGATAAATTACAAGTTGTTCCTTGGAGGTTCAAGGAGAGGCTATGCATCCTCTCCATAGTCCCTTCAAGTTCTTGGAAGTCTTGGTATGTGGCGAACCAGGTTTGTGGCTGCTCCTCTTGATAAGGAACTTATTTCACCTTTTGGTCCTCATCCTCATCCAGAATCTCCTCCTCGGGTTGGTGTTGCTCAACCTGCAAGTCATATAGCAAATGTCCTTCCTCGATAGAGAAAATACCATTAGGCATAGGAGCGGAGTAGTGATGCCCAGCTCCAGCAATATGCAAGTAATAAACACCACCTCTCCTAGTGAGCATTCCACAAGCATTTAAAGTAGAGAAACCAACACGTCGCTCACTGTCGGGGGGATGACCCCCGGGTAGGCCAAGACAGGACCAACCGGCCGGCTCCAAGGAGCTCATGCCATCTGGACCCAGATCAAGGAACCACAGCCAGGTGGAATCCCCCACCCGGTCCGCATTCAAGTTCCCCCGGCTGGCCCATCTAGCCGGGTAGCCAGAAGAACCGGCTGGGAGGCTGCTCCTAGCCGACCGCCTCAGATCCGCTGGCCATGGTACGGTGGGGGTGACCCTCCTTGCTGAGCGCACCTTTGACCGGATAGGCTGGCTGGCCTGGCCGGTGCTACTCGACAACTGCGCCAAAGCTAGAGGCTGACGAGCAAAGCAAGGGGTGACGAGGAAAGCTCCGGCTTACGCATAAAGAACCGGCTGACGGATAAAGAGCTGGATGACGAGTAAAGCAGGGGTGCTGGACACTGTAGCATGGTCCTCCCCTATACTGGAGGCTTGACTGGACCCAGGCCTACCGTTTGGCCTTGTCCAGGCGACCCACTTTGTAAGGCCCAAATCCAAATAGTAGAACCTAGAACCCACCTTGTAAACTACCTCCTCACCCTGTATATATGGGGGGTAGTGATAGGGTTCTAGGTAGACACAAGAGGAAGGACTTAGACAATTTCAAGCAAGAAGTAGCTAAGGAAACAACTCAACGAGCATCTGTATTGGGCATTCTCCCCCTTTGATAGTAGATCCTTGCAGGAGTAGGAGTTTTACCTCGCCAAGAGGGCTCCGAACCTGGGTACATCACTATGTTTGTAGTATCTGTGCCCAACCTGTTGCGATTAGCCACCGATAGCATTCTGATTGTCCCCTTCAAGCCATCCCTGATGGTACTGCCGTGTTCCACACCATGACAGTTGGCGCCCACCGTGGGGCACAGCGCTTCAGCTAGGATCATCTTTTGCACGGGACTTCCACTCGCCGCCGATGAGCGAGTCGCCTCTGGCCTCGTCCTCACCCTCGGCTCCTTCGACTGCGTCCTCGACAACGCGTCCTTCTTCGCTGGGGGGATTTTCCCAAGTGGGGGCTCCATCATGGACTTCGGTGAGCACCGCATCTACGTTTCCACCATCGCTAAGGCCTTCCCTCGTGAGGTCGTCACCATCTCCGGCACGCCCCCTGATTTTCCACCTCACGGGCAGCATCGAGGTCATGATGGCAGGCTCGGTGGAGAACCGTCTCCCACCTCTGGAGCGCAACGTGGACGGTCGTGCCACTAGCTCACACCTCCCGAACCAGGACCTGCTGAATGCGTCCATCGAGCACCTTTGCAACCCCATCACCCCCATCGAGGCGGATCTAGCTGCAGCCGTGGCAGCCCTGGAGACTACCCCTCAGAACCATCTGGAGGAAGCTGGCAAGGTGGAGGCCGCCCAACGACGGATGGACGCCACCATGCGGGAGTACACCATCATGCATGGCTTTGCGCGCTTGCTTGGCACCAGCCGCCTGGCCCAGCCATAAGGCCGGAACCTCGGTTCGCAGATGGATCGCATCACTGATCTGCGTACGCCCACGGTGCAGCCGGTCTACAACACTCCCGCCAAGAACATGAGGGCCGCGGAGGCGACCATTGCGGAGCTAAGCCACCTGGAGGGCGAGGAACTGCTCCATCAGCAGGCACGTGTCTAGCTCCCTGTGGTCACAGCGAACAAGCAGCAGGTTGAGGTAGAACTTACCATGGCTGGCAATAGCAGAACCCAACTGGCTCGCCGGATGGCGGATCCGGCTACAGGTGGCAGCAAGGCATCGTCCCCAAATGGAGCAAGGCAAAGAAACTGCCCACGCGGTGGATCTGCAGCCCGTGGGCACAATGCCCGTGACGCGACAACTGTTACCAGCAAAAACCGCGAGCCGGACGATGAAGCCGGAAATGGCCAAGTGCTCCCCAAGTCCTGCCTATCTGGCCGGCTGGGACCGCTCGAGCCGGAGGAACAGCAAGACGCGCGCGCATGAATCGACCTGCTAGTCCCATCACACGCGCTGGAGGAAGAAAGTCTGTCCGGTCGAAGATGCTTTGGACCACGCATCCGGAATGAACCGTTTCCAAAGGGATTTTCACTCCCAAGGGATACGCCAAAATACAACGGCTCGGTCAAGCCGGAGGACTGGCTGGTGGACTACAGCACCGCCGTGGGCATCGCAAACGGCAACCGCCGGGTAGCAGTGCGCTACGCCCCTCTCATGCTCCTCGACTCAGCCAGGACGTGGCTCAACAGCCTCCCCGACAACAGCATCAACGCTTGGATCGATTTCGAGCAGGCGTTCGTTCGCAACTTCACCGGCACCTACAAGCGCCCGGGTCGACCCAGTGAGCTTGCTCTTTGCGTGGAGGGCCCGGATGAATCCGATTGCTCCTACATCACCCGATGGACGAGCATGCACAACTCCTGTGAGGGGGTACGCAAACACCAGGCGGTTGATTTCTTCATCAATGGCTGCAGAGATGGCACTATGCTCAAGCATAAGCTTTGCCGGGTGGAACCCACAACCATGGCACAGACCATGGCCATCGCGGATAAGTACGCCATGGCCGATGCGGCAATGAAAAGATCCGTTCAGGTGGACGACCAAGGGAAAATAATCGTCGATGTCGCCATAGATCGGCACGCCAGAGGGAAATGGCCACAATTCTAGGCAGCACGACAACCTCCACGACAAGAGAAAGGACGACCAGCCGGACAACCAATACGGTTCTAGGCAGGTAGCGGTAGTGCAGGAGGATCTGGCTGCAGGCGGAAGCAAGAGACATAAGCCCGATGACCGGCCTCCGAGGCCCAAGTAAACCATCGAGTCAATGCTTGATGGGCCATGCAAGTTCCATAGTGGGGGCAACAAGCTAGCTACGCATACCACACGCCAGTGCACCTGGACGAAGAAGATGGCAAAGATTGTTGGCGCACCGGCTGGACAAGCGCCACCTCCCCCAGCCGGCGGGCCGCCAGGCGATTGCAATAACCAGCATCGAAGGGAAGATGATGACAACAACTACCATCGCCAGGTGGGAAACTACCACATCTTCACCACGGAGCCGGAGACCAAGCACAACAAGAGGCGTCTGATACGTCCATTTTGCATCACTATTCTATGTCATAATTCACTGTTATTCATTGATATATTTCATATTGAGAGGTGATACTTATGTTGTCTCATCTGCTTTTGCATGGTTGATGACTTTTGGAGCATGGACCGCTGCAGTCAGGATTCTGATGGAAAAGGTGCTGTTTGGAGGCAAAATTCGCGAAGATCAGAAAATCTAGGAAAATATATGGAAAATCCTATTTTTCTAAAAGACGAGGGAAGCCAGAAGTGGGGTTGTAGATGGATCACAGGGGGCCAACACCACCCCCTGGCGCGGGCCAGCCTAGGCCGTGCCACCAGGTGGTGTGGCCGCCCTGGTCCACCCCTGGCACTCCCATCTGGCGTATATTATCCTCACGAAACTCTAAGACTCGGGGAGCGACCATAGAAAGATTCCGCTGCCTCTACGGGGCAGAAAACACCGAGAGAGAAAGATCTCTCCGGCAGATAGATTTCTTCCGCGGGAATTCCTTCCCGGAGAGGGGAGATCATCACCATCAACACCATCATCAAGCTGGACTTCATCGGGATCATCATCATCATCACCACCATCATCACCATCAGCACCCTCATCACCATCTCCATATTGCTGTAACAATTGTGTTGAATCTTGCATAGTTCATAGGGGAAACTTTCCCAGTGTTGATTACTCTTTGTAGTTGATGCTATTGAGTGAACCATTGAATTATTGTCTATGTTCATATTGTTATACATCATTATTCCATCTCTGATCATGATCCATATGATGTCTTGTGAGTAGTTCGTTTTGTTCTTGAGGACATGGGAGAAGTCATGTTGTTAGTAGTGGAATTGTGTTGAGAAAGATTCAATAGTTTGATATTTAAGTTGTGGTGTACTTCTTCTAGTGGTGTCATGTGAACATAGACTACATGGCACTTCACCTATATGGGCCTAGGGGAATGCATTGTGTATTTGGCTACTAATCGTAGGGGTTGCCGGAGTGACAGAAACAAGAACCCCCGTTAGGAAACCATTGCACAAGGGACGTAAGGGTCTTAGAGTTTAAGGCTGTGGTTAGGTTTCTACCTTAATTACTTTCTTGTACTTACGGATGTTTGCAAGGGGTATAATCACAAGTATGTATTAGTCCTAGGAAGGTCGGTACATTAGCACAGGTTCACCCACACAACACTTAGCAAGCTAAAGAAGATTAATCAACTATATGAAGCAAAAGCACTTGACTGTCTTCCCATGTGTCCTCGAGAACGTTTGGTCGTCTTAAGTAATACAACCGGCTTGTCCTTTGCTGCATAAAGGATTGGGCCACTTGCTGCATTTATTCCTACTGTCTTTTATTTACTCGTACTTTGTTTACTTGCTTTATCAAAAAACCCTAAAAATCTGTTTGCTAAGTATTTGCAGAGAATTCTTGATCCATACCACTAGCTAGCACCTTCTGCTCCTTGTTGGGTTCGACACTCTTACTTATCGAAAATACTGCTGTACACCCCTATACTTGTGGGTCATCAAGATTATTTTCTGGCGCCGTTGCCGGGGAGTGAAGCGCTATTGGAGAGTGGAACTGGTAAAGGAAACTTCTACTGTGAGTATTGTTTACTTCTTCTAGTTGCTTTGTTTTTGTTATGGATAATTCGTTGAGTTTCTTATTTGGTAATGCTACTACCACTGCTAAGGTAGTAGATAAACCACCACCTGCTGAGAATGATGTTTTTAAAATACCTACAAGAATTATTGATCGTGTTATGGATAACTACTATGTTGGGGATGGAATAGTCCATCCCGGTGATCATTTACTCTTTATACACGAATTATGCGGGTTGTTCAAGTGTGCAGGTATTACTACAGATCAAGTTAAGAAGAAGTTATTCTCATTATCACTGAAAGGAAGAGCTGAGGAATGGTATAAGCTGCTGAAGAATGGTCAAGCTCTGGAATGGGAGGAAATAGTGCCTCTCTTTTATTCAAAGTTTTATCCTCCTAGTGAGATTCATAAAGATCGGAATCAAATATACAACTTTTGGCCTCTTGATGGTGAGAGTACAGTTCAAGCTTGGGGGAGATTGAAGTTACTAATGCTCAAATGTCCCATTCATGAGCTCCCCAACAATATTATTATCAATAACTTTTATGCAAGGCTCCCTCTACATGACAAGGATTTATTGGATGCTTCTTGTGCTGGATCATTCACTCGCATGGAAGAAGAAGCTAAATGGGATCTTCTGGACCGTATTCAAGACAATCCTGAAGCATGGGAGAATGACAAAGGTAGAAAGCCAGGTATAAATTATGATTATGAATGCATTGAATCTTTTATGGGAACTGATGACTTTCAAAATATTAGTAATGCTTATGGTCTCGATTTACAAGTTATTACAAATTGCTTTAGGGCTTTTGCTTCTTATATTGAGATTCCAAAAAAGGGATGGAATAAGTACCATGCACCTTATAAAGATATTGTTGACCGTGTTCCTATTGGGAGTGCTGAGTATTGCACTATTGATCACATCTTACCTTAACCTTATATCGAGAAGATTCCCTTCCCAAATAAGGTAAAGGATCATCCTATGATAACTAATGTAATCACTAAAAGTGAAAAGAGAACTGTAAAACCTGATGAACAAATAAATGTTGAACCTGTGGTAGCAATTGTGAAAGACCTTGTCACTAAAAGCATAGAACATGGACACACAGTTTTTTGTGAGGATGCTTCTAATATTGTTTCACATCCTAATAGAGTTAAAAAAGCTAGTGTCCCTGTGCTTTCCATTATAATCGGTGATCATTGCTATTATGGTTTATGTGATATTGGTGCAAGTTCCAGTGCTATTCCTTATGAGCTTTACAGAGAAATTATGCATGAAATCAGTCCCTTCAAACTAGAAGAGATTGCTGTGGTTATTCACCTTGCCAATAGAGAGACCATCTCTCCAACTAGTATTGTACGAGATGTGGAAGTTCTTTGTGGTAAGATTAAGTATCCTGTTGATTTTCTAGTACTTGGTTCAGCTGCTAGTAAATCTTATCCTATCATTTTTGGTAGACCTTTCTTGAGTACTTGTGGAGCTATTATAGATTGCAAGAGGGAGAAAATCTTAACTAAGTTTGATGGGGAATCTTATGAGTTTAATTTTTTGAAATTTACTAAAGAACCATGTGAAGAGGAAACCCATAATGAGGATTTGAGAGTTGAACAACTTGCTTCTATCTCTCTTGCTCCTAACAATGCTTTGCAGCAATTTATGGAAGATCACGAAAGTGAGATCTTCATGGAAGAAAGGAATGAGATTGACGAGATTCTCCGTTGTCAACCCAAGACGCTTAAGCATAACTTGCCTGTAGAAGACTTGGGTACCACGTTGCCACCTAAAAGGATCTGGTCTTCGATCTAAAACCTCTCCCTGATGATCTTAAATATGCTTGTATTGATGATAAAAAGATATATCCTGTTATTATTAGCTCTAAACTTTCAGGAAAGGAAGAAGAAAGGTTATTGGAGGTTTTGAAGAAACACCGAGGAGCTATGGGCTATGCTCTGGATGATTTAAAAGGGATTTCACCTACTATATGTCAGCATTCTATCAATATAGAACCGGATGCAAAGCCAGTAGTAGAGCACCAACGACGTTTAAATCCTAAGATGAAGGAAGTGGTAAGGAATGAGGTATTGAAACTCCTTGATGCTAGTATTATTTACCCTATTGCTGATAGTGAATGGGTTAGTCTTGTTCATTGTGTTCCTAAAAAAGGAGGTATTACCATTGTTCCTATTGATAATGATGAGCTTATTACCCAAAGAATAGTAGTAGGCTATAGGATGTGAATTGATTTTAGAAAAGTCAATAAAGTTACTAAGAAAGATCACTACCCGCTTCCTTTTATTGATCAAATGTTGGAAAGGTTGTCTAAAAAGACCCATTTTGTTTTCTTGATGGTTATTCTGGCTTCTCTCAAATTGCTGTTAAACAACAAGATCAAGAAAAAACTACTTTTACTTGCCCTTACGGAACTTATGCTTATAGACGTATGCCTTTTGGTTTATGTAATGCTCCTGCTACTTTTCAAAGATGCATGTCTGCTATCTTTCATGGTTTTTGTGAGGAAATTGTAGAAGTGTTCATGGATGACTTTTCTGTCTATGGAACTTCTTTTGATAATTGTCTGCACAACCTTGATAAAGTTTTGCAGAGATGTCAAGAAACTAATCTTGTTCTTAATTGGGAGAAATGCCATTTCATGGTTAATGAAGGGATTGTCCTTGGGCATAAAGTTTCTGAAAGAGTCATAGAAGTTGATAGAGCTAAGGTTGAGGAAATTGAGAATATGTCATGCCCAAGAGACATCAAAGGTATTCGTAGTATCCTTGGTCATGCTGGTTTCTATAGAAGGTTTATTAAAGACTTTTCTAGGATATCAAAACCCCTCACTAATCTTCTTCAAAAAGATGTACCATTCGTTTTTGATGATGATTGTAAGGAAGCTTTTGAAACTCTTAAGAAGGCTTTAACTACATCCCCTATTGTTCAACCACCTGATTGGAGTTTACCCTTTGAAATAATGTGTGATGCTAGTGATTTTGCTGTAGGTGTTGTCCTTGGGCAACGAATTGATAAAAAGTTAAATGTTATTCATTATGCTAGTAAGACTTTAGGCGCTGCTCAAAGGAATTATGCTACTACTGAAAAAGCATTTCTAGCTGTCATTTTTGCTTGTGATAAGTTTAGACCCTATATTGTAGACTCAAAAGTCACCATTCATACTGATCATGCTGCTATTAAATACCTTATGATGAAGAAGGACGCTAAGCCTAGGCTTATTAGATGGGTGCTGCTTTTACAAGAGTTTCATCTACATATAGTAGATAGGAAAGGCGCTGAAAACCCTGTAGCTGATAATTTACTCGATTGGAAAACATCTCTTTTGACCCTATGCCTGTTAATGATAGTTTCTCAAATGAACAGTTAGCCACAGTAGGGGTAAGCTCGCGAGGGAGCCCTGGGTACGCTGATTATGCTAACTTTATTGTCTCCAAGTATTTGCCTCCAACTTTTATAGCTCAGCAAAGAAGGAAGTGCTTCTATGATTTGAGGCATTATTTTTGGGATGACCCACACTTATACAAAGAAGGAGTGGATGGTATTATGCGAAGATGTGTTCCAGAATATGAACAAAAGGAGATATTGCGTAAATGGCATTGTAGTGCTTATGGAGGACATCATGTAGGATATAGAACTGCACAAAAGGTGCTACAATCAGGTTTCTACTGGCCTACCCTTTTTAAAGATGCAAGAAAATTTGTTTTATCTTGTGATGAATGTCAGAGTGTTGGTAATATTTCTAGACGCAATGAAATTCCTATGAACTACTCTCTAGTTATTGAACCCTTTGATTGCTGGGGATTTGAATTTATGGGTCCTTTACCTCCCTCGAAAGGTTATACTCATATTCTTGTTGCCGTTGATTATGTTACTAAGTGGGTAGAAGCCATTCCTACGAAGAGTCCTGACGGGGAAACTTCTCTAAAAATGCTTAAGGATGTTATATTTCCTAGGTTTGGAGTGCCTAGGTATCTCACGACTGATGGGGGTTCTCATTTCATTCATGGTGGTTTTAGAAAGACCCTTGCTAAATATGATGTTAATCATAGAATTGCTTCAGCTTATCACCCCCAAACTAGTGGGCAAGTGGAGTTATCAAATAGAGAAATTAAATCCATCTTGCAAAAGACTGTTAATAGATCTAGAAAAAACTGGGCTTATAGAACTGCCTACAAAAATCCTATGGGGATGTCTCCTTATAAAATGGTTTATGGGAAAGCTTGTCACCTACCTTTAGAATTAGATCATAAGGCTTACGGGCAGTTAAAGAACTAAATAGAGATTGTAAGCTCGCTGGTGAGAAAATATTATTTGACATAAGTTCTTTAGATGAATGGAGGAGTGAAGCCTATGAAAATTCTAGGCTCTTTAAGGAAAAAGTTAAAAGATGGCATGACAAGCGAATAATTAAGAGAGAATTTCATGTTGGTTTGAAAGTTCTATTGTATATGTCTCGTCTCAGATTTTTTGCAGGAAAGCTACTATCAAAATGGGAAGGACCTTTCATTATTGAAGAAGTATACCGTTCAGGAGCAATAAAAATTTCTTCTTTAAAAGATAATACTACACAAGTAGTGAATGGGCAGCGACTCAAACACTATATTGCTAGGGATTCTTACAATGAAGATGATGCCTTTCAAGTTATAACTCCGGAAAAATTTATCAAGGACCAAATTCAGAGAACTGTAGAGTCCGCTTTCAAATAGGTAACAGTTCTGGTAAGACAAGTTCCACAAAAACACTATCCAACTATATTTTTGCAGTTTTTAGTCAATATGGAAAGCTACGAAGCGAAAGGGGGACGGAAACGGAGCCAGGGTGTCTCACACCACCCTGTGGCGCGGGCCCACCACAGGTCGTGCCACCAGGTGGTGTGGCCACCCCAGACTCCGCCTCCGACCCGTTTTCTCCCAGTACCTTCCTTTTGATGTGAAACTTTGTAATATATAATCCCCCGGATCCCCCGAGGTTCGTATATCGTGCTTTCGTCGTGTTTTCATTTTGATCTGTTTCTCACAGGTAGAGTCCCAGATTTGGAGCTACAATGTCTTCCTCTGGATCAGCCAAGGAAGATTCTTTAGAGGATATCATCAACCCATACATGAGAGAGTTGAAGATTCATCCCAAGGAGTTGTTGCTTGAAGATGGGGAGCTCCGGATAAAAGATGTTCGAGGCCCTAAAGGTGAAGGAAGTCTGGAGGATAGGATGGAAGCACTGGATCAAGAAGTCTTTAGGTACAAGAAGATGGCGGAGCGCGAAGTGGATATCATCCATAAGGTTTGTTCCGAACTCATCATCGAGCACCAAAAGGAGACTGTTGAACTCAAGGATGCATTCCTCTCACTCCGCCAAACAACCAACAAACTGCAAGCATAGTTCTACGACGTTCAAAATCAAAACTGTGAGTATGAGGTTAGGTTTAAACACATAAGTGCTGCTGCAAGTTTCAGGATGCTAGAAACCATGATGTCCTTTGTTGATGGGAAACCCTTACCTTGGAAGTCGGACGATGACGAGAGGATATCACCACCACCGAAGGAGTAATTCATCATCAGGTTTGGCATCCCCTTGGTTTGTTCCAAGCTTGGGGGAGTGCCGCGGTATCACATCACTATCTTCTATCTTTTTACCTTTTTAGTAGAGTCATATCATGAATAGAGAAGTTATTGTGTAGGATGGTTTGCAGTATGGAAGTGTCCCCTCTCTCATTAGATATGTATCCCTTGGTGTGAGTTGCCGTTATGGATTATTAATGAGAAGTTCTATCATTTACTCTTTTGCACAGCTTATAGTTTTCAATTCGTGGTTATATGATTGATCTTCTTGTTAGTATTGGTGTCACTTTGGGATCATTGAGTTAATTTAGTTGGTTTTGGCAAACCTGGCTCGGTCAGTAGCAACACTATTTTTGAGAGTTGAATGAAAAGATAAAAGTACTCTAAAGAAAAATAATTCCATCATCTTTCTTTCTTGATTTTCTCATAAGTTTAGTTTTCGCTAGTTAAGATCTTTTGTGCTTCCAAGGAAGATTGCATGTTTGTCTTTATCATTGTATGTTTGTTTGTTTCCTTCAACTCTTGTACTTGCTACCCAGCCTTGCTAGCAAAAAACCTGTACTGAGAGGGTATTCTTCTCGTGCATCCACTCCTTTAAACCAAAACCCACACCATTTGTGTCCACCATACCTACCTATTAGCATTATTGCTATTCCAAGTAAATTCTTGTTTTATCTACCTCCCAAATTAAACTTGTTATGTTAAAATTAGTGATTAAAGCTCTCACGGACTTGATGGCACACTTTATTTTCTTGCATCTAATAAACTTGAACCATTGGGTCCTTCTTTGTTGCGTATATGCTTGCGCTTTATGAGTTGAAGTTAGCAGAACCATGTATCATGGGGAACGCTTTCAAAACTGCCATGGTACTTTGTACCTAGTTGATATGATGATTCTTTTGCCTATGGATCCCGATGGTGTGAAATAAAAGTGGAACTTGTAAGATCATGGAGTTTATATGTGTGTTAGAGAAACGCCTGGGCTGCTAGCATAAGCCATGCCTAATCATGGTGGAAACTTGCAGCATAACTATAGTGAGCATCCTATGAAGCATCCTCAATAAAAACCTATGCAAATAGCAAATAAAAAGATCGCTGAGATGCTCACTGTCTACTTGCCTTGTCACTTTGATTATGGGATAGCTCCTGTGTCATGTGCAAGGGGTACCCCGTTGGCGGTTCTCAATGATACACGTGTATTTACAATGACAATATCTTACTCGTGACTGAAGTTGAGTAGCATGAGGTTCGGTACTCATAAGTAAGGGGCATGAGATTTCAACTTATAACTTGTCAAGCATATCCTCTTAGTTCTGTCACTTTAACCTTAATCACCAAAATATGCCTATGATAGGGGCAATGAGAGCTGAAAGCTAGTAAGTATCATAATTTTTGGGAGCTCTTTATGAGACTTGCAATCCCTGCTTCCCTCTTCGAAGGGCCTTTCTTTTACTTTGTAGTTGAGTCAGTAAACCTATTCCTTTCTATCTCAGCAAGTATTTTGAGTTGTTGTGTTTCATTCATTCGTATGATGATTTATTCAATCATGTTTCTTATGTTCCTTGTTTTGCACATTGCTCTTATCTTGGTGATTGATACATTGCAAATGTATCTATAATTTTTGATGTTCCATGCTTGGTTTTATCTACTTTCTTGTGTTTTGTCCACACTTTGGAGTACTTTTCATATGATTTCTTGGACTAACCTATTAACAAGATGCCACAGTGCCAGTTGCCTGTTTTCTGTTGTTTTTGGTTCCAGAAAGTCAGGAAATGAATATTCTCGGAATTGGACGGGACAAAAGCCAAAGTCAATATTTCACCGAGGGGAACACGGAGCTAGACGACGAGACGGAGATGAGCCAGGGGCCAGCCACACCATAGGGTGGTGCGGGTTCCCCTTGGCCGCGCCACCAGGTGGTGTGGGCCCCTCCGGCCTCCACCGACCTTGCCCTTTCGCCTATATATTCCTCCCGATGCGAAAACCCTAAGTCACCAATTAGAAATCCATGAAAAGTTCCGCAGCGCCGCCACCACCGAAGGGGAGATTCGGGGGACAGAAAGTCTCTGTTCCGGCACCCTTTGGGACGGGGAAGTGCCCCCGGAGCCATCTCTATCGATCTCCACCACCATCTCCATCGCCATTGTTGATTCCCATGATGATGAGGGAGTAGTTCTTCCTCGAGGCTAAGGGTTCTACCGGTAGCTATGTGTTCATCTCTCTCTCTATGCATGATCATATTGTGATCATGAGCTTTGTAATCAAGTAGATCTACCTTGCTACTCAAGTGCTTTAATAGATCTCTGCTCTCCCCATGTGTGTGAAAGTGACAGCGTGCACACCATGGTGGCACTTAGGCTAGAGATTACAAATACTTGTTATGAGTTATATTTGGAGTTGGATGTCTCTATGAAATTGTGGTGTTTGTTGGAACCATCTAGTGCTCAAGGTGATAGTGTGGGGTTTTCTAGATAGGAAAGGATTACTTTGAGGTGTGCTATTATAGCCCTACCATGGATTAGAGTGTCCAACCGGAGAGTAGTTCAGAGTAGTATCATGAAGATGATATATTTATATGAGAGTGTTCACTAGTGAAAGTATGATCCCTAGGCCTTGTTTCTTAGCATTGAAACACCGTTTGCAACTAGATCTGTTACATGTTTGCTTATTTCCATCTTTATTTGAGGTGGTGTGGCCGCCCTGGTCCACCCCTAGCACTCCCCTCTGGCGTATATTATCCTCCCGAAACCCTAAGACTCGAGGAGCGACCATAGAAAGATTCCGCCGCCTCTGCGGGGCGGAAAACACCGAGAGAGAAAGATCTCTCCGGCAGATAGATTTCTTCTGCGGGAATTCTTTCCCGGAGAGGGGAGATCGTCGCCATCAACACCATCATCAAGCTGGACTTCATCGGGATCATCATCATCATCACCACCATCATCACCATCAACACCCTCATCACCATCTCCATATTGCTGTAACAATTGTGTTGAATCTTGCATAGTTCATAGGGGAAACTTTCCCGGTGTTGATTACTCTTTGTAGTTGATGCTATTGAGTGAACCATTGAATTATTGTCTATGTTCAGATTGTTATACATCATTATTCCATCTCTGATCATGATCCATATGATGTCTTGTGAGTAGTTCGTTTTGTTCTTGAGGACATGGGAGAAGTCATGTTGTTAGTAGTGGAATTGTGTTGAGAAAGATTCAATAGGTTCATAATTAAGTTGTGGTGTACTTCTTCTAGTGGTGTCATGTGAACGTAGACTACATGACACTTCACCTATATGGGCCTAGGGGAATGCATTGTGTATTTGGCTACTAATCGTAGGGGTTGCCGGAGTGACAGAAACCTGAACCCTCGTTAGGAAACCATTGCACAAGGGACGTAAGGGTCTTAGAGTTTAAGGCTGTGGTTAGGTTTCTACCTTAATTACTTTCTTGTACTTACGGATGTTTGCAAGGGGTATAATCACAAGTATGTATTAGTCCTACAAAGGTCGGTACATTAGCACAGGTTCACCCACACAACATTTAGCAAGCTAAAGAAGATTAATCAACTATATGAAGCAAAAGCACTTGACAGTCTTCCCATGTGTCCTCGAGAACGTTTGGTCATCTTAAGTAATAAAACCGGCTTGTCCTTTGCTGCATAAAGGATTGGGCCACTTGCTCCATTTATTCCTACTGTCTTTTATTTACTCGTACTTTGTTTACTTGCTTTATCAAAAAACCCTAAACATCCGTTTGCTAAGTATTTGCAGAGAATTCTTGATCCATACCACTAGCCAGCACCTTCTGCTCCTCGTTGGGTTCGACACTCTTACTTATCGAAAATACTGCGATACACCCCCTATACTTGTGGGTCATCAGCGTCGCGAGGCGGACGTGAACGCAATCGTTCCTACCGTTACCTAGTACCTCAACTAGTCAGAGCAAGAAGTTGCATGGAGCCGGAAGGACTAGACAGCTGAGCTGCCTCACCCAGGCACCTATGCGATGGTTTTTGATCCTATCATTGTCTCCCAGAAGCATTCCTGCAGGTTCTCCCGTGTCCTCGTAGACGGAGGGAGCAACATCAACCTCCTGTACCGCAGCTCACTCGACCGGCTTGGTTTCAGCGAGTCACAGCTGGAGCCATCAAGCACCTCCTTCCACGGAGCCGTCCCAGGCCCGTCGCACTCCCCCATTGGAAAGATCCGGCTGGACGTCATCTTCGGCACGGAGGATAACTTCCTCCGCGAGCCTATCTGGTTCGAGGTGGTCAACCTCCACAACGCGTACCACGCAATCCTGGGGCACCCGGCGCTCACCAAATTCATGGCGGTGCCACATTACACATAACTCAAGATGAAGCTACCAGGTCCCAAAGGCGTCATCACCGTGGTTGGGTGCAACAGATGGTCTGTGGAGTGCGCCACAGACGGGTCCAAGATAGCGGAAGCCATGACCATGGCGGAAGAGAAGCGCATAATCATGCAGAACGTGGTGGCCCTGCAGAAAGACATGCCGGCTGGCGAGCCCAAGATGGCCAGAGAAGCACAATTCAAGCCATCCATGGGCACGAGAAAGATCATGTTGAACGAGGCCGAGCCAGACAAGTTCGTCCTGGTCGACGACGGCCTCGACAACAAATAGGAAAGCGCGCTCGTCGACTTCCTCTGTGAGAATCGGGATATCTTTGCATGGTCCCCCAAGGACATGCTAGGTGTTCCGAGGGAGCTCGCCGAGCACTCTTTACATGTTAGGCCGGATGCAAAGCCGGTCAAACAGTCACTACGCTGCTTTGCGGAAGAAAAAAGAAGAACCATTGGCTAGGGGATCAATCGGCTGCTTGCAGCCGGATTCATCATGGAGGTTTTCCACCCGGAATGGCTGGCAAACCCCGTACTCATGCTGAAGAAGAACAAGACTTGGCGCATGTGTGTTGACTACACCAGTCTGAACAAAGCATGCCCCAAAGATCCATTCGCCCTGCCAAGGATAGACCAAGTGATCGATTCCACGGTCGGCTGCGAGCTATTGTCGTTTCTGGACATGTATTCTGGCTACCACTAGATCCGGCTGAACCCTGCTGATCAAATAAAGACAACATTCATCACTCCTTATGGAGCCTACTGCTACATCACAATGTCGTTCGGGCTGAAGAACGCTGGAGCAACATACCAGCGATGCATGCAGAAGTGCTTGCAGACCCAGATTGGCAGAAACGTACACGCCTATGTCGATGATGTGGTGGTCAATACCAAGGAGCGCCAAACACTCCTTGAAGATCTAAAGGAAACATTCACCAACCTCCACCGGTTCTAGATGAAGCTGAACCCGGAGAAGTGCGCATTCAGCGTCCCAGCCGGCCAACTCCTTGGTTTTCTCGTATCTGAGCGAGGAATCAAGGAGAACCCGGAGAAGATCAGCGCAATCGAGCGCATGCAGCCGCCCAAGAACTTGAGATATGTCCAGAAGTTCACCGGATGCCTGGCCTCCCTCAGCCGGTTCATCAGCTGGCTGGGCGAGAAAGCACTCCCACGGTACCAACTCATGAAGAAGACGGATAAATTCGTCTGGACATCACAGGCGGATGAAGCCTTCCGCGACCTCAAGCGCATGCTCACCTCACCACCTATTCTGTCAGCACCAGTAGCAAAGGAACCCATGTTGATGTACATCGCAGCAACCAACAGAGTTGTCAGTGTAGTGCTGGCAGTGGAGAGGCCGGAAGAAGGAAAGGAGGAGCCGGTGCAACGACCGTCGTATTACCTGAGTGAGGTACTCTTGCTCTCAAAGCAGAATTACCCTCATTACCAGAAGCTGGTGTACGGCGTGTACATGGCCGCCAAGAAATTGAAGCACTACTTCCAAGAACACTCCATCTGGGTGGTGGCGCTAGCGCCGCTCTTGGAAATTATCAGCAACAGAGACGCCACAGGCCGGGTGGTGAAATGGGCCATAGAGCTCACCGCCCACAACATACAGTACGAGCCAAGAACGGTGATCAAGTCTCAGGCCTTGGCAGATTTCCTCGTTGATTGGGCAGAAACGCAGTACCTACCGCCTTGCCCTGATTCCACGCATTGGAAGCTGCATTTCGACGGCTCCAAGATGTATGGAGGGCTCGGAGCCGGAGTGGTCATCACCTCTCCAAAAGGAGACCGGCTGGAATATGTGCTGCAGATCCACTTCCGCGCGTCCAACAACGTCACTGAGTATGAGGTGCTCGTCCACGGCCTCAAGATGGCAAAGGAAATAGGCATCCGACGCATCCTATCCTTCAGCGACTCTGATCTTGTGGTGCAACAAGTATCGGGCGATTGGGACGCCAGAGATGCAAACATGGCTCTATATCATTTCTTCGTACAACAACTATGTGTCTGTTTTGAAGGATGCGAGTTCCACCATGTTCCTAGGGCAAACAACGAGGCCGCGGACACGCTCGCCCGCATCAGGTCAACAAGACAAGCAATTCCGCCTAGAGTCTCCCTCGAGCACCTGTGCAAGCCATGAATTACACTGTCTCCCGAATCCAACTCCATAATGTTGGACGCAGACCTAGGGACTGCCGGCTCTAGGACCTCCGTGACGGCTGTACCGCACCCGGGGACTGCTTCACCGCACCCGGGGACTGCTTCACCACACCCGGGGACTACCGGCTCCAAGACCTCTGCAACGGCTGCACCGCACCCGGGGACTGCTTCGCCGCACCTGGGGACTGCCGACTCTAGGACCTTCGTGACGGCTGCACCGCACCCCGCGACTGCTTCGCCGCACCCGGGGACTGTCAGCTCCAAGACCTCCGCAATGGCTTCACCGCACCTGGGGACTACTTTGCCACACCCGGGGACTACCGGCTCCAAGATCCCCATGCCGGCTTCGCCGCACCCGGGAAGTGCCGGCTCCAGCCTAGAGGCTGCCGGCTCCACTGCTCCACCCGGTCGGCCTCCGGACGAGCCCGACCCGGTCATCCGGGCAGAAGTGAATCTGCTGATGCAGACGGTGTGTGCCATCCGGGAAACCCCAACATGGGCCAAGCCGTTCATGGATTTCCTGGCCAGAGGAGAGCTTCCTGAGGAAGAGGTAGAGGCAAGGCAGGTGAAGCGCCGAGCCAACGCATACACCATCATCAACAGCGAGCTCTACAAGCGTAGCATTGGCGGCATTTACCAGCGATGTGTGAGCCAAGAGGACGGAATCCGACTGCTGGTCGACATCCACCAGGGCAAATGCGGACACCATGCATCGTCACATGCCATAGTGGCAAAGGCATTCCGCCACGGGTTCTACTGGCCCATGGCACTGGAAGACGCTGAGCAGATCGTCAAAGCATGCAACGGTTGTCAGCGGTTCAGCCAGCAGAAGCACACTCCGTTCGTAGCACTAAAGACAATTCCCATCACCTAGTCGTTTGCCGTCTGGGGCTGGACATGGTTGTCCCTTTCAAAATGGCTAGATCTGACATGACCCACTTGCTGGTGGTGGTGGACAAGTTCACCAAGTGGATAGAGGCAAAGCCAATAAAGAAGCTGGATGGACCAACGATGGTCAAGTTCTTCATAGACGCTTTGGCTACCCCAATAGCATCATAACCAACAAGGGCACAAATTTCGCCAAGGGATCTTTCACGCGATTCTGTGGAGATAAGGGCATCCACCTGGAACTTGCATATGTGGCTCACCCCAGTCCAACAGGCAGTCTAAGCGAGCAAATGACCTAGTCCTAGCCAGAATCAAGCCCCGGCTGATCGAACCACTGATGTGATCCCCTGGCTGCTGGATTGAGGAGCTACCGGCTGTACTCTAGAGCCTTCGCACCACGCCGAACTGGTCCACCGACTACACTCCTTTCTTCCTCGTCTACGGGGCGGAGGCGGTTTTGTCCACTGACATCGAGTTCAATGCACCCCGCAAACTGCTCTACACAAAACAACAAGCCAAAGAAGCATGGGAAGACAACATCGATCTCCTTGAAGAAGCACACGAGAAGGCCTTGTCCAGATCCGCCATCTACCAGCAAAACTTGTGCCGCTACCACGCCAGCCGGATTTGTAGCGTCTCTTTCCGCGAGGGCGACCTAGTGCTAAGGCTAGTTCAAGACACCAAGGGGATGCACAAGCTGTCTCCGCATTGGGAGGGCCCATTCATCATCAACCGGGCACTATAGAACAACTCATACTACCTCATGGACGCCTGCAAGCCGGAAAAGAACAAGATGGATCGCTCAGGTGAAGAAACTGAACGGACATGGAATGCGAGCCTGCTTCGCCCCTTTTACACTTGAGCAAGAAGTGTATGTATCTTACCTTTATGTAATGAACAAGCATGGGAGCCTCGACACAGTCTCGGGGACTCCGCAATAAATAAGCAAGTCATGTTGCACAAATTGGTTTTCTGGCTGCATTACTCTAACCCCGGGGCTAGCGGTCCGTCTCGGGGACTTGCCGGTTGGCCCAGATGGCTGCGCGACCCATGCGGCAAAGTACTGTACGCAGTTCCTAGGGATTCCTCTTCGGTTCCAGCTGTAGACCGCCAGACAGCTGACAGATCCGGCAAGAGCAGAACGCTCAAAGGCCCCTACAGGAAAAAGCCACGAGGAAACCAAAAACGTCTGGACGTCCCGGTTGCGCTCGCTCGCCTAAACACAATGACCCAAACCTGAAGTATCGTGTAGTACGCCTACTAAGCTACCCCTTCGACTCTGGCTAAAAGCCAGCAAGGGAACAACATCAAAACTGACCAATGCTCACTGAGAAAAGGGTAAAGACATTGGATTTGCGTCAAACAGCGAAAATTTCAAAACTAGTAAATCCAAGATTACAGTTTGAACTTGCATATGCTTAACCAGGCAAACAACTTGTTTGTTTCTATGTTTGCATGAGCCAAAGTCCAACGACGAACACCCAAGCCGAAGGCAAGTAGCTTCCAAGCGGCAGCAGAGCAGGTCAAGGAGCTTCGACCCGGTTGTATTCTCTAGCCGGCCCGAACCTCGGGGACTACACCCTATGGGTGCGCTCGCGCGCCCCCACACAGAAACCTGCAAACAAACAACACAAAGGAGCTTTGACCCGACTGTATTCTCCAGCCAGCCCAAACCTCGGGGACTACACCCTATGGGTGCGCTCGCGCGCCCCCACACAGAAACAAGCATGCAGAAAATGCAGAGCAGAAAGTGCAAACAAAAGAGCACGAGCAAATATACATAGGGAGGCGATGCTCCCACAAGAGTTCGATAACCAGAACACACACAATTGTTCGCACAACACAAAGAAAAGACAAGTTTTTCAATCACAAATACTCCTGGCATACCGGGAATCAAGTTCACTGGGGGGCAGAAGGGCCAAAGGCATCAGTTGGAGCTTGGCTGCTGGAGGCGACGTCTGTTGAGGTGGTCTGCGGTGCAGCCGGAGCATCAGTGCGTGGCGCATCCAGGTTGTGATAGTACCGCTCCGTGCTAGCTGGGTCGCTGAAGTCCCTGTCCAGCGCGACAAAGCTACCGATCATCACGCCACAAGAACGGATGTCGGGAACCTCGGCACGAAGTTGGTCATAGCTGGTCCCTTGGCGAAATCCGCTGGAAAGGCTCCGCAGATCCACATTCGGGTACTAGGACTTCAGCAGCGCCAGCACCATCTCCGTGCCGCCACAAGCCGCCCACTCCCGAGCCACATTCATGAGGTCCGGAGCACCCAAAAGACGATCGGCCAAGGCATCCATGGTGGCTGGCAGGGCAGCTTCGGGCCAGACGTAGTCATAAACCTCGAGAGCGGCGGCATGAAGCCGGTTTGCCTCCTCACTGACCACCGTCACGAGCTCCCTCGGGTGGAGATCCCGATCCAGATCCGTCTCAGGAATCCAGCCCAGTGCCTGATCTGTCGCCTCAGGATACTGAGCTGCAGCCGACAAAAGAAACAATAATCAATACAGACTACAAAGGGCAAAATGGCAAAATTGGCTTAAGTTGAGGGCACTTACTGACAACAATCTCGGCGATCTGGCAATGCTCCGATAGCGCCGCCACCTCCTTGGCCTTGGAAACATTGAGGGCATCCTCCTGGATGGCGTAGAGCCCCTCCAGGTTCTTCAGCGCCTCAGCACGGGTCTCCGCCACTTTCTTGGCCTTGCCAGCCTTGATCTCCATCTGCTGCTAATGCATAGTCAGTTGGACGATCTGGTCCTGGCGGGTCTTGTTGGACTCCTCCAGCCGAGAAACCTCCCCTTTAGCCGGGCTACCTCGCGGTCCCGTTCCGCCAGCAGAGCTGCAGGAGGGTAACCAATATTCAACAAGAAGCGCGAGAAATCGCGCAATCGAGAAGATACGGCAGAGCAAGCAATCTTACGGCCCAGGTCCCGCGAGGTCTTGGTGGCGTTGATGAGAGACCTCTGCGCAAAAAGAGGAGTGAGAACAAGTCGTGGCGCAAGACGGCAAATAAGCATCAAGATTGACAACAGAACACATACCTCGACGGAGGCCCCCAGCGCCTTGGCTTGGCCGAGCCCCTACTCCAGCGCCTCCACCAGCTAGCGAGCCTGGCCAACGGCCAGATTTGCCGCCTCCGACAACTGCGCCAGCAGGGCGTCCAGCGGCGGCGCAGCCCGAGCTGGCGTCCAGCCGGTGACCTGGAGGTCATCATCGCTCACCGGAGCCACGGAGGGCCCAACCTCCGGCTGGACAGGGGCCTCCGGCTATGGCACTTCCACGGGCACCTCCACTCGGTAGGCACTAGAGTCAGCACCCACCGTCGAGCCGGAGGGGAGCATGGTCGTGCCGGTGTGCCCAAGCAGAAGACCCTTAGCAAGTCGAGAGACGGCCTCAGCCCGGTGAAGCGTCGCGGGCGCAGCCGAAGGCACCACCTCCGCCGCATCCACACCAGCCCCAACCGGCTGAGCAGATGTCGCCTCGGGAGCCAGAGCCGGTGCAGCCTCGGATGCTGTAGTCGGTGCACTCCCCTCCATAGTAGTCGGAGGGGCGGACGTGGTGGCGATGGTCGCAGAGCCGGGCAAGGCCATCGCCTCGCTACAGAAACACAAGGAATGAGCAACGCAGATGCGAGCAAGTCAACACAAGTACCGGGAGGATAGAAGCCCCTACCTAGCAACGCTCGGCATGGTGGTTGCGGGGCGGGGCGCGCCGCCTCCAGCCGGAGCATCGCTAGTGGGGGGGGCACGCTTCCCCCTACCCCTGGCGCGGTCACCTCGGCCAGGTCCACATCCTCGCCATGAGTGGCTGTTCCGATGCAAGCAAAACGTCAAGTTTGCGGCTAAAAGCGTAGAAGGGCAAACTAGACAAGGACAAAGGACAAACTCTCACCGGGTGGGAACTCCCAGCCCTCGTCGGCCCGCATATGGAACCGCTCTAGCTCCGCCGGCGGCGCCTTCACCAGCTTGAAGTCCGCAACAAAGTTGGGGAGCTCGTTGTCCCCCATACCGTCCTCCGCTAGCTGCGCCGTGAAAAGCTACTCAACAAGGGAAGATAAGAGGCACGAAACGGGAGTCCCTCAGGAAAATCCATCCGGAGAAGAGCAAGAAAGACATACCTTCGGCAGAAGACGGCTGTGGTGGTACGGTCGGCAGGAGAACACTCAGTCCTCCTCCAGCCCCTCCTTCGAGATGGTGGCGAGCCATTTGCGGAGGGCGGCATGCGGTACATCTAGCCGGGATACCCGGGTGGGATCCAGATGGCTAGAGAGGTGGCACATCTTGTGCGACTGGTGCTGCAGTGGGAGCACACGGTTTGCCATCTAGGACAGCAGAATATTGCGGGCGGTGAGCCGCTCCTTCTCCACAAGGACCGCCAGCCGGGCGCCCATCCGGTCGATGTCGCCCTGGGCACCCAAGTGTTGGACGCTCTAGGCCTTCCGGCTAGAGAGGATGTTGGCGAAGGCGGGGACCTTGATGAATTCCACCTGGTGTTGTTCCGCACGTAAAAGTACGAGCGCTGCTAGAGCTTGACGGTGTCGGGGAGCTCCAGGCGTGGTATGGGTGCCGATGGCCGCGGGTAGATGGCGTAGCAGGCCGTCTCCATCAGCGGCCCGCCCTTCCCCACCACCCGAACCTTGAAGTAGAAGAACTTCAAGAAGTTCGCGGCGTCGGGGCAGACGCCAAGGAACGCCTCACAGCAGGCCGCGTGATGCAACAGCATCGACACGGCGTTGGCTCCGAGGTGGTGGAGCTGCAGGTCGAAGGTGACGAGCAGCTCCAAGACGAAGCGGCTCAGCGGCAGCCCAAGGCCGCGAGCAAAGTGGGCGAGGAAGACGACGGCCTCGCCAGGCTGGGAGTTGGGCACCCGCTCGCCCTCCGGCCCGAGGCGATGCTTCACCAGCTGCTCCGACGGCAGGAACTTCCCCTGCCAGTACTTCTTCACCAATTCCTCGGTGACATACGAGCCGCACCACCCGCCGACAACCTCGGGCAACATCTTACTTGGAAAAGTGGTCGTGGTTGAAGCACGGGGTCCCGTTGCCGAGGAAGAGGAGCGGCACCGAGGACCAAGAAACGGTGGCACAGAGAGCAGTGAAAGGCTAGAGTGCAAGGGAGAATAGGGACAGCAGGCATAGGGAGATGAAGTGAGGAGCCACCACTCCTTGGCGTATGTATTTATCTAGGAAGAAGGGCCACGCCGGTTCCCCTCCCTCTGTGCCACGTGGAAAGCAACCGCCCCACGCAACCACGAGGTTCGGGACGGATCGCGTGCGCCAGCACCACGCGCACAGAAGATCCCGCAGAAGTTACTGCGGGAGGCAAACCACGTCCACGATCTCCAAGGAGACGCAATGATGAAGGCATGCACGCGGTTACCAAAAAACTGCAGCAGCAGACCCAGAAGTCAAACTGACGCGACGTGCGCCAGAAACGGCAGGCATGGCTGACACGAGCGCCGATGACAACAAACTGGCGATCCCTCTCCCAGCCGGGTGCGGCAGCCGGTCAAGAAGATCACCGCTCACACCCTGTGGGTGGGGCCATCGGCTCCGTAGCCAGTAAACCCCAGCCGGGAAACAACACAGAATCCCAAGCTGGTACAAGACAAAGACTACAAGACAAATGAAAACGACAAAGCATCTGCACCACCAATCATTTCAAATAAGCACGCAAGAACTTCTCCACGGGGCCAAGTCCTACCACGCTCGGGGACTAGTGTCGAGGGGATGACCCCCGGGTAGGCCAAGACGGGACCAACCGGCCGGCTCCAAGGAGCTCATGCCTTCTGGACCTAGATCAAGGAACCGTAAACCAGGTGGAATTCCCCACCCGGTCCGCATTCAAGTTTCCCCGGCTAGCCCGTCTAGCCGGGTAGCCAGAAAAACCGGCTGGGAGGCCACTCCTAGCCGGCCGCCTCAGATCCGCTGGCCATGGTACGGTGGGGTGATGCTCCTTGCTGAGCGCACCTTTGACCGGACAGGCTGGTTGGCCTGGCTAGTGCTACTGGACAACTACGCCAAAGCTAGAGGCTAACGAGCAAACCAAGGGTTGACGAGGAAAGCTCCGGCTTACGCATAAAGAACCGGCTGACGAATAAAGAGCCAGATGATGAGTAAAGCAAGGGCACTGGACACTGTAGCGTGGTCCTCCCCTGTACTAGAGGCTTGACTGGACCCGGGCCTACCGTTTGGCCCTGTCCAGCCGGCCCACTTTGTAAGGCCCAAATCCAAACAGTAAACCCTAGAACCCACCTTGTAAACTACCTCCTCAACCTGTATATAAGGGAGGGTAGTACTAGGGTTCTAGGTAGACACAAGAGGAAGGACTTAGACAATTTCAAGCAAGAAGTAGCTAAGGAAACAGCTCAAGGAGCATCTGTATTGGACATTTTCCCCCTTTGATAGTAGATCCTTGCAGGAGTAGGAATTTTACCTCGCCAAGAGGGCTCCGAACCTGGGTACATCGCTGTGTTTGCAGTATCTGTGCCCAACCCGTTGGGAGTAGCCATCGATAGCATCCTGATTTCCCCCTTCAATCCATCCCCGATGGTACTACCGTGTTCCACACCTCGACACTCACCTAGCATAGGTTGCAACTCACCTAGGTCGATCCCTAGGGCAATGGCAAGCAGGGTGATGATGCCTCCACCTGTTATTGGTCCTTGGATTTGGGAGGTTTGGTGCTTTAGGTAGCACACAAGGATTGCGCCCAAGTTTAGTGACAAGTCGCAGTTGGTGTAAGCAGCTTTTGCAAGGACTAAGATGTCTTCCTCATTGAGTCTTGTGAACTCATTTCTTGCCCGCAAGGTGTTATCAATAACATAGAACAAATAGCGAATTGCAGGATGTTGAATATTTTTACCCTTGCTTACTCTAGTAGTGAAACTCATTCCATTATAATATTGTACAGGGGAAGGGTGTAAGCCAGTAAAGGATGCGCGTAAGGCATTAACATCATTGTTTGGGAAATTAAAACATGTGCGCCATTCATCTAGTGTTAAAGTGTAATTGTTTTTCATAAGACGACAACAAATCATGTCCTCTCCTTGCCATAGTTTAATGGTGCTTTGCAAAGAACTTAGAAATTCAATAGTTAACCAGTGATAAGTAGGAACATCATTGTATACAAAGTTTTACAGGCCAGCTCTATTGCAAAGTAAATTGAAGTCATTAGAAATATCGAGTTGGTTCAATATGATGGGGTAAGCCCACTTGGTGGCCTTCACTTCTCGGTTCTTGATCCTTTCAAAGCGATCACGTTGGATCTCATTCCTGAACCGTATCCCCATGCGTTCTTGAGTGACAGCCCAAGAAGCGCTAGCGGCGGCACGAGCACGAGTTTGGCTCCTTGTGTTCATCATCTAAAATAATGAAGAAAGACAAAAAATAAAACTTTCTGATCTAACAATAGTAAGTAAAACATGTTCCTCATCATAGCACACTAAAGAATCCCCTCAAAATAATAATCTAGGCAAGAGAATCATGGCAATTAGTTCATAGTAGGTCTCACCCTAGATTGATAATGATAATAGATCGAAGATGAATTTGCGAAAAGTAATTGGAGGATCGGAGGAGGAGCATACCGTATATCACTTGTGTGCGAGAAAATAGAAAGGAATTGAATAGAGATGAAGATCTCTTGAGGTTTTTAGAGAGTTTGGAGGTAGAAGAGAGAAAAAGGATTGAAGTTTTGGGGTTGGAGGTACCTCCCAAGGCGTTTTTGTGGTCGGACAAAACAATACGGGCGGAACTATACGACCGGAACAATGTGTTCCCTCCGTATAGTTGGCATGCTATCAATATTTTAGGGTTTCCACCTAGTGGCGCAGCTATACGACCTGAACTATACGTCTAGAACAATGTGTTCCCATCGTATAGTTGGTCATCAAACCCTTTGTACCTGGAAAATAAATTGTACGAAAGCATCGATATCTATACGACCGGAACTATACGGCTGGAATTTTTATTCCCGTCATGTAGTTGGTCGTTAAACCGTCAGTACATATGAAAGAAAAATTGTCGATGGCAAAAATATCTATACGACCGGAACTATACAGCCAGAATTTTTATTCCGACCATATAGTTGGTCGTTAAATCTTCTGCATACATCAAAAAAATCTGTTTCTTCGTGAATTCTTTCTTATCCTGTAACTTAGTGAAATACCTTGTTTTTGACAGAAAAATGATAGTAAAAATTGTCGACCAACAACAACATATATTAAATAGAATTTTTAGTACTACCAAACTTGTTCTCCTCAACTAGAGCTTTCTAGCACACTTTATTAAACATAAACTAAAACTAAAACTGAAAAATTTAACTCAAACCTTTATTTCACATGGGTTGCCTCCCATGCAGCGCTCTTTTATGGTCAATAGCTTGACCTCAATGTTGCTCACTTAGGCCATATGAGTGGAACACACATTCCAAAATAGTTGGCCTTTAAAGTGATGGCCTCCTTTTCATCATGCTTGGCTTTCTTCTTCCTGGGGAAATGAATAACAAAAGGATCCAATGAAGGCAATTGAAGCTTCACGCTCCCTTCATGTAGATTAATCAAAGCCTTAATAGATCTTAAAAATGGACGACCTAATATAATAGGAGCAGTAGCATCTTCAGACATGTCAACAATAAAAAAATCAATAAGAGCAGGATAGCCTTTAATGTATACTAAAGTATTCTCCTTAATTCCTACAGCTTGTTTGTGGCTAAAATCTACAAGATGTAATTTTAACTCGGTGATTTCAAAAGAGCCAAGATTTAACTTGTTAAAAATACTCTTTGGAATTGTTGAAACGCTTGCACCTAGATCACAAAGTGCAGCTATCTCATTGGTCCCAATCTTAATCTTAATAGTCTGCTCAAATATATCATCAAGCTTCACAGGTAATTTTTTAGCAATTTGCTTATATTGTTCCTCAAGCTCACGTACCTTTATTGTTACATGATTAATGAAGTGTTGGTACATAGATTCCTCATTTCCTTCACTTTCCGGAATCTTAATGTTGATCATTTTTACAAGATCTTCAACGTAACTTGGTGAAGGAGCATTACTATAATCAAGTTCTTCAGGCTCCTCCCTTTGGATTCTCATCATATTTAGGTATTCAATAGGATTGGGCTTAGCTTTACCTGCAAATTTAGCTAGAATGAGAGTTTGACTCTTGGTTATCTTACCTAGCTATGCCTCAACAATCCTCATTCTTTCTTGGAGGGCCTGCAAATGATTCCTCAAACTTACAGCTTGGTTAGATAATTTACCAAGCATAGCATCATGGTTCTCCGTTATTTTAACAAGGATATTATTTTTCTCATTTTGTGAGTCTATAAAGGACTTAAGTGTTTCTTGGAGACTACCATTACTAGTTCCCATATTATTATTAGAGTTACCTGTAGGACTAGAATAGTGTTTCTGAAAGTTAGGATTGTAATTCTTCTTCCAAGCATCGTTATAATCATTACGAGCTATGAAGTCTATTTCTTCAATATTTGTTTCTGGGATAGATCTTACCTAGGTTTCGTTACCTTTTATGGCTATGAGCTCATCCAACTTAGCATTGGGTTCTTCATTTTCTTGTGGTGAGACCGAGTTCACCTTCTTCGTGTTTGATCTATCCACATGCCACTGGGCATGGTTGTCTTGCATATTGTCTAGCAGCTGCTTTGCTTCGGTAATATATTTACCCATAAATGTTCCTCCAGTTGCAGTATCAAGCATAGAATTAGACACAGGATTAAGAGCATTATAAAACAAATGGAGAATTAACCAGTCTTCCATCCCATGACTAGGACAGTTTCTCATGCATTCATTCATCCTCTCCCATGCAAGCTCTACTGGCTCACGCTCTTCCTGTCTAAAACCAGTAATATTAGATCTTAGTTGTATAGTCTTTGCAGGTGGGAAAAATTTAGTCATAAATGAAGAAGTACATTCCACCCATGATGTACTAGTATTTCTAGGCAAAGATAGCAACTATTCTTTTGCTCTTCCTCTAAGAGAGAAAGGAAATAAACACAATTTGACCGCATCGGGGTCAACATCTTTTATACGCGTCATATCACATATTTCAGTGAAAGTGTTCAAGTGCATACATGCGCCCTGAACAGCAGATCCTCCAAATGTCTATTGAACCAAACTTAAATAATGGGGCTTAATTTCATAGTCATCAGCAGCAATTGCTGGCTGGGTAATAGGAGTACGCAAATAATCATTGTTGGGACTAGCAAACTCCCCAAGCTTCTTTTCAGTTATATTTCCTATGTTTTTGGGTTTCTTAAACAGAGACTTAAAATAGTAAAACAAGAATTTAAAGGCTAACTAATTTTTTTGGTTTTTCAAATAAATACTGAAAGCAAACTAAAAATTAAAAACAAGAATTAAAACTAGCAAGGTTCCTACTAACCTCACCCGGGTAGCTATTGCTTCCCCGGCAATGGCACCAAAAAAGGGTTGATACTTTTGATCCAGATTACGGATGTAGTATAGCTCTTTTCCCCTAGTAGACCTAGGTTTATCGAATCCTCGGGAAGCAGAAGCGTAGTGAAGTTACTTTAACGGACCTTTGGTAGTTTTAGAATTCCTTTTGTGTTTTTACCGGACCAAGAGTTTGCATCTTTTGTTGTTATCGATGATGGCGAGAGAGGGCCTAGGGCGTTCGGTTTCACCTGTAGCTGTGCAAAACATCTGATGGGAATAAAAGATAGAAATAAAGTATGCATGTAATTGTTAGAGCAAGATAAATTATATGTGGGCAGTGCATCCATAATTGCTATTGCCTCCGCAATCGCTTAGAGCAATAACCTACTAGTCTCATCCATATAAGAAAGAGAACTAATAATATTCATAGTGACGTCATCGTTAATCCCAAGTAAATCTCTCACATACAACCGCACTACCCCTTCTGTCACTGGGTTCCCAACCTGCAGATTAGTCATTACTCATACTCCCTATACCTGGCTCAATCCTCAGGGTCTTGGGTGCCTGACAAGTCCTTATACTAAGGCAAGAGAGGATATAATAATCACCATGTCATACAAACTAATACATGATCCTATCTATGATAAATAACATGCACAAAAGCTACATGGCTAGGCCGAAGCCCTTAGCCCAAGGAGAATTACTCACACATAGAGATGAGATCAAAGATCATAAACATTGTAATGGAAATCATGAGATTGATAGCAAATAGTCTTATAATGTCGCCAATCGAAGATGAGATCTACTATTACAAGTGGTGGAATATAGCTATGGTGGTAGAGAAGGGTTTGGAGATTAGATCTAAGTCTATTCCTCTGGCGGCTGATGATCTGAGGAGCTGGCGAACGGGGGCGTGCGTGAGGTGATGGAGAGGTGAGAGAGAGGCAGAGAGGCCATTTTCTCATCTCATGAGGCCTCTTTATATAGGGGTCCCTTCATGAAAGTTGTTCTGTTTGACCTAGCGGTGGCGGTGGCAACTATACGATCGCAACTATACGGCCAGAATTTTATTCTAGTCGTATAGTTGGTCGTTAAAGCGTCTACCTCCGTTCCATGACTCTTGGTTTCTTCTGCTGGTTGGAAATCTCGTATCTTTGAATTTAATATAGTGATTCCCTTCATCAAACGTCATTATCTGCGCAGGAAAAAATAAAAGAAAGGATTACCCCTTTGACCATTAGGCATCAGTGGCAGGGTTTAGAGAGATGTTTCATCAAAAATATGAATACTATCCGGTTTAAATGTAGACGTACATGGCTATATTTTAGAGCCATGAGACACCTCTCTCCACTTATCCAGATCAGCATTGGACCCACAGCTTATCCACGTGAGCACCGAACCCATAGCTTACCCAGGTTAGCGTTGCAAGATGAGACCCCGAGCCAGCCCCGTGCCCGTGCCATTGCCTCCCCTTTCTTCTTCTTCTCTGTCGACGACGGCCATTTGTCTATATTCATTTTCATATAGTAAAATGTAATGCATATACGAAAATTATACACCTTTGAACTCTTTGAAATTGCACTTAGGACATGATGATGTTGTGCTAATAAAATCCTGATCATTTATCATTTCAGTGAAATATAATGCATAAACTTGCATAATATAAACCTTTGGACACTATGAAATGGCACTTAATACTTGATAATGACGTTCTAACAAAATTTTGAGAGATTTTTTCTCCCCTATTTTCATAGAGTGGAATGTAATGCATAAACTTGCATATACGAAAATTATACACCTTTGAACTCTTTGAAATCGCACTTAATACGTGATAATATTGTGCTAAGAAAATCTTGAGATATTATCATTTTCATAGAGTGGAATGTAATGCACTGACTTGCATATCCGAAAATTATAAACCTTTGAACACTTTGAAAATCACACTTAATACGTGATAATGATGTGCTAACAAAATTTTGAGAGATTATCATTTTCTCCCCATTTTCATAGAGTGGAATGTAATGCATAAACTTGCATATACAAAAATTATACACATTTGAACTCTTTGAAATCACACTTAATACGTGATAATGTTGTGCTAAGAAAATCTTGAGAGATTATCATTTTCATATAGTGGAATGTAATGCATAAACTTGCATATACGAAAATTATACACCTTTGAACTCTTTGAAATCGCACTTAGGACATGATCATGTTGTGTTAATAAAATCCTAATCATTTATCATTTCCATGGAGTGAAATATAATGCATAAACTTGAGTATACGAAAATTTTAAACCTTTGAACACTATGAAATCGCACTTAATAACGAGATAATGATGTGCTAGCAAATTTTTGAGAGATTATCATTTTCTCCCCCATTTTCATAGAGTGGAATGTAATGTATCAACTTGCATCTATGAAAATTATACACATTTTAACTCTTTGAAATCACATTCAATACGTGATAATATTGTGCTAGGAAAATCTTGAGAGATTATCATTTTCATAGAGTGGAATGTAATGCACAAATTATACACCTTTGAACACTTTCCATTCAAATTATATTCAAAATCATTTGTTTATGGAGTTAAAGTATTGGTTGCAAACTCGTTATTTTGCATGGATAGAGGGGTGCCCCCCAAAAGATATAGGGGTTTATCATGTCCGCTAGATCACAAAGGATCAACGGTTGGTGTGCACGATCCGCGTGACAATTATCTCAACCAATTAGAGCGTGGCAGCCAAGATGAGCACAAGCGTGAGAGATTGTGACTAAGAGAGGGGAAAACTGCACAAAACTTAAGAACCAAGGGAAAAACTGAGTAGAACTTAAAAACAAGGGTAAGACTAATAAAGGGATTCAAATAGAAATTAGAAAGATATTTAAAAAAAGGGAAAATGCATCTTTTATACAATAAAATACATCTTGGCATACATCAAACTATTTGCAATTCAAATATACACCAGTTTGACAATTATTGCCTCACTGAAACAAACTATTTGGGGAGGGATGTTTTGGAAAGAGGCTTGAGTAGAAAGCCATGAACCTTCATAGATAGTAGATGATTTGAGAAGTGGTGATTTAGGTTAAAACTTGATTTATATACATTTCTTATGGTGGCAGGTCACATAATAAGACTCCTTTGATAGATGCCACTATGTTTTGATCTTTTTGAATGTGTTATGCATAAAATGACTCAATTAGCTAGCTAAAACCCATTCGTTGACTCTGTGTTGATCATCCACCGGAGGGTAAAACTGAGTATATTGCACACAACAGTGTTAGTACTAGAGGGCAAAACTGAGTACAACCAAACTGCCAGTGTTACACTCGAGGGCAAAACTGAGCACAACTAAGTCGCCAGGGTAAGAAACAAGGGAAAAAATGTGACTCATGGTACACATGTGCGGTGCACGGGGCGGTAGTGGACACGTGTGGCCGTGCATGGTGCAGTAGCGCATGCAGTTACGCGGTGCACGGTGGTGCAACAAAACGTCACTTCTCTTCTCCTTTATAGAGGCCTCCTCACTCTCACTCATCACTCACTCACTCACTCAAACGTCTCCACTGTCCGTCTATCCCATCACCTTCTGCAAACCCCCAAGAAAACTCCAACCACACTGACGATGGAGAAGAATGGAGCGGTGGCCATCGGCGCCTCCAAGGCCACCGGCGAGGAGGCCCTTGTCCCCGTACAGGCCCCCGTCGAGGCATCGAAGGAAGCCGCCTTCCCTGTCTAGACCCTCGTCCCTGCTTCCGTCGTAGCCGCCAGCGAGGAGGCCCCCGCCGGTCTTGGGCAGATTCCGCTCGGCTGGAACCCCTACGAGGAGGAAGATTACATCAGGCCGGAGAACCCCTACGACACCAGCATCGCCGACCCATGGTAGGAGGTAACTCGGGTTTTCTCCCCTTCCCTTGTTCTTCCCCCATTCCCATTGTTGGATGCTAGATCGTATGTTATTAGGATTCAGTTGTTCGTATTTTTACAGTAGTTAATCCTCTTGTGTTAGATCTCATATTTTGATGAATCCCCCTGTTCATAGTTGCGATCAGTATTCGATTTGGTTTGAGATTTGGGGAATAATCAGGGGATCTCAATCGGTTAATTTATGCAAATAATCAATCCCGATAATCAAGGTATCTCAATCATGTCCTTATTGCACTCTACTGTTTTTCCAATAGGAGGATAGCAGCGACATCTGCAACGACAACGAGTCCAAGGACACCAAGACTCGTGAGGTGCTGAGGAGGCTAAAGTCCGGCCAGTACGACAACTTCTTCGCCCACGACATCTACAGGTGCCCCTTCTGCACCACTAGGAGGCTCAGCGCCACCGACTTCGACTCCCTCATGAAGCATGCCGAGGACGTGAGGACCCGTGGCAAGTCTGTGAACGTCCATGGCTTCAGAACCAAGCACCAAGCGCTCGGTTTTCACCTCCACAACCTCTAGAAGGTGGCCATAGAGGAGAGTCGCATGCCCCCGATCAAGCCCAAGAAGCCCAAGGAGCCCAAGGTCAAGGGACTGGGAAGCAATAAATGGAGGACGCGCCAGAGGACCTCCTAACGGAGGCCATGAGGGGCCACTGATCTTGTGCTACTGCTGCTGTGAAGCAGCTTCTTATGTATTGTTTGTGTTGAACTTGTCCGCTGCTGCTACTAAGCAGCCTAATTGCCGAACCTTGTTAAGTACCATACTATATATATATCCTATATTAGCTACTTTATCTACATCCGCTATGTTCATTGGATATATTTATGGTGCTGGTTAGATTTATTGCTCTAGATTTGCTACCAGATTGGGAAAAACGAGGGCCAAAAGGAACAATGAAATGAAGAGAGAAGCTTCTCTAGATTCGCTATCTTTTTGGGCAAAAAACAATTGTTAGCGAGAGAAAGGGGAAAAGACGCTCTTAAAAAGGCCAATCATAAAAATAACAAAAAAGAAAACTTCCAATTTAGGCGACATGGCACACGTAACCACCAAACGCGCCCCACATGGTCCCACACCACGTCCCCCATAACACGTTCCCAACAAACCTGTCCCACGTAGTCCCATATAGCGCAGCCCCACACGTCAGCATAACATGTTCCTGACCAAACGACCCCACATGGTCCTACACCGCGTGGCCCCACACGCCAGCGAATGGTCAAGCTGACGGCAGCTGCTGTTCGATCTCTTTGATGGGTTTCTGAGAAGGAAAGGGGCAAAAGTGAGGAAATGTTAAGCAGCTGGGGAAAACTGAGTACAACTAACAAACCAGGGGGCACGGAAATAGAAATACCTAATAATAATGGAGCAAATCATGATAATCTCTCATTTGAGAAAACTGTTAGAACTTTTATACAAGCTCAAACTGAGCAAAATAATATGCTTATTAGAATCACGGAGAACCATGGAAGTAGTATAGGAAAATTATCTAACCAAGAAATTGCAATTAGAAATGATGTGCAGGCTCTACAGGAAAGGACAAAGAGCATGGAGGCTCAGTTGGGCAAGGTAGCTGAGAGCCAAGCTCTCATACTAGAAAAGTTTGCTGGAAATCCCGAGCCAAATCCGGTAGAAGACCTCAAGATGATGAGGGTGGTAACAAATGAAGAAAAGCCTCAAGAGCTAGATTATAGCAACTCGCCAACACCGGAATATACCATGGAAGATCTACTAAAGATGATCATCGTGAATAATCCTGGTATAGAACAAGGTAATGATGCTATGTATCAACAATTTATACAACAACTAGCATCTAAAGTTCAAGATTTAGAGATGGAGTATAAGAGACTAGCTAATAAGCTTCATGCTAAGCTAGATGATATATTTGAGCCCACTATTAAAGTTAAGGTGGGAGTTAGTGGATATCCGCACTTTGTGATCTTGGCGCAAGTGTCTCAAAAATTTCCAAAAGCCTATTTGACAAATTAAATTTGAGGGCCATTTGTAACTACTAAATTGAGACTCCATCTAGCGGATTCAACTTACAAACAAGCTATTGGGATAAAAGAAAATATAGTGGTTAAAATTAAAGGTAGTCCTGCTCTTATTGATCTTGTTATTATGGACATGCCTGAAGATCCCATAGAACCTATAATTTTAGGTAGGCCATTCCTAAGAACTATCAAAGCTTTAATTAATTTACATGAGGGGAATGTGAGAATAGGGCTACCATCTAGAGATCCTTTTATAGTCCACTCCCCTAGGAATACGAAGGCCAAGCCTAATGATGACGATGGTATAATTACTTTGAAAGCCGATTACTTTGGAGTGGGCATTCCACTCATTAAACCTAAATGATTTCCATCGGGGTCAAGCTAACTATAAGCGCTTCATAGGAGGTAACCAATGTGAAATATAGTTCTACTTTTGTGTTAGTTAGTTTGTTTTGTTTTTGTTTTGTTTTGTTTGTTTCTAATAAAGAGTGTTCAAGAAGACCTTTGGAGAGAGGGGAAGAAATAAGGTAATCCTCGATCTCTTAGTTTACTAACACATGGCCTAAGAAGTATTGCTGATTTGCTGTTATTTTGTCCTTCGGTAAGATGTGCAAATACGCACGGAGCTACTAATCAAATTCTTTGAGTTTTGCAGCTAACGGGCCATTTAATGACGAGTGGTACGACCAAAAGGGCCCATACCGTGCGCCCGTACCACCTCGAGGCATTGGAAGATAGAAATTCTGATTTTTGCCATAGGAAACAGTGCTCGTAACGACTACTAGCACGGTCGTACGCGCCCGGGGTGCATGCATGTACCGTACCCTCGAGAAAAATATCAGATTTCAAGCAAAGGTACCGAATGAATAACGACCAGCAGTACGAATGCGCGCGACCGTACAACACGCTCGTACCGAGTGCATCGCCGGAAGGGAGTCGTCACCCCCAAGGTATGTCACCCGGTACGGGCGAGCTCTGGCCGTACCACCCGCCCGTACTATGTACGCGACTGCCATAAAAACTACGAAGAGGTAACCTAAAATCCCCCAAACAAATCTTTCTCTTTCTTCTTCCTCCAAACTCCAAACCACCTCCATTGGATCTTCAAATTTACTCAATCTTTCTGCAATTCCTTGCACTCAATCGATCTAAGGTATGATTCTCCTCCGATCTTCAACTTATTTGTGATGAAGCTTCACTCAATCTTTCATCATTGTCAATCTAGACTTAGGTCTTGTTCTTGATCTAATCTTGATATTGAGCACACTTAGTATTGTTTTAGAGGAGTTTATTTTGTAACTAGTGTAGAGGATCATTTATGCTATCTTTCTATTAGATTAAAATCTTTAATTAGCAACCTTTATTTATTTTATTTTATTTTAGATTAACACGAGGAGCCGTACACGTGTGATGGCTGCGTAACCTTTTCCGCACCACCCATTGATATGTTGACCTCCGAGTCACTTAATATCGAGTTCACTAAGGAGTTTCAGCTGAACCGTTTCAACCGTATCAAGCTCCGAGAAATCAAGTCCACCAAGTGGGTGTGTCCTTATATCCTGAACCAACTTGACATTCGTGTTGATTTCGATTTCCTTTGCAACAATGTTGGTTTGTATGACTTTGTCTTCCAGAATGTCACCATGTACCGCCGCTTGACACTTGAGTTTCTCAGCACTTCACGCATACAGTGCGCTCTCACTATTGTTCTGAGGATCAAAGGCCTGGAGTTGATCGCATCAACTTTCGTCTTATGAACTATGAGTACTCCTTGACACTCGACCAATGGGATCCATGTCTTGGGTTTGCCAACAACACCACCGACATACACTCCACTACTTTTGTTTTAAATCCCGCACCTTAGGAGTACTTTAATTTGATAAGAATCCGTGGAAACACACCCAAGGTTAACCAAATTGATCATCCTGCTATTCGTTATTTGTTTTATGTTATTGCTAACACCTTGCAGGCACGGGGCGAGTTTACTAGAGTTAATGAGGAGGACATGATGATCCTCGCAAAGGCTGCTATTATTAATTGTAACTTAATGCCAAATTTGGGCACTCTTCTTGTGTTTTACCTTAAGCATCAGGCTCTTCAATCTTGAGGACCCATATGCAGAGGAGGAGTTGTAAACGTTCTTGCACGCACACTTCACATCAACCTAGGTAATATCCAACCGTTGACAGGAAGTCACCGTCTCAGTCTTTCTACTCTAAGAGCATGTGGTATGGTTTCTAGAACTGATGGTAGATACTTCCTTGATATACCTAGAGCGGATCACTTGATCCCATCTCCTTTACCTAATGGTCTATTCTCTATCGAGGATGGACGTTTGCGTTTTGACGCGTAGGTTGAGGCAAATCTACCCTATCAAGAAATACCCGTGCGATGGGGAGGAGGAGAAGATGAAGAAGTAGAACAAGAGGGACCCAAACAAGATGTGCAGCCACCAAACTACTACACCACCTATGAAGATATCTATGCGCTCGAAGGAAATATTCAAAACATGAACAACCTCTCCATCAACCTTCGAGATGCTTCTGCAAACCTTGCCACCTAGTTCCATGATTGGAGCACCCAATGGAACACGTGAGAGTATCCACCACCACCACAATGAGCAACAAAAGAACTTGCAAAAGCCTGAGCTTGGGATGTGTTCCCCTGACAAATTTATTTGTGTAATAATGAGGTTGTACTCCATCTCCTTGGGAGCTTTGAAACACTCGTGTTGGCTTGTTCCAACACTTTGCTTTTTAGTTTGCTTTCGTTTTTAGTTTGCTTTTGTTTGTTTGTTTTTGTTTTCTTGGTTCCTAGCTTGGTCGCAAGTTCATTTATATTCTTTAATCCCTATCCTCAAAAATATAAAAAGATTTTTCTATTTTTCGTAAATGTGGATTCGCACTTTGCCTCTTTGCTTTAGTATTATTATGAGAGTAATCGTGTTTGAGTTTTGAAGGAACACATCTCTATAAGGAAGAGTATAATGAAGTCACTTATGAGAGGTATATCCTATGTTTCCCACTTTTGAAGTTTGAGTTGTTTATCCTAGTTGATTGATTTGCTAAGATGCCATGCTAGTGGGAGTAATTTAATATGGTTAGAGTAGATATTTTTATTAGTCTGATGATTAGTTGTGGAAGCTTTTGCTCTAGTTCTTTTAGCTAACCGAGTCTTGCCTTGGAAATAATATTACCAATTACACATAAGAAAAGTCTGAAATTTACGACTTGTTTGATGAATGATTGTCTTGAGAGTATACCCTTGAAGATACTTAACCCCATAGATGTTTTGATAGTCTTAATGGCACTCATGAAAGGAGTTGTTTGATTGAAATGAAGTCTAGTGGTAATTGTGATGCATGCCAAAGCTAGCATTGTGGATCAAATCGCGGTACTAGCATAAAAAGGAGAAAGAAAAAGTTATGTGCACACATTTGGGATGCCAACAACTCCGCTAGCTTTTGAATGATCTATGGTATAACCCCGGATTTCAACTATGAGTTGATGACATGAGTGGCATACATGTCAATATATGGGCAAAAGTATTGGTACTCTCAAAGGTTGTTCAAGCACTTGTAAAAGAAACAACCAATGATCCATGAAAGAGGAAGAAAACAAAAGAAAAATAGAAAAGAGATATGTATGAAGATCCACATAACAAGTCCTTGGTATGATCTCGTTACTACTTTTTGAATTAGGAGTGTTTGTGATGGACTTGATTTATTGATATGGGTGTAAATAAGACACTTCACTATTATGCTACTTAGGACATGAAACTCTCTTACTCAATTATGCTATTTAAACATCCTAGTATTCCTTGGCAAGCTAAGAGTTAACTAGAAGAATTGGATTGATTACCACACTTCTAGTTATTTATACTTATATTAAACTTTAATTTGATTGTCTTGACTTATGAAGCTTATATAGTACTCTTGTCATCTCTCTAACTTTGATAACCCTCGCAAATGAATGAAGTGCTGAGCGCATATGACTACCAACCGTAAGTGAATTCTTATTCTTGTTGTTTCAAGTTTAAACACTGAATTCCTTATAGTTCTTTTGTTTCTTCTTGCTCGAGGGCGATCAAGGTTTGAGCTTTGGGGAGGTTGATGGATCCAAAAACAGCCATCTTCCATCGTGTTTAAATAGTGTTTGTGATCAAGCAGTTAACAAGAAACTCTCAGTCCTTCCCACTAATGACTAATAATTGGAAAGATATGCAAAACCTTGCTTTGAATTGTGTTGTGTAGGAAATCACGCATTTTAATGTGAAATCAGGAGTCATAATGAAGGTTTTTGAGGAAGTCCACACGACCAAGTAATTGGGGAGTCATTCCCTAGCGTTTGCAAGCTTAACGGCCACTGGTACGAGCAGGGCCTGCCCGTACCATGTGGCGATGGTTTCGTCTCATCAAACCCTACAACTTTCATGAAGATGCCTATATATTTTCAGGCTCCAGCCGCCGGCCAGAGAGCCGCCATTCTCATATTACATCACAACACTGCCAAAGGAGATCCACACCATTGTTCATCCATTGTTCATCACTTCCATCATCCATCCACTCCATTAGCCATAGCCATTACTTTGTACTTTAGATATCCTTGTGATTTGGCGACCATTGTAAGAATATTTGATTTCAATCTAAGTATTTTTCACAATGTTTTCTATCCTAGATCTATTTGTTATGAATGAGTAGTCCTCATGGGCTACGGGTTGGGGAGAAACCTCGTAACAATCATGTACATCTAATTCATGGGAGTATTGTGTTTTGTTTGCAGTTGAGATTTGTATCTTTTGTTTCTTTGTCTCTTGTCTCGATCTGTGGACTTGTAGGTACCCAAGATCCCATAGATTGATAAAGGCTTGAGGTGAGATACTTGGCTAGCGGCGATCTCATAGGAACCCATTGATAGAAAGGGTAGTATGGTCTTCGCTTAGCGACCCATTCGGGATCACAACAACATCACCAATTAAAGCTTTGATCTGTGTTTTACACTTAATAATCGTTTGTAGCCCATTGCCTCGGTGTGCACTCGGTTGGATTAAAAGACTATTACTATGCCCGCTGCATCACGGGGGCTCTATTATATTAGGATGTGTTGCCCACAAGAGATTATCTCCGTTCAAACATTACACATGACTATGCTTATTATTATCTTTTATCCCATATGATGTGTAGCTGCAGGTGTATATTCAACCCTAGCCTATCTCCATCCATTTATTCAACCCATTATAAAAGTAAACTAGATTGGTCCAGTAAACTAAGGTAAAACAAAGAAACAAAGTCTTGTAGACGTGTCCTTTTTATTTCCTTTTAGCATTGCTTTCCAAGGTTCGATTAAACTTAGGTCTTCTAGGGAAAAAGCTATTATACTACATCCGTGAACCCGGATCGAAGGTATCAGTAACCTCACCACTCATGAGAAGAGGTGACAATACCAGGTGTACTAGAGACAACCAAACAAGTGATCTTTGTTTTTTTCTTGCTTCCTAGGCTAGAAAGCATGCCATCAAATAGCCGCCACACCTATGTTCACCCGGTAAAAAAAGTCTGGCCAGGCAACCAAATGAGGCGTCGAAGATGGACGAAAGGCGGTTTTTGTCTAGAAAGCCCCCTAGGGCCTAGCCATAATGAGGCATAAAATAGATGCTGGCTACCGAAGACGTCCTAGGTGACCAAGGAGTATCTCATTTTGCTTCACATGGCCCCCAGAATTAAACAATCAAGGACTGTGCTATTTAGGGCACGTGCCCCAGATTAGCATTCAGTGGGCACCAATTTAATATGTCAACTCATCCATGCATGCATGTATGTGGTCCACTTGCCATGTTGGGTTTATTTTTGTTTCCAAACTTAAAAATGATTTATCTCTTGAACCATAATTCGAAATTCAGATCCGTTTTCATAGTTAGCTTTTTCGCGACGAGATCTTTGAAACTAGATCCCATCTTGATATATTTTGAAAACATTTTTTGGACCCCCAGTTACCAGATTACTTTCTCTAGGTTACTAGGTAAATTCAATTGGTTACCAAGTAAAGTCGAGCTAATTGCTGGGTTAAAACTACCAGGTTTTTGAACTATATTCCGTATTTGAGACATGCATGCATGTAGTCCGGTGGGATTTTTTTTACTTTCCAAACTTTAAAATGTTTTATCTCTTAAACCATAAGTCATAATTTAGATCATTTTTCGCAGTTGGGTTTGTTACGATGAGATCTTCGAAACTAGATCCCATGTTGATAGGTTTTGAATAGCATTTTTTTACCCTAGTTGCCAGATTATGGTCACTTGGTCACCAGGTAAATGAAGTTGGTTACCATGTTAAGATCAAATGGTTATTAGGTTTCTGAACTTTGTTTCTCACCAATATAAGCCTTATATGATGGTAATGCCATATTTTACGTGCTTAGAATGGATCAAATACTTAATTTCTATACATATAGATCATTGTTATCATTAGAAAACATGTAACAAGTTATCTTATGACAATGTCTTATATGGATGGTAAATGTTAACTATTAATCGGTAGCTATAGTACAGTAATCTGGCAACTGACGACGGAAAAAATATCGTCAAAACATATTAAGATGGGATCTTGTTTTGAAGTACTCATCATGACGAACCTAGCGGTGAAAAAGAATTGACAATCTAATCAACGATTTACAAGATATTGTATTTTTAGTTTTGGATCATAGAAAGATTCTCTGTATTCTCTAGGCGTCAGCTCCTCCACCCTTATAGGCCCCGATCTGACTCCCTAGACCGCCGGCTGGATTCGATTTCTAGGGCTCCGCCACTCTCACTCAATAGGGGCTCTATCCAAAGCATTAAGTTATGCTTCCATGGTTGACCTTGTCAATATGGTATGTCTAAGAGATCTCTAGGACACCACGCCACCTCCAAGGGTAAACACATACCCACTTGTGGCACAGAGCTCATCAACATTACATATGTAGTTTGAATCACTATATCCTTCAAGCACAACAGGGTGCCCTAAATAGTGAATCATATATCTCATTGTACCACATAGATATCACATGACCCTTTCAAGTGCATGCCAATTATCGATACCTGGGTTAGACATGAACCTACTTAATTTGCTCACATCAAAAGAGATATTGGGTTTGGTAGCCCTTTCTAAGTACATGAGAGAACTAACAATTTGTGAATATTTCAACTGATTTGTTGGCTCCTTCTTATTGTTTCGTAATGTCACACTAGGATCATAAGGTGTTGGAGAAGTCTTGTTTTCAATAAAGACAAATTGGTTCAAGATCCGACATAATGAGATTGCGTTAAAGTAATCCCATTCTCGTTTTTATAAGCTTGATGTTTAGAATCACATTAGCTTCTTCAGATCTGTCATATTAAAGATCTTTGACATGAAAGACTTGACTTCATTTATCACTTTCATGTTTGTACCAAAGATCATAATGTCATCCACGTACAAACATAATATAACACATGTGCCCCCACCATGGCGATAGTAAACACACCTATCAGCCTCATTAATGACAAAGCTAGCAGAAAGTAGAGCTCTGCCAAACTTCTCATGCCATTGCTTAGGTGATTGTTTTAGGCTATATAAATATTTTAACAACCTACACACCTTTGTCTCTTCACTCTTTACCACAAACTAATCAGGCTGATCCATATAGAATTTCCTCTTCCAACTCTCCATTAAGGGAAGTAATCTTCACATCCATTTGATGAATGAGAAGACCTTAGGAGGTAGCTAGGGATAGTAGTACTCGAATGGTGGTTAGTCTAGTGATAGGTGAATAGGTGTTAATGTAGTATTTGCCTTATTTCTGGGTGAAGCCCTTTGCTACAAGATGTGTCTTGTACTTCTCAATAGTACCATCAAGCCTTAGCTTCTTCTTGAACACCCACTTACAACCCACATGTTTACAGCCATATGGATGCTCTAATAATTCCCAGGTTCCATTAGAAAGAATTGAGTCCATCTTATTTTGGGCAAGTTCATCATCTGTATCAGGAGATGCATATGTCTCAGCAATGGATCTAGGAGTATCATCCACAAGGTATGATGAAATCATTACCAAAGGATTTCACAATCCTTTCTGTCTTACTCCCCATGGACATTCATTTCCATCCTTATCAAGGACTTTCTCATGTTGTTGGTCAAAATTCTCAATAGATGCACTAGATTTAGGAAGTATTTTCGAACAAATTCTAGTAGTGCTATGCATATCTTTCGTAGGAAACATATTCTCAAAAAATGTTGCATCACGAGATTGCATTATAGTGTCAACATGCATATCATGTACGTCGGATTTAACCACTAAATATCTATAGCCAACACTCCACGGAGCATATGCTAGAAAGATACAATCCACTATCTTTGGTTTGAGCTTGCATTTCTTGGGAATTGGTATGTTGACCTTTGAAAAACACCCCCAAGTGGGCAATTAAAAAAGTGATGGTTTTCTCCTAGCCCACTCCTCATAAGGGGTATTTTCCTTATTCTTTTGGGAAATCTATTCAAGACATGCCATGAAGTCAACAAAGCCTCCCCACCATGCCTTTGATAAACTAAAAGTTGTTAACATGGAATTTCACCGAGTCAGTTAGCATGCAGTTTTTCCTATCGGCAACTCTGTTTGATTTGGGTGAGTAGGGAGGCATCCTCTCATGAATAATACCATGTTCCTCATAGAATTCGTCAAATATTTTGGGGAAATACTCACCACCATGATCCAATCTAAGATGCATGATCTTTCTCTCTAGTTGATTTTCAACTTTAGCCCTATAAATTTTAAAGTAGTATAAAGCCTAATCTTTAGTTTGCAACAAGTAAACATAGAAAAATTTAGTAATATCATCAATCAATGTCATCAAATATCTCTTTCCATCTTTTGTCAACACACCATTCATATCGCATAGATCAGAATGTACGAGTTTTAGATGTGTCAAGTTTCTTTCCTTGGTTGCCTTGTGAGGCTTTCGAGGTTGCTTTGATTGCACGCAACTATGGAACTTAGAAACTTCAATTTGGAAATAGTGAAATTCGAAATTAAAATCATACTGGACATCCAAGACACCAAAGCAAAATTAATGTGACATAAACAAGAGTGCCAACCAGTGGTATAATTATTAACATTGCCGAAGGAGATATGCCCTAGATGCAAATAATAAATGGATTTCATTATGATATCTCAATTGGTTCATAATAGTTTCATATTGTTCTATAACTGTATCAAGTGCAAATATTGATACAAGTGTGGTACGAAATAGACCCAATCCCTAGTAGCCTCTATTTATACTAGTTAGTTGGGCAATCGATGATTAAGGTTTCCTGATCATGGAGCATTTATGCTAGTTGATAATGAAGTCATCATTAGTAAATGATGTGATGGAAATTACCCAAAGATAAGTATTGCACACAATAAAGTCACAGGGTTCATCGTTGTAATAGTTAGGAGCGTAGTATAGTTCTCCTTTGAGTGTCAGATCATATTAACCACTATCACCCGATGTTGATTTGATGGCATCGAATGCCATTACCATAATTGGGTGACTATAACGGTGAATGTTGGGTATTCGAAAGGTATAGTTGAGTCCTATGTATCAAGATCGGGATTTGTTCACACGCGTGACGGGAAGATACACAAGGCCAACTCGGTGAGATTACATCCATAATGTTGCAACATGTGACTAGGTCACGAGGATGGAATATCACGGGAACGAGTAAAATAGAACTTGTCGGTAACGAGAGTGAACAAGGTATAGTGATACCGATGATCAGATCATGGACAAGTTAGTATCGAAGTAATAAATGGAATTGAACTTGACGTTTATGATTCAAATGACATTAAACATCGTTAAATGCACATGGATCATTATGGGCAACTCGGTCCTGCTATTTATCGTTGATCGAGATCATGACTGTGCCATTCCCGAGCCATTGGGTAACACGCTTAAGGGTTCGATGAATCACAAGATGAGAGAAAAGAGAAAATCAGAAGTGTTCTATGAGGGAGCCAAAATTGTTCTGGGAGGATTCGAAGATGTCCGGAGTGAACCAAAAGGTGTTTCGGGTCAAATGAGATTTGATAATATGTATTTGATATTAATTAATGTAATCAACATTAAATATATATTTAAAATTAAATTTGAAGGGCAACTTCCACTAATGGGCCAAATTCCCAAGGGAAAAGGGCCCAAGAGGGAAGCCACCCAAAGGGAGGGAGTCCCAGCCGCCCAAGGGGGGGACATGGCCAGCCTAGTGCTATGCACAGGGGTGGGGCCCACCTAGCCCTGCTGGCTAGCCCAGCTCCCCATGCGCCTCGTCCTCCCACTTACTCCTCATTTAGTCCCACCCCGGGACTTGAGGGAAGAGAGTCTCCGCTTTTCCCCTATATAAGGAGGGGCATAGGGGTGGGGAAATTATACCAATAATTGAGGCATTTTTCTCAGGGAATAAATCTCTCTCTCTCGTTGCCTCCTTGTGATGGTGCGGTCCCTGGAAGGACTGTACACGCAAGAGATGACACACCTGCAGCACGCCATTGCGCTGCTGGGATTCCAGCTAGAAGATCTACTTACACACTCTCGACAGAGATCAGAGAACTAGAGGTTGTCATCGTACACCGTATGTGTGGAAAACCATGAGGGTGCTGCCATTAGTGGCACCTTTGATGTCGTGAGCCGGACTGCTACACGATGGAGGAAAGGGTGACTTGCGAGGAGTTTCGCAACCTTGAGGTCGGCTATGAGTACGACTATGTCATCCATGTTCACCTCGGAACGTTAACCGCCTTTGGACTACAAGGGTATGTATCCAAAACCTCTCCATTACAACATTACTCCTAGATATATCCTGACAGTTAGGTGCGTTCGCGTAGAAATTTTTGTGTTTTCTGCTTCGAACCCCTTCAACTGCCACATATAGGATTCACAGATTTATTACAAAACTCTGAAAGAGAAAATTGGAACAGGCCTCCAAACTCATATCCTTTACCAATAAATTATCCATGTTTCAAAACAACGACTTTATTAGACTCTAAAACAACCTTAAACCATCTCTGCATAGAAGGGATTCGCTAACGAGATTCTTGTTTATAGTAGAGACATGATGCACATTCCACAGCTTCATGATCTTTTCTAAAGTGAACTTCAGATCCACTTTGTCAACACCATGAAGAGAAGCATGTGACCCATTCTCCATTAAGACGGCTGAATCCTGGACGACCTGATAAGAAGTGAAAATAGAGATGTCAGCACACACATGAACATTAGCACCCATATCAATCCACCAACATGGAGATTAAAATACCAAAAGAATAGTAAATAAATTAATATATCCATCGGTATTGCTAGCGGCCACGACATTGACAGTCTTCCTATTTTCTCTCTATGATCTACATGTTCTGAGAAGTCCTTAGAAAAATGGCTGAGCTCTCCACAGGTAAAGCAACCTAGCTCAGCCTTGTTCGGTTTCTTATTCTTCTTTAAGGTTATAGTCTCTGTAGGCTTGTTGAATGAGGGCTTGTTGTTCCCTTTCTTCTTGCCGAAGGTTTTCTTCTGCACCATATTGGTGCTAGACTGTCCCTCACCTCCTTTCTCATCAGTGTCCTTAGCCCGAGCCTTCTCCTCAACATTAAGAAATGTTATCAGGTTTTCAAATGATATCTCTTGTCTCTTGTGTTTGAGATTTGTGGTAAAATTCCTCCATGAAGGTGGCAACTTTGCAATAATACACCCAACCACAAAATTGTTGGGCAAGACACACTTAAGGAGTTCAAGATATTTTGCAATGCACTTTATCTCATGATCTTGCTTAACTACAAAACGGTTTTTTACTTTCATGATGTCATGGAAGCTCTCCATGATGTACAGTTCACTACATGCATCTATTACATCGAAATTAGTGTTCAGTGCCTCCTAGAGCTCTTTTCCATTCGTGATGTGCATGTATACATCAAACAACTTATTGTCAACAACACTCGGAACGTATCCCACAAATGTAGTATTGGCTTCCTAGAACTTATTTCGGTCCTCGTCAGATATAGTTCCTTTAGGTAAGCATTTACTAGCCTCGAATACTTTCAAAGCTTGTAGCTAGAGTGTGGCATTGTACTACCACCTCTTAAAGTGCACTCTGGTAAACTTATCTGGTGCATCGGCCAAGTGTCCCATGTTTAACTCGGAAAATTTCCTATAATAAAGTTTTTGGATTGTTGGATTATTAGGCAATATTTCCATGATTAATTCCAGAATATAGTTCATGACTAAGCAGCTACAATCACATGAGACACTAACATACTAGATGTATTAATCAACATGAATAATAGAAGTGCATACACAATAACAACCATATAACAACACCAGATCGGATCACTATATATGTATTGATCGGTTGGTGATGAGGCGACTGTGGTTGTAGTGGTGAAGTTGTTGATGACAACATCCATGAAGACAGAACGAATAATACAGCGTATGTAGACCGCATGACTTGGACAGAAGATAACCCGTGATGAAGAAGCGAGTTGTCACACGAGGCACTTCCAAAAACCTTATTCGTCCTCTTCCTTACATGATCACAAAGACAAGTGGTTTCGGAGACCTGCTCTCTCGTTCGTTGATGTACGTTGGCGCTCGGGATAAAGTAGACTACGATATCGACGTAAGAAAAAGAGGTGGCAAAACCCTAGATTGGTTTCAGTGTCTTTTGGTGGAAACTGTGCAGACGCTTATATAGACCAGCTTGGGAAAAATTCTAATGTAAGCAACATTGGCTGAATCCATCTCGTGCATCGGTTAGAGTAGCCCACAATCCGGGAGAAACCCAAACCAACTAACTATCGACACGTCTATCAAAACCACATCAGTTTTTCTGAGCAGCAAAAAATAAACTTGACTCATTCCACAAACCACTACGTGACACAACGAACGAGGAGGATGAGGAGCGTCCGTGAACCACTCATATTCTTACCCATTTACAAAGTGGTGAGAAACTCCACCTTATAAGGTGGTGAAACTCTTTTCCAATTTTTTATGTGGGACTAAACTTTATCTCTCACTCCTCTTGCCACTCATATGAGCTGTCACCAAATGGGACGCCACATATATGAGTTTTCACACACATGGAGGAGATTTATGGAAAATCTAAAATCCTCTTTCTCTAAACAGGCTTACGCCCTGCTTTATAAATAAATCATACAACATTACAAGGTTCGATCAAATAGATACAGAGTCTGCTCAGCACAAGTAAACCCAAACGAAAGAAGAGCAGGAAAATTTGAGAACTAACCTAGGCCAAAGGGATTCCCATTATTTCTCACACAACCTTTGCCGCAACATGTCAAAACCAACGATCATCACCATTTCAATGTCTCTCTCGTCTGAAAGAACAAAGAAGGAGAAGATGAATATAAATAAATATACTTTTGCTTCGGTGTCCCCTCCTACAAACTTTGGTAAATAGAAATGGTGATGGCCGGGATTGCACGATACCATCTCGGTGCGAAACCTGTACGGCCTGTTTGGACGTATACGCACGATACAACGGGTGTGCATGTGTCTGTGGGAGAAAGAAAATCGGAGTGCGTATAACTATGCCGCCGCCCGCATCGCCGATATAGGGATGCAGATTATACCCAACTCTACCTCGTATATTGATACGAGGTTTTGTATGGATAAAAATAATGTCCGCAGCAAACTTATCCATTCAAGTTTTGGTTGATGAGCAGGAGGGAGACACCGAAGCAAGCCTCAAATAAATAAATAAATAAATAATGGGGAAAACAAACATGCCTTCGCTGTGTTCAGAAGAGTGTTCTTCTCCTGGGAACATGCCAAGCCCCCTTTGCTGCGCCAGAAAGATTCCTAGTCCTCACCCCACTTTCGGCTGCCACTCCCATTCCCCCGCTCACGTCACATCCTCCACCCGATGCCGTGTCATATAAATCCTAGATCCAGATCTCTCGCTCGCCTCCCACCTTCTTGTTGTAGGACACACATACACACACTCAGCCGCACGCGCAGGGTGATGCGTAATCGGATCTGCCAGGTGGTTTCTTCTGCTCTTATTGCCGTCGTTTCGCCTTACCTTTTTCTTTTCTTAATTTGGTCGTGTTAGTCTTTGTTCTTCATTTTCGACTCATGATCTAGGGATGGGGTGATGCCTGGGCGCAGTGGTTTATCGATCCGTTCCCTGCCTTGTGCTGCTGGTCCTGGGTGGTCTTTTCTTGTTAATCACAGCTTACTGCAACGCGGGAATCGGTCGATAAACCTCTGCATCCGGTTCTCACTTTTGTCAAGACTAGAGACTATTGTTCCTTCTTGGTCTTGCTTGCTTATGGGGTTTGGTGCCAGATGGAGAGATGGATTGGGGTCAGTGTGGTGGTAGAGATCTTGCGTCACTAACTTGTAGTAGATCCAGATTTCAGATTGGATGGGTTGTGCTCTTTATTTACTCTTAACTCTTTAGTTACTATATAGACTAGTTCATGCAGCATGTCGACATTTACATGTATCAGAACCTAAAGCTTCACTTTATACATTTCTCTACTCATAATTTTTTCAGTGACGTGTGCAGTCCATTCCATCATATGATTCTTGTATAACTGGTGGGCTACTCTGTAGTTCCAGTATGTGTGGTGGACTAGCGCCTTGGTGGTGGTGGTCCAGTGCTCTTTTGGCTAGTGGGAATATGTTCTTTGCTCTCCAAAGTATAGTCCTTGGTTGGAATGAGGAACCACTAACGGAAGGCGGATATTTCGCCTATCTCAATTGCTACCGTCATGCCTGGGAGTACTGGTTCCGGTTTGTTAGGCCTTTCACAATGGGGTGTATCTTAGCACGTCATTCTAAGAAAAATAAATGGTTATTTCTCCAATGCATTGTTTTTTAAGTGGTGTCTCTACATTTAATGATTTAGATGACATGCTTGCATTTGATTGGTTTCATGCTTAGCCCAGGGTGGACAGCTATACTATTCATCAGTTTAGGAAGTCTCAAGAAGTGGTTTCAGGTAACAGCTTACTAAATGGCTTGTGGCCAATATGGTGACATGCTCCAATGCAAAGGGTGTGTTTGGAATGCTGGGACCTTACAGGCCTGTAGGAATTATACTGTTTCTTTTTATTATCAGGTGAATTTTCACGTTCATGCGTAGTCAGGTACTCTCCTTTTGAGGAATAGTCAGACACTTATAAGAGTAAAAGTTTTTGTGGTACAGTGATTATGAAGAAATAGAAACCATGACTGAACCTAATTTGCTATTCGACCTTGATTTGCTTTCAAGTTGCGGCTGAGTCCTGGGAGATCTGTTGCTTTTCATTTCTACGATCCCAAGAGAGCTAATATAAAAAAAAACAGAAGGCCAAAAGGCCCGACGCTAAATTAATAACGCCAAAGAGCTAATTTGTTTGGTGGATTGACTATTTGTGATTATGTTTTTGTTGTAGTCCAAGCTAATTTCTACAGTAAGATCAGTTTTTAAGGTGTCTGTAACATGCATGATGTAATGAGGTAAGATAGGACAATTCCTGATTAATTTAATCTTCATCGTTAAACTGTTTTTAGGAAACTTGAGTTGTTGAGTGTGTTTAAATCTATCAGGGTTGAGAAAAGGAACAAGTTGAACAATGGAAGGAGTATATGCATTTCACCTCTCTTGTTGCCATAATCTATGAGTACTATTAATAATTAGCCACTGTAAGGGCAGTGCTTCCCCCAACTATAGATTGGGACTTCGTATCATCAGATAAGTGGTTAGTGCCTCGCAAAATAAAAGAAGAAGAAACAAAAAAATTCGATCGACTGTTACAGTGTCAGTTCAGTAGCATCATCACTTGTAGAATGGCCAGCAGTGATACTGAGAATCTTGACGATCAGTTATACTTCACCTGCAGGAAATTGCCGGTGGTTGTCGACATTATTCTGTGCTAGCTTCCATAGCATGGCAACTTGACCTTCTCAGAATCCAAAAATGCACTTCCATACAAAGCTTATCCGATACAAATTACTCTTTTATAGAATTTCTGTTAGTTCTCCCTACCATTCTGAATTGTTCTGTTTGCGAAACTGCCTATATTAACAATGATTCGTCTGTCTGGACAGAAGAAAGAAAAATGACATATTTCTTTTTTTAGAAAAAAAATGGCACTTTTTAGGGGGTAAAGCTCTCTTTAATACTAATCAATAATCATAGGTACAGTGTTGATATCAGGAGATTGCAGGAGCCACAAGCAGCGACCTTGCACCAAATCTAGAGAGCTACTAGCTAAATCATGAGCATGAACATTCGATTCTCTACCTTCATGAATAAAACGAGTTCCAGTGAAGGTTTCGCTCCTACTCATTTCTCTAAGAACAGAAGATAACTAGGAAGATCATTATTCTTCAAAGCATTAATAACCTCTAAGCAGTCCGTTGAGAGCACACAATTCTCTATCTGAAGATCAGTGGCCATTGCTAGCCCTTCGCGACAAGCAATAGCTTCCAACATCGGTGGATCAGAAATTCCAGGGCAAGCTAGAATATACGATCTCATATAAACGCCATCATGAGAGCGTCAGATTGCAGCAACAACTCCTCTATGATCTGAACGAGATGCTGCAGCATCAACGTTAATTTTTGCAAAATCTCTTCCCGGACAACCCATCTACTTCCTCCGGTCCATATTAACGTTCTCAACTTTGTCTAGATTCGTATGAATCTAGTTAAGCATTTAGAAGACTAGATGCATCCGTATCTAGACAAAGTTGAGAACAATAATATAGATCGAAGGGAGTACTAGATTTTAGGAGACACACCTCGTACCAGACTGCCACACTCATCTGTGGTGGCAGGGGCGAAGGCAAGGGCGCAGTGCTCTCCATGGCACTCGACGGCGAGAAGCAGAACCGAATCAAGAAGTGTGGGCATGCGGTGAACAGGGGCGCGTCGGAAAAAGTACTACTGTGTTTGGGCTTGCAACGTTCGTCAGATGGCTGGGCAGTATTAAGCAAGAAGATCACTACAATGGCGTGCTATCAATACCTGACAATTGCATCAGTGATCGTTTTCGGAGTTCTAACGCTGACAACTAGCGCGTCCTCCCTGCAAAGTTGAAAGCAGCCCACGCTTGCGCCGCCTGCTCAGTCACGTGTGATCTGTGTCTCGCCGGTCGGCCCGACAGGCCGCCCTTCCCGTGTGCTTCTACGGCTTCCAACAACCGTTACTAGAATGCAAATGGTGCGTTTAGTAGCCTGCAATCCCTCTAGCCAGGCCCGTGGGCGGCACAAACGGATCGATTGGTTGTTTGTATCCTCTTTTAGACCGCATCGGTACGAACCTCAAAGCATCCGCAATTAGGTCCGGAGACAACGCTCAGTTCAGACGTTTCCACACAACCAGCCTCGCCGTGTGCACATCGGGGAACGAGACACGACATTGTTCCGCCCTCAAATCCGAATCCACCGCCCCTCCCCCTTCGAGCTCGTCTACCACCTGATCTAGAGCGATGTGAGCCGAGTCTTCTGCATTGAGCATGAAGATGATGGTGCTGCCGGCTTCGCCGACGAGCACGGCGTCGGTAGGCACTTGGGCTTCACCCTCGAGCACGTCGAGGGTGATCCTGCGAGCTACTCCCTCTAGCACGGCGATGGTGGGTCTGCAGGCATCTCCCTCCAGCATGGCGATGGTGGGCATGTCGACATCTCCCTCGACCCCAACCTATGTTATGCATCATCTGGGACCTGCTGTAAGAAATCTCTCACCTTGTTGTACATGTGGGTAGATCTGCAATGATCTAATGGTTTGCTTGTTGATAGTTTGTGTAACATGTGTTGTGGAGTGTAAATAGATGTGTCAACATGTGATGATTTGCTTGTTGGTAGATAGTGTAAGCTTGTGTAATCTATTTATCAATGTTCATGCTCTATAGATCTGTCAACATGTGATGGTGTGCTTTTTGGCACCAGTGTAAGTCAGTGTAGGACGATTTGCTTGTAGGATGAACTGCTTAGCGTGTTATTCACTACTGTAGGTCAAGTCTACCAATTCGCATGTCCGTGTGATATCTTTGGAGACTGAGAAGGCAATCCCGTTTCGAGCTATGTACATACCCAACCTCCAATGTAGTGGGACACTTCTCTTTCCTTATTTATACTAAATAGGTTTTGTGAGTTTGTCAAAGAAGGGATTAGGTGTGACAACGGCTTCAGAGAGATTTACCTACAATGGGTATAAAATGATGTTCTTGATTTCACTAGAAAAAGACTCACCCCAACTCGAGTTTACAACCATATGAGGAAATGGAAGAAGAAGTTTGCGCACATGGGCAAGTTGCAGGATTTGGACGAGTCCAATAGTGTCCAGAGACCACGTCCTTTAGAATGGAGAATGCTAGCTGATGGATCTCTCCAAGGTTTTGATGAACTGTTGAGTGAATGTTTATATGTTTCATGATTTGCTCGGCTGCTTAACTAACACATTTGTTTTTTTCTGTCAGACATTCTCGCTAGATTTCCTTAGCAATCCCGTGGACAACTATGCTCAGACGTAGTTTATCTTTACGCATAAGCCTATTGTTGATAAGAATCTGTACACCACCAACCAGTTGGTCCTCGCTATGGACCACCTTGCTGATAACAAGATCCAAGGTCAGTTGTACACTTCCATGCTTATACGTGAGAGGAGGGAATCACTGAGGTGTTGGCTTTGTAGGCACTACATGTGAGAGGAGGGTATGCCTATACAACAATGTTACTCGTACTACTTATCTACCTTAGCTCTATAATGTCGCAGATGATCTGATTGAACAAGAACTTGTATAATTTGGGAGGTGGTGAAACATCCCTTCATTGGCTAGGCTCGATGAAACTATTGTTAGAGGTGGTATATAGTAATCCCTCAATGATGAACTGCTTATGTTGATCTGTGTGTGATGAAATGCTTCTGTTGATCTTTTTGTGATTTAATGCTTGTGCTGAATTGCTACTATTGATTTGTTTGTGTTGAATTGCTTGTGATAAACAATTGTGATGATCGGTTTGTGTTGGGTATCTCACCACTACAATGTGAGAGGTTTCTACACATTTCCACTACGAGTAATCAAACAGATTTGTTTGTGTACTCACTGGGCCGGTGAAGGCAACCAAACACATGGGTCGTAGTTCTGTACTCATGCAAAAAAATGGTATGCAAGCTACCAAACGGGATACACAACCTGCCTAGAGGCTGTTTCAGGCTAGCACCACCCATCTCAGCACTGCCGGGTTGAGCCGAGATTTGGCTGCGGGCTATCAAACGTTCCCAAAGTGATCAAAGGCAAGGAAAGTTGTTCACTCCGCCTAGCCTAGTACACATTTATGTACTTTTATGCGCACACAACCTAACATTGAACGGAGAGCTCACTCCATCCCAAAAGGCTAGACAAAAGGGAGGAGGAAATCGGGGGAAAGCCTATACACCGACTAGGTCGGTGTGTACCTAGCACCGCACACACGCCGTATGGTTGGGTCTGGTCCATTTTTTGTTTCTCCTTATTTCCGTTTTCTATTTCTGTTTTTCTTTTTGTTTTTTCTTTTCTTTTATTTTTTGCTTACTTATTTATTTGTTTTTCTTCTTACTTACCTTTTTTTGTTTTTTTTGAAAAAGTTTAGATTTTGGAAAATGTTCGAATTTTGAAAAAATGTCCACTTTTGAAAAATTTCAAATTCAAAAAAATGATTAGTTTTTTGGAAAAAAATGTTCAGATTTTAAAAAAGTTCAAATTTTGGTAAAAGATAAGAAACTTTTGAACAATCTTGAAATTTGAAATTTGTTCAGATTTAAAAAAAATCAAATTTAGAATAGTGTTTAGATTCTAAAATACCAGAGTTTGAAAATTTCAAAAAGAAACATAAAATAAACAAATGAAAAATATGAAAAGAAAAAAGAAAGAGCGGCGAACTCGACCTTGATACTAGATGCGAGCGTCCACTCAACCTAGGACAGTACTCCCCCAATTTCTGGACGTTTATGTGCACGGCCCAACATTTAGCTGAGAGTCCACTTCATCCCAAAACCCTAGACTGGATTGAGGAGAAAATATTTACCTTATAAGCTAGTCGTGGCCTCCTCACATAGACGAGGTGAGACTAAACTTGAGCAGCCTCACCTGCCTAGAGCAGCCCTAACACAAGCTAGTCGTCCCTGTTCCTTGTTTGGCAGGTCATCTGATCAAGGGAGAAAAGAACTGTGTGCTTCCCGGATCGAACTCGTTCTCGTAATCAACTTGGTAAAACTTATACTTATGTATACAATCCACCCTGCATAGTGGAGCCCAAGGGGCTTCTCGAAAGCAAGATTGGAACTAGATTCTTCGAAAAGCGAGCTACAGTTACACTCTTTCTGAAGGAGATATGTCCTAGAGGCAAATAATAAATATGTTTATATCATATCTCATTAGTTCATGATAGTTTTATATCATGCTATAACTGTATCAAGAGAAAACATTGATACATGTGTGCTATAAAAAAATCAAAGGTTCCTAGTAGCCTCTATTCAACTAGTTAATTGGGCAGCTGATGATCAAGGTTTCTTGTTCATGGTGCATTTATGTCAACTAACAATAAAATCATATCATCTGAGGATAACGTGATGGACATTATCCACCAATGATTGTTGCAACAGGATCATGTCACATAGTTCACAGTTGTAATTGTCAGAAATGGAGTACCTTAATCTTTAGACAGTGAGATCATATTTAATCACTGTCGCCTGAGGCTGTTTTGACTGCATCAACCGTGATATTCGTAACTAGGTGACCATAAAAGTGTATATTGGGTATTCTAGAGGGGCACGTTGAGGCGTATGTATCGAGATCGGGACTTATTCTCTCGTGTAACAGGAAGATACACCGGGGTCACTCGGTGAATTGCATTCATTAAGCTGCGTAGCGTATGACTAAGTCATGGGGATGTAATTTCACATGAACGAGTAAAACAGTACTTGTTGGAAACGAGATTGAACAAGGTATCATGATACCGATAATCAGATCTCAAACAAGTCAAGTATCAAAGTAACAAGGAAATTGGATACGAAGTTTATGGTTCGACACGACGTTGTTTCATGGAATGCATGGGGGTCATTATGGTCATCCCGGTCCCGGTATTGATTATTGATCGGAGGTTGTCTCGATCATATCTGTGTCATTCCCGAATCGTAGGATAACACACTTAAGGGCACTATGATGCCTGTAGATCGTTTTGTAAGACGGAATGAGAGAAGAGAAAGAAACCAGAATAGTTCTGAAGAGGATCCGAAGTTGTTCGGAGGAAGAAGAAAGGAAAAGGACCGAATGGTGTTTCGGATAAACGGTAATTTATAATATGCATTTATTATATGTTAATTATGAATTAATGCATATTAAATAAATATTTAAATTAATATTTATAGGGAGACTTTCTCAACAGGGTCAAAACCCTGGAGGGAATCGGCACAGGAAGAAGCCACCCGGGGGATAGCTCAAGCCGCACAGCAAGTGGGCCAAGTGGCCCACACAGGCGGTGGGCGCAGCACGGGTGGCAGCCAACTGGCCACCTGCTTAGCCCAAAATATATCGAGCCCATTGGGGAACCCCAAGAGGAAGGTATGATGAGGACAACACAAGTTTTCCCTCAGTTATGAAACCAAGATTTAATCGAACCAATAGGAGCAAGGAAACACCTCAAAGGTGTTGCTAGCTGGACTTTGGCAGGGCGCACTACCGGCGTCAGCAGCAACGTGGAGACCTGCACAACACAACCACAGAACTTTACCCCCAACTTTCGATGGGGTTGTCAATCTCACCGATTTTGCTGAAAACAAAGGATTAAACGTATTGTGTGAAAGAAAGTAATAGTTTGCAGAAAGTAAACAAAAAACAGTAAACAGTTGATTGTAGATTGATGGTAAAAGAAAGGACCGGGGTCCATAGTTCACTAGTGGTAACTCTCCTTAAGATAGATGACATGTTGGGTGAACAAATTACAGTGGGGCGAATTGACAAACATCGAGAAAGCATACATGCATATACTACTCATCTTGACTCCTTTGAGACTTGATTGGGCATTACAACATTATACATAGACCGAAATCCAACTGCATCTATGACTAATAATCCACCTTCAGATTATCATCCGAACCCCCTCTAGTATTAAGTTGCAAGCAACGAATAATTGCATTACGCATTGCGTGTGAAGTAAACAATATGATTGTTCTATGAACAAAGGATTGTTGTTTTCTCCCTAGTAGCAACAACACATCTACTACCTTAGAGATTTCTGTCACTTCCCCAGATTACTAGAGGCATGAACCCACTATCAAGCATAAATACTAACTCTTGGAGTTGCTAGCATCTACTTGGCCAAGATAGCTACTAACAACGGAAAGCATGCAAGATCACAAATAACAAAGACATGATAGAATCAATAATCAATCTGAAATAGCATCTCAATATCCATCGGATCCCCGCATACACAACATGTAGGATTACAAATAGATGATCTTGATCATGAACGGAGCTGACAAGATCTAAACATGATAGCACAAAGGAGAAGAACCAGCCATCTAGCTACTACATGGACCCATAGACCAAAGATGAACTACTCACGCATCACACCGGAGGCTTGCATGGTGATGAAGAAGGCCTCCAGGGTGAATTCCCCTCTCCGGTAAGGTGCCGGAAAGAGATTTAGATCCCTCCCGATCTAGGGATGGAGATGACGGCGGCTACAGACTCTTTCGTGGAATTTGGATCGGGTCCTTAGGGTTTCTGTATCGGAGGCAACTTATAGGCGAAAGGGGAGGCCGAGAGGGTGCCGGAGGTGGCCAGACCACCCCCTGGCGCGAGCAAGGCTGAGCGTGCAGCCAGGTGGTGTGGCGGCCCCCTGGCCCCTCTCCGTCTCGTATTCTGGCACCTTGTGTCCCTCGGTGAAAAACTGACTTTGGCTTTTGTCCCGTCCAATTCCGAGAATATTCATTTTCTAACTTTCCTGGAACCAAAAACAACAAAAAACAGGCAGCTGGCACTGTGGCTCTTGTTAATACGTTAGTCCAAGAAAGTGTATAAAAATTACTCCAAAATGTAGACAAAACACAAGAAAGTAGATAAAACCAAGCATAGAACATGAAAAATTATGGATACGTTAGCAACGTATCAACATCCCCAAGCTTAACTCCTGCTCGTCCTCGAGTAGGTAAGTGATAAAAAGATAGAATAATTTTTGAGGTGACATTCACCATCATAAACTTGATCAAAGTATTTGTAAAACATTGATAGCTGGGATAATAGTACTTCAAACATAACATGAAAGATAAAGTTCTAGCAATAAGACAAAGCAACTATGTCACAACATGAAAAGGCACAAACAAAAGATTCATGAATAACAATGCTTTGCAAGACGTTTGTTTGTTTCACATAAAGAAAACATAGGATAGTGGCATTTAGCTTGTCCCTCATAGAGTAGCAAACATAAATGCATAGGACACCTTCAAAGTTCATAAGAGTGAGTAGATACAAATAGTTTAAAACAAGCAATATCAAAGTTATGCATCAATCAACAAGTCTTGGGACAATGCACATAGAACTAAGAATGGCTACTATACTCTCAAAGTAGGTGCATAAAGATAGAAGGTGGAGACTCAACATAAAAGTAAAAGAAAGGCCTTCCTAGAAGGAAGTAGGGATTCAAGTTTCATAAAGAGCTTCCAAAAATTATGGTACTTGTTAGCTTTCATCTCTCATTGCCCCTATCATAAGCATCTTAAAGTGATTAACGTTAAAGTGAACAAACCATTGTGTATATGCTTGACGAAGTATAAGTAGGAAATCTCATGTCCCTTGAATACGAGGGCCGCTCCTCATGCTACTCAAGTTTAGTTACCGGTAAGTTCTTGTGATAGTAAGTACATGTGTATCATAGAGAACCGCCAACGGGGTACCCCTTGCCCGATGATACGGAAGAATCCCCATATCAAAATGACAAGGCAAGCATACAACGAGCATCTCAGCAATCTTCTTATTTACCATGGGAAAATGGTGTTTTTTCTCTCTTTCCTCTTTTCTCATATCTCTTTTTTTCCTTTTCCTTTTGTTCTCAATATCTCACTCTTTTTTATAAGGAGAATGCTTCATAGACAGCTCATTATGGTTACGCTGCAGATTTCCACCATGATGGCATGGATTAGACCGGCGGCCTAGGCGTTTCTCTAACACACATACATAACTCCATGGACTGACAAGCTCCCCTTTCATTTCACACCGACGACATCCATAGACAAAAGAGCATGATATCAACTAGGTACAAAGTACAAGTGCAATGTTGAAAGCGTTCCCTATGACAGCATGGTTCTGCTAATCCCCAACATATAAATGCAAGCATATACAACACAGACGACACAATGGTTCAAGTTTATTAAGGGCAAGAAAAGTAAAGTGTGCCATCAAGTTCATGAGAGCTTTAATCACTAGTTTTCTCATAACAAGTTTAATTTGAAAGGTAGATAAAAACAAGAATATACTTGGAATAGCATATGCTAATAGGTAGGTATGGTGTACTCTTTGGAATAACTTGGTTTTAGGAGTTGGATGCATGAGTGGAACTCATACTTGGTTATGGAGGCTAGCAAAAGACTCGGAGCGACCAACTAAGAGAGCAATAATGGCCATAATCATGCAGAGCGACAAAACATCATTAATCAAAGCATAAAGTGATACTACAAGTTGAAAACTAAAGGATCATAAAGGCTATGGTGACTTGGGATAGTCATAACATGGTGTGAGCATGCGCCAAGTCAACCCAAATAAAGCATCAAAGGAGAATACCACAATACTATGCTTTAATATGCTAAAACAATGCATGATTCTTCCAAGGCACATTAAGCAATCTAAATTGTTTATAACATGTCATGCTACAGCAAATAATATTAAGCATAAAGCCAAAACAATATCAAGCATGGCATGACAAAGCATGGGCCACAGTAAAAAACAAGCTCTCTTTACCACTTAAGCATGAACTTTTCTACTCTTTTCCAATCCAAACCAAACTATTTGAAAACCAATGCATGAAAGAGGGGGTCCAACCAATTTATTCATCAAACTAAGGAAACCAAACAAACAAAAAACCAAAACGAAAACGGAAAAAAGACGCTCCAAGAACAATACAAATGTGCATGAAACAATAAAAATGAAGTATTTGAAAGAAACTTGGAATTTTTATTGATGAAGAAGGGGATGCCTTGGGCATCCCCAAGCTTTGACGCTTGTACTTCTTGGATATTTCTTGGGGTGACACGCGTGACATCTCCAAGCTTGAGCTTTAGTCCATCTTTCATCTCATTACTCATTCCTTCCATACACCTGGAATTTTTTCTTCATATAAAACTTCACACAATCTTTATTAGCAACATTAGTGCACTCAAGATAATAAGTCTTTAGGTTCAGTATCAACACCAATAAAACTTCCATTAAAACACAAGCTACTGTAGCACTTTCCTCAAAAGAACTCAAAAAGGAACCAACAAGAAGCAAATACAAATAATGGCAGAAATTTGTCAAAACAGACCAGCAGGTAAAAACGAATTTTTTCTAACACCTTCTGTTACTCAAATCAAAAAGTGTTGAACTAACGAAATTTAGATAACAACCTAGGGCAGAAGCACAAAAATTCATGCCTCAAAAGGACGTACAGAGATTTTACACGAATTTTTACGGTGAAGCACAGAAATCTGTTTCGGGACAGCAACTTTCCCAATCATTACTTCTCTCTTATTAGAGGTTACTCTTGGCACAAAAAGCAAATAAAAAGGATAAGGAGCAGCTATTACTGAAGTAATAACTTCCAAGACTCATCTAAAACTTTTGGGTTATCTCCCAATAAGTACTTTTCTTTAACGCCTTTAAGTTATGCATAAGAAGCAAGAAAAAGAATCAAGTGTTCCCAAATAAAGAAGCATTAAGAGCAAATTTTGTTTTCATGGGAGAGGCAAAAGAAATCTTCTCTCTATTCTTAGGGAAGTTTTCTATACCTTTCTTGAGTGGGAGTTGGTGCCTTCTTTCATATCAATAATGGCACCAACAGTTTTAAGAAAAGGTCTTCCCAAGGTAATATGACAAGAAACATTGCATTCAACATCCAAAACATAGAAATCAACGGGGACATAGGCATTGTTAACCATAATAAGAACATCATTAATACTCCCCATGAGTTTCTTTTTAGCATTATCATCAAGTGGGACATTCAAATAACAATCTTTCAATGGTGGCAAATCAAGCATATCATAAATCCTTCTAGGCATAATAGAAACACTACTATCAAGATCACATAAAGCTTTGAAATCAAAATCATTCACTTTCATATTAATGATGGGTTCCCAACCATCTTCTTGTTTTATAGGAATAGAAGCTTTATGTTTCATCTTTTCTTCTTTAATTTTTATGAGAGCATCAGCAATGTGTTTTGTAAAGGCCATATTCATAGCACTAGCATTAGGACTTTTAGCAAGCTTTTGTAGGAACTTAATAACTTCAGAGATGTTGCAACCATCAAGATCAAAATCATAATTATCATTTAAAGTAGTAGAGATATTACTAGCCTCAACACTAGTGGTAGTGATAGTAGGAACACTAATGTTTCTAGCAATTTCATCTTCTCTTTCCCACTTAGCATTCAATTCAGCTAATAGTCTAACATTTTCATCAATTCTTAGTTGTATGGCATTAGTAGCAGCAAAGGGATTATCAATAGTTTCAGGTTTAGCAGCCATTTTATTCAAAGAAGATTGAGCTTCAGCCAATGATGCTATATTTGTTTCAGCATTAGCGAGTTTTTCCTCAATAGTTTTATTGAAAGCAGTTTGTTTGCTAATAAAATATTTAAGCATAACTTCAAGTTTAGAGGGTGCACTCTTATTATTGTTGTAGGAATTTCCATAAGCATTACCATTGTTGGGAGGATATGGCCTATAATTGTTGTTACCAAAATTATTCCTGTAGGCATTATTACTAAAATTGTTATTTCTTATAAAGTTCACATCAACCTGCTCTTCTTGAGCAACCAAAGAGGCTAAGGGGACATGATTTGGATCAATATGAGCTTTCCCATTAACAAGCATAAACATAATAACATCAATTTTATCATTCAAGGAAGAGGTCTCTTCAACAGAATTTACCTTCTTACCTTGTGGAGCTCTTTCATTATACCATTCAGAATAGTTAACCATCATATTATCCAGAAGTTTTGTTGCAGCATCCAAAGTAATGGTCATAAAGGTACCTCCAGCAGCAAAATCCAATAGATTTCTTGAAGAATAGTTCAATCATGCATAAAAAGTTTGGATAATCATCCAAGCAGTCAGTCCATGAGTGGGACAATTCTTTACCAAAGATTTCATTCTTTCCCAAGCTTGAGCAACATGTTCATTATCAGATTGTTTAAATTTCATTATTTCACTTCTCATAGATATAATCTTAGCAGGAGGATAGTATTTTCCAATGAAAGCATCCTTGCATTTAGTCCAAGAATCAATATTATTCCTACTTAAGGAATTCAACCATTCTTTAGCTTTTCCTCTCAAAGAGAAAGGAAACAATTTAAGCTTAATGATATCTCCATCTATATCCCTATGCTTTTGCATCTCACAAAGTTCAACAAAGTTATTTAGATGAGCAACAGCATCTTCATTATCAATACCAGAAAATTGTTCTCTCATAACAAGATTGAGTAATGTAGGTTTTATTTCAAAGAAAGTAGCTTCCGGAACAGGTGGAGCAATAGGTGTGCTCATGAAATCATTGTTGTTGGTGCTAGTGAAGTCACACAACTTAGTATTTTCCAGAGTAGTCATTTTTGTGTTTTTAATAAAGAAAGCAAACTAGTAAAACTATTTTTTTTGTTTTTGATAAAGAAACAAGCAAACAAAGAAAAAGTGAACTAAGCAAAACAAAAATAACAAAGTAAAGAGATTGGTTATGAGGGAATCCCCTTGTGAAGATGTCCTTGACTTTCCGGCAACGGCGCCAGAAAATAAGTTGCTTAGCCCAAAATATATCGAGCCCGTTGGGGAACCCCAAGAGGAAGGTATGATGAGCACAGCAACAAGTTTTCCCTCAGTTATGAAACCAAGGTTTAATCGAACTAGTAGGAGCAAGGAAACAGCCCAAAGGTGTTGCTAGCTGGACTTTGGCAGGGCGCACTACCGGCGTCAGCAGCAACGTGGAGACCTGCACAACACAACCACAGAACTTTGCCCCCAACTTGCGATGAGGTTGTCAATCTCACCGAGTTTGCTGAAAATAAAGGATTAAACGTATTATGTGGAAGAAAGTAATAGTTTACAGAAAGTAAACAGAAAATAGTAAGCAGTTGATTGTAGATTGATGGTAAAAGAAAGGACCGGGGTCCACAGTTCACTAGTGGTGGCTCTCCTTAAGATAGATGACATGTTAGGTGAACAAATTATAGCGGGGCAATTGACAAATATCGAGAAAGCATACATGCATATACTACTCATCTTGACTCCTTTGAGACTTGATTGGGCATTACAACATTATACATAGACCGTAATCCAACTGCATCTATGACTAATAATCCATCTTCAGGTTATCATCCGAACCCCCTCCAATATTAAGTTACAAGCAACGGATAATTGCATTACGCATTACATGTAAAGTAAACAATACGATTGTTCTATGAATAATCGATTGTTGTTTTATCCCTAGTAGCAACAACACATCTAGTACCTTAGAGATTTCTGTCACTTCCCGAGATTATTAGAGGCATGAACCCACTATCGAGCATACATACTAACTCTTGGAGTTGCTAGCATCTACTTGGCTAAGATAGCTACTAAAAACGGAAAGCATGCAAGATCACAAATAACAAAGACATGATAGAATTAATAATCAATCTAAAATAACATCTTAATATCCATCGGATCTCCGGAAACACAACATGTAGGATTACAAATAGATAATCTTGATCATGAATGGAGCTCACAAGATCTAAACGTGATAGCATAAAGGAGAAGAACCAGCCATCTAGCTACTACATGAACCCGTAGTCCAAAGATGAACTACTCACGCATCACACCGGAGGCTTGCATGGTGATGAAGAAGGCCTCCATGGTGAATTCCCCTTTCCGGCATGGTGCCGCGAAGAGCTTCAGATCCCTCCCGATTTAGGGATGGAGATGACGGCGGCTACAGATTCTTTCGTGGAATTTTATTGGGTCCTTAGGATTTCTGTATCGGAGGTATCTTATAGGTGAAAGGGGAGGCCGAGGGGGTGTCGGAGGCAGCCAGACCACCCCCTGGCGTGGGCCAGGCTGGGCCACGCGGCCAGGTGGTGTGGCGGCCCCCTGGCCCCTCTCCGTCTCGTATTCTGGCTCCTTGTGTCCCTCAGTGAAAAACTGACTTTGGCTTTTGTCCCGTCCAATTCCGAGAACATTAATTTTCTAACTTTCCTGGAACCAAGAACAGCAGAAAACAGGCAGCTGACACTGTGGCTCTTGTTAATAAGTTAGTCCAAGAAAGTATATAAAAAGTACTCCAAAATATAGAAAAACACAAGAAAGTAGATAAAACCAAGCATGGAATATTAAAAATTATGGATACATTAGCAACGTATCACCACCGCACGTGGCCGCGGCCAGCCGATCCACCGGGCTCGGGCGCACGTGCTTGCGCAGGAGGGCGAGCAAGGGCGCGGTGGGTCGCGCCAAAGGCCCACCTAGCCGCTGCTCCCCGCCACCTTGGCCACCGCGGGCTGCTGGCACCGCTCCTGGGCCGTGCACGGGTGGCTGGCCCACCCGAGCTGCTGCTGCCGCTGGCTGCAAGCTGGCCTGGCCGCGGGTGGCCCACCCGGCTGCCCCCTCTTCTATTTTCTTTGCCTATTATTTAGTCTCACGTGGAAAACCCTTAGGGTAGGATACACCCTCCACCTATATAAAGGGGTGCCTATAGGTGCGAATAAATATATCAATAATTCTCTAAGGAAATTTTCTTAGAGAAGAAATCTCTCTCATTTTTTTTGCGGTGGCATGGTCCCTGAAAGGACTATACACGCAAGTACAACACCGTTGCGGCACGCTGTTGTGTTGCAGGGATTCCGGCCAGGAGATCTACTTCTGCAATCTCAGCAGGGATCGGAGATCGGGAGTCATCGTCTTGCACCGCACGTGTGCGATACCTCGAGGGTGTTGTCACTTGTGGCATCCGACAGTTGTACGTGGATCTGCTGACTTGCGAGGAGCTTCGCGAGTCGGACGGATACGACTACATCATTCACGTTCCTGCATGAGCGTTATACGCTTACGGTCTATAAATGTATGTTACCGATGTCTCCCTCCGTTACTGCATTACTTTCTACATAGATCGTGACTAGGTGTGTTCCCGCGTAGTAAAATTTTTGTTTTCTGCCACAGAACACCTTCAGCTTCGTCACAACATTGGGCCAATAATAACCAAAAAGTGTAGTATGTTGAGTAACTAGAACAGCAGCCGCCGGTCTCTATTTCAGCCGCTACTACGGTTAAAGATTGATAATGTGGAACGAATCAAGAACAGTGTCTGTAAACTGTTCCAAGTGTAAGAGCAGAAAGATGTGCGTTACTACTTATTTGGTCAAGCAAAGATACTACCTCCACCGTTCTCGGTGCTACTTCATGGGATTTGTACCAAAATACATGCACTTGGCAGATGATGAGATCCGGCATGTAGTTGCGTCATGCTCTGAAGAATTCCACACGAAGGAAGTTCAAACCCACCACTTTCTACTAAAGTATACATCCCGGTTCATGTTTGTATAAAAAAAGCAGTTAATGAAAGCTAATTTGCTGCGAAAGGCCACGCCACAAGAAAAATTATGTGGTTTCCACAAGTTCAGAAAAGGTAGATGTGGATGAACAAGAACCAGATTCCATACCAGCACTGACTGACTCTGCCCAGGATTTTTCGCATTCTTTTGGAATGGCGGATGATATGCTGATTCTGGCATTCTGTTCCTTTTCTAAATAAAGAATCCAGGCGACAGGTACAGTTAGAATCCTTAAACTGCAATTGCAAATACCTGGTCGAGTTAGGTTTGCTTCACCTCTATTGCTCCGGAAGCAGGATTGCTCACCATGCCACCTGAGATAGATTGGTTGCTACTACCTCCGTTGCAAAATATATAAGATGTTTTGGTAAGCTAAACAAGCCTACCAAAACGTCTTATATTTTGGGACAGAGGTAGTACCTCACTGGTAACTATCACATGGTAGTCAAAATACTAATAGTAATACTACTACACTACAATGCATTCAAGTATAAAGGTCTACAGATATATATAGATCAATGATCAGTTGATGCAGCAGCGAAAGGTTCCTATACAAGATTACATGATCTGGACACGAATTCAGAAATTACGACTCAAACCTTCACCCAACATGAGAAAACTGACATGGTATTTCATCTGATACTGCTCATGGTACAACATTCTTCCATTCGTGGCTGTCGCCACCTAACATGTACATCCTCCATAACAGGACTTGTTGATCTCAACTAGAAACTAGTGTCCAACCCTCCGAAATGGCAGGATTACAACCAGCAAATCCTTTTGCGAGGATGCAAATACACCAGAAACAGATTTACATTGCCCTTACAGCAACACTAGGCCAACACTCGCCATAATGCCTGATTATTAGAACGAGCTAGCAAACATCCTTGGGTCAAGATTAGCTGCACACTAAAAATTCACTCAAACTTCACACGTTGTCGTATTTACAGAACTTATTGCATGATGCTCCCTCCAATGTTAATATTCTATCCTTACAGGCCGAAATACGAAGCTCCTAGCCTTGGGGGAGGATAGCAAGGTTGCCAACGACACAAAGAAGCTAGTCACCGTGCTGATACAGAATGCCCCAAGGGACACCCATCCATTCTCTCCATGCCAGCCACCGAGCCAGCCATGACGATTACTTCCTGGCATCTTCCCTTCTGTCATCTCTGCATCCCCAGTGCAACCTTCCCCATTGCATATCCCAGGGTTTCCTGCCAATGCTCCTGGGAATTTCCGCAACCCATCGGTTGTTGGCACAGGCCCAGATAGGCTATTGTAAGAGAGGTTCAGCGCTTCGAGCTCTGTCATGGCAGCAATTGCAGGAGGCACCTCCCCTGACAGCCCATTATGTGAGAAGTCCAGTGTCCGCAGCCTCCCCATCCCTCCAAGTCCTGCAGGGATCGGCCCAGCTAAGTAGTTACAGGAGAGGTTCAAATACTCCAATCCTTTCATTGCAACTAACCCTTCAGGTATCTCTCCATGGAGCATATTTGTCGATAAATCTATCCCAGGAGCTGCCCGAAGATCATAGCCCAGCTCTAGCTGCTGGCCAGTCACATCTACAGATGCTGACACAAACAATTGAGGTGAAATCATAAGACCTGATGGAATCCCCTGAACACCTCCTGCGCCATTAAGCACTGAACTCGCATTGAAACCACCATCAGGGATGAAACCCTCAAGCCTATTGCCAGACAAATCAAGCCACTGGAGAACCGGGAAGGAGAACATCCAATCTGGTAGCTGGCCAGAGAGCTGATTATCAGCCAGCGACAGGGACCTCAGGCTCTGCCATTTGGCCACAGCCCCACTGAGCTCCCCGGTGATCTCATTTCCTGACAAGATCACCACCTCGAGAGACCGGCACCCAGCCAACGGCAGCGGAATGTCACCACATATCCGGTTGTTGGACAAATCTAGAACCTTCAAGCTATCGAGCGCATCAAGCTCCGGACGCAGCGCCCCAGAGAGCTGGTTCCCCCCAAGACGCAGGTACAGAAGCTGGAAGCAGCCGGCAAGCCCCGCCGGAACTACGCCAGAGAGCTGGTTATTTGACAAATCCAGAGCCTGCAAGTAGGTCAGGTTCCCAATCCCGGGTGGGATCTCCCCGGACAGCTGATTTTCCGCAAGGAACAGGCCCTGCAAGCTCCGTATCTCGGTTATCCCCGCAGGGATCTCGCCGGAGAAGCGGTTGTGGGAGAGGTCGAGGAGGAGTAGGCCGGATGCGTCGGGGTCGGCGACGATTCGCGGCGGGACGGCACCAGAGAGCGCGTTGCGGGAGAAGTCGAGGGCAACGAGGCGCGAGGAGAAGGAGAACCACGGGGAAAGCGGGGACCGGAGAGAGTTCGCCGAGAGATTGAGGGTGCGGAGGGCCTGGAGCGAGGCCGGGAGGCAGGTGGGCACGGCCCCGGAAAGGGCGTTGCGGGAGAGGTCGAGGACGACGAGCGAGCGCGGGAGGGAGCAGGGGAGCTCGCCGGAGAGGGCGTTCGCGGAGAGGTCGAGCTCCCGGAGGCGGCGTAGGAGGGCGAGCGGCGGGGCCGGGAGCGGCCCGGAGAGGTTGAGGCCCGGGAGCGCGAGCGCCGCGACGGAGGGCGGGGTCGCGACGGCGGCGGTGGGTGGGTGGAGCGAGACGCCGAGCCAGGACGCGGAGAGCGGGCCGTGCCAGGAGGAGAGCGCCGCGCGGGAGGGCGGGGAGAGGGACGCGCGGAAGGCCAGGAGCGCAGCGCGGTCGGTGGAGGCGGGGACCACGGGGCGCGGCGCGGCGGTGAGGAGCAGGAGGAAGAGGGCGAGGAGGAAGGGAGCGGCCGGCATGGTGGCTGTGGTGCTGGCCGGCTAGGGTTTTGCGGGGTTTGGGCGCGGCCGGAGTGGAGGTGGTGGCTGGGGAGTGGGAGGGAGAGTGGATCAGTGACAGTGGAAGCTGCGCAGGTGATTGTGCGGCGTGTGGTAATTTGGAGGAAATGGTGCCGACGGAGAAGAAGGGAAGTCAATTTGGGTGGATTTCTCGAGCCGGAATGGTGCCGACGGAGAAGAAGGGAAGCGGTGACGGCGCGCGTCCGTGGGCTGTACGGGAAGGTCGCACCGGCGAATGTCGGGTAGTTTTTATCCGTACGGTTGCTACTTTGGGTAAAACATTTTCCTTCCCAACTTTTCAATTGTTTATGAGTGCACAGATTATCTAGATTCGCAACATATTCCTTCGGAACATTTCAATTGTTTTCGAGAAAGATTTGGATCTACTCACAAGAAATATAAAACACACCAAATATAATAAAAATTACATCGGGATTCTTGGACCACCTAACAACCTCTAGTGCCATCTGATCAAGCTACCGACGTGCCGCTCTTTTATCGGAGCCATTCCGGCGTTGTTGATATCCGCCGCTCTTTTATGGGAGTTGCCTCGATGTTGTTGATAACAATCGAAAAGTTTTCGTGCACGTACCTCTAAGAACTAGCGTCTAATCCTTAAATTAATCTGAACCTTCAAACATCGAACTTATAACACGTGTAGAATGGACGAGATCGACCACTCCATGGATGCAGCGACTATACGAATCATCGCCCTCCTCGGTGTTACCGGCGGGATCATCGTCGACGAGGTGCACAAGAATGCTGGTATACCTTATTCTTGTCGCCCGCAATGCCATCATAGCCACGATAATATCGATGCCGCTTGACCAAACTCTAACTTTACGACCCTTCTATAGTGACGAGCGCATGTCCGACGTCCCCCTCACCCTCCCCCCATCGGAGCGCCAATCAGAGGTGGCGGAGACTCGTCGTTTTCTAATTGTAGACGACGAAGACGAGGCACGAATGCAACGGTGGACTAGGATTTTCTAGCCGCCGCTCTTTTTTATTGGCATAGGAGACGGCGTGTGTGGTCTTGCGGAACTCAACTTAACTTTTCATTTGTTTATGAGTTAATTGGCATAGACTATCTAAATTCGCATGTATCTATATACTGAAACACGTCTAAATGCATATCATAAAAAGTTTTCATCACTTTCCAAATTTTTAAAAATAAAATTTCATCACTTTTGGACATATTAGTACACCAAATTCACCACAAAATCATCAATTTTAGAACAACATCTTTCTTCAAAAATTTCATCAATCTATTAATAATCATCAACAACATTATAAAGAGGGCTCAAAGTAATATAAATTACAAAGAAGTCCATGAAACAACTAATAATGACTACAAAGACTAGCGCGAGACGGAGGCGCCCTACCTTACTCGTCCCTGTATCACCAGAGTGGAGAAAAAGTTGTTGAAAGGACATAGATGCCACCTAGAGGGGTGAATATGCGGTGACGAGGGGTAACCTCGGCAGTGTCCATGGAGAAGGATTTAGGCTTTTGTAGAAAAGAGAACGCTGGGGATTTCATCGAATATCACGAGAACATTGGAGTCAAAATCGCCTGAATATTTGGTGAATCGCCCTATTGCAGATTGCTTGGGGATTTTTCAGTACCCTCGTCTAGGCTTCTCCCCTCCTATATATAATAGGCCGGATCTCAAAGCTGCATGCGGATAGGTTACATATGCGTAATTAAAATACCAACACGATGTTTGTCTTTTGTCCTCTTTCCTAATACAACGAAAACCTTTGTTGGTTGCTTCTTTGGACCATCATCTTGATTCTTCATGGGCCGTAAGCCTTTATATAGTCAGGGTAGCGAATCATAGGCACCCGAATAACCGTACCTATGTCAGGCGGTTTAAAAACTTTTACAAGATGGGTTTAAAAATGTAGAATAAAACTAGTGTTTACTTTATTAAGCACAAAAGCTATATAAACTATGGTTCACTTGTGTGCACGAATAACTTACGCTAAACAAGACAAGCAACAAGGTGATAACAAAAAAGATTACATCAAGCACGATGGCTATCATAATGTAAAGTGCTTAAGTAAAGGGCTCGATTATAGAGATAACCAAGGCACAAAGACGAAGATGTATCCCGAAGTTCCTTCCTTTTTAGGGAAAGTACGTCTCCATTGGAGGGGTGAGCGGTACTAAGACCCTCAATGCCACAAGAGGGCTCACCCTATTCTCCCGGGCACCTGTCGCACGGCAAGCACCCGATCCACTATGGGACACTTGAGGGCAATCACCAAACTCGTAGACCATTGGGGCAATCTCCACAATTTAATTGGAGGCTCCAAAAAATCACCACCAAGGCCACTGACTTGGAGAGAGATCCACAACTTAATTGGAGACCTCAAGAACTCACCACAAAGGCCACTTAACTGTCTAGGGTTCCAAGAACCCAAGAGAAACAAGATTCCTGATTTCACCAACAAAATCCTCCAAGGAGAACTCAAACCAATGCACCTAGTGCAATGTCAAGTTCTTCTCTCCTAAATTTCACAAAAACTACAAAATTTTATGGGGGAATAAGAGAGGAAGAACAATGGAGGAAATCCACAAAAGACTCCAAGATCTAGATCCTAAGATGTTCCCCTCAATTAGAGGAGAGATTGATTGGTAGAGTTGTAGATCTATATCTCCCCTTTCAGATCCCTAAAAAATGTGCAAGATTTATTGGAGGGATTGAGATATATCAAGCTTAAGAAGGTCAAAAAATGGAGGGAAAAACTTGCAACAATGGTTAGGTATCCATAGGGGAAGATGGGATCCTTAAATAGTGAAAGGAATATTCCCGAGAGGCAATAATAAAGTGGTTATTATATTATACTCCATGTTTATGATAAATGTTTATTTCTCATGCTATAATTGTGTTAACTTGAAACGTTGATACATGTGTGTTTAATAAACAAAGAAAAGGTTCCTTGTAATGCCTCTCATTACACTAGCTTATTGTAACAGATGATCAAGGTTTCATGATCATAACATTGGTGTTGTTAATAACGAGGTCACAACATTGGTAGAATAATGTGATGAATAAACTCCCAAAGTATAGTAATACGATCATGCCATTATACTTACACTACTATAACGTCACTCAAAGTAACCCTAATGCTTAGACCATGAGATCACGTCAATCGCTGACTCAGGAAGAGTACTTTAATTCCATCAAATGTCACATCGTAACAGGGTGATTATAAAGATGTCGGTACTTGGAAAGTGTTAGTTGAGGCTTGTGGATCAAGAGTGGGATTTGTTCATCCTAATGACGGAGAGATATACTCAGGGCCCTCTCGATGATATCACATTAACATAGCTTGCAAGCAAGTGATAATGATCACTAAGAATGTTATATCACGGGAACAAGAAAAGAGTACTTGTCAGTAACGAGATCGAACTTGGTATGTATGATACCAAATGATCGGATCTCGGACAAGTAAAATATCACGAGACAAAAGGAATTGGTTACTACGAATAAAGGTTTACGTGATCACTAGTTTATCGTTTGAGCTGGTGGGAGTCATTATGGATCTCCAGGTCCCACTGATGATTATTGATCGGAGAGTGTCTCGATCATGTCCACTCTGCTCGCGAGCCCGTAGGGAGACACACTTAAGGGTAGTCAACGCATTTGAGTGGATATGGAACACCAAAGAAAATACTAGATAATGCAGGAATTGTTCTGATAAATCTGCCAGAATAGTTCCGGTGTATCGGAATATTGCTAGGGGATAAAATGTTAATGTGTTTATTAAATGAAGTGTTCATTAAAAGAAGTACTCATTAATGAAGTGTTCATTAAATTGAGTGGCATTAAACTAAGTGAATTAAAGTGCTTTAATGGAAAGACATTTGATTTCTTGAGTGGAAATTGAATGAGAGATGAGTGGAGCTAAATGGGTGTGAGTGGAGTGTCTACCCACATAATTAGGAGAGAGGTGGGAGCACCACCATGGCTGGTGCGCCATGCACCTCACCTATAAAAGGCCCCCTCCTCCTCCTCCTCTCATCTCACCCATTCTCACTTCTCTCATATGCCCTTTGGTTGGCATATTCCTCCCCCTTCTAGCCTTGTCCATTGTCACGAGTATGGCGCTTAGGCGAAGCCCTGCTCAAGATCTTCTCCACCACCATAACCACCATATCGTAGTGTTGGCGGAGTTCCCGAGGATCCCCTACTTCCGCTGCCGATTTGGAGCGAGGGATGGAAGTCGTCGGCACACCGATGTGTGACCGATTACGGAGGCGCTGCACTTGTGGCATTGTCACTGCGTCCTTGAGGACATTCATGTACACTCTACAACAACCACATTTGTTTGTGGGAACGTTATACCACTTTACGGTCTTCAAGGGTGAGTCCATCTAAAATCGTTACAAGTATCACCTAGATATGATCTTGGTAGTTGCAACCATAGGGATTTTTTGTTTTCCATGCAACGAATCCCATAAAAAAGGTCCCTAGAAATCCAACCATTATGTTTAGAAATCATCCGGGGCGGAGTCTCCAGACCCCCACTAGAGTCTCCGGTGCACCCAAGCCATGGGGATACTAAGTTGCAACCACCTCGTGTCCGTCCGGAGACTTTTTTGGGTCAGAGACTCCGTCTGGGACAGACACTCTGCTCCCCGGAGACCGGAGTCTCTCCCCCCCCAAAAACTGACAGAAACACCAATACCAAAATGACCATAACTTTTGCATCCAGACTATGATTTCGATGATCTTGGGCTCATTTCGAAGAGGACAACAAGCTCTACAAGATTATGCAGAGAAACATCATAGTCCAACAGGGGAGAAAATACCAAGAAGAAAGTGGTAAGAAACCTTCTTAGGTAAAGAACCGTCAAAACCTCCAATATCAAAAATGCCATATGATATTCATACAAAATCCATTTTTGATGAATTTGAGATTGTCATTGAGATTAACGCAATCTATAAATCATCACATGGATAAGAACCAAATAATAACCAACAAACATGATGCCAAAGATGCAAAGGTTTGATCTCTCTTTGAACGATGCAGTCAAGTTACTCACTCGAGATCCCTCTTAGTAGTACGGCTATCTATCCTAAACCTGGTCTCCCAACTAACAACATGAGACCGACAAAAGGTAAAATCTATAAATATCATACCTCTGCCTTGAGCATTCCACTTGAGATTGATAAAGATAATCTTATCCTTTCTTGATTTCTCTTTCTCTCGCTTGCTTGATGAAGACTTGTGAATTGCTCCCCCAAACACCATGGGAAACCACTTCTTGAACTTATATTTATCAAACCATGATCACCGAGGGTGGAAAGATTCAAGCATGTGATCTCCAAGTAATGGCGCATCTTTAGCTTGCACTTCATTTCTTCTAACTCCATTAGGATGATGTCTTGAAGATAGACATGAGTAACTCCATATTATTCTTCAAGACACTCTTGATCTTCTTTTCTTTATTATTCTTATTATTCTTCTTCAACATGATTCCAATAGGCCCAAAGTCCTTGGATATTGCTTCTTCTTCTTCATTTCTTCTACCTAGAAGCCAACACATGGTCCAACTGATGCCAATGGATAATTCCTACAAGTGTAATTCAATGCAAACATTAGTCCATAGAGGTTTCCCTTGGTTACCAAAACCACACATGGGGGCATACATGCCCTTTAAATCTCCCCCATTTTGGTAATTGATGACAATACCGTTGAGAGGGTTTATATTTGGAATTTAATGAACAAAATGGTTGTGCCAACATCAAATACTACATAGGTATGTGATGTTGGTACACCCAAAATTTATAGAGAAAACTCCCCCACAAACTATGCACGTGTGATGAACTTGAATTTCATTGCATAAATTGCCAACCATTACCGTTGGTAGAGTTTCCAATATATATTCAACATGCAAAGAAACAACAAGGATGCAAGAGCATGAAAGGAAAATGGTTAATAACAAACTCAAGGCATAAACCAACTTCCCTTAAACCCTCTAAAACTTTTCCCCCATTGGAATCAATTGCCAAAATGGGTGAAAATTTCTAAACAACCAATATAGTGAGACTTTCTCCGAAGGTGTGCATTTGCACATATCCAATGATGAATACTTGTGAGGAAGTAAAACTATATTGAGGATCCAAATATTGCAAAAGAAGTAAAATGGAAGAAGCATCAACAAATGAAGCAAGCAATCAAAGGATCCAAATTAACCAATTTAATACAACAAGATAGTATGATAAGATCAAATGAGTGTTTAAATGAAATAGTGAAGCTATCCAAATTTTTTGCACAAATTAGAATAATTACATTTGAATACAACATACACAAATATGGAATCCTCACTCCCCCATAAACATTTAAGACAGTTGACCAAGAAGACAAATGAGCATTCTTAAGTGAATTAGAGGAGCTCCCCAAAGATTATGCACCAATTATAATAATTTCATTTGAAAACAAGGTGCACAACCATGGAATCCTCACTCCTCCAAACTCATTTAATAATACAAGGCATGAGAGATAAAATATGAGTGCCCGAAGATGCAAACAAAAGGGACAAGCACTCATTGGCAAATAAATTTGGAAGCCACCAAAGAATTAAAAAGATATATCTTTTCTTATGCGTATAATTTTCTAGGTGGATAACATCACAAAGACGTATGCCCACTAAGATACGTGCACACACAAAATAGATACGCAAGGAAACACAACTAAAACAAAAGGAAGTCATAGAATATACCAATAATAATTTCACTTGAAAGCATGGACAAAGGCTCAAATATATCTTATTGTACATTAATGAGTTTCAAACACCAACACACCACATACATTACAACTATCACCTAGGGAAATGGAGATAGTTGGAATATATAGAGAAAGGCAACAAGTATCACAAAGTAAATGTCAACTTTGCAAATTCTCACTATCGCACATGAGAGCAAATTGAGGAAAAGATGGACAATAAGATTGACATATTTGGTATAATGAATCATAAGAATGATTTTGTATAGTCCTTATTATATGCACTAATGTCAGCTTACTCACATTTTCAATAAAGAGTTCTCTTTAAAACCAAAGCAACAATTCCAAATACAAAAATCCATGCCAAGATGCAACCTACAATAGGTTGGAAGCAAGATATATATGCATGAGAAAGAGATACTTGTTACTGAGATAACATTGGTAGGATGTAGTAGATATGAGTTCGTCGATAATCCTAGCTTGCCTCCAATTATCATATAGACACCACTTCTTCCTATTTGATTAAACAAGTATCTAATATATCTCCAATGTACCTAACACAATATTAAGTACAACATTGTCCCCAAACATATTGGGTCCAAAGTAGTTAGAGCAACTATAATACATATGAGAGACTCCAGATAAACATGTGCATATTGATATGAAATTGAAATTCATGCACATCTTAGCCAATTAGTATTTGGTGGAGTTTCCCATATATATTGGATCAACAAAAGCAAGCATGTCATAGTATAACCATATAATAAATATGCATGAACAAGACTTTCAAGAACCAACAAGGAGATACAATTTCAACAAACAAACCAATTAAACCAAGGAGGCACAAAGAAGTGTTACACAAAAAATGTTGTTCAAATTATATCAAAGAACCAAATCAACACATGAAATGTCACAAGTTCAACAAATTAACTAGGAAAAGGCCAAAGAGCAAAAGAAATACAAGAACACGAGTGGTCAAGGATTATCTCATTATAAAAATGTCAAATCAAGCAATAAACAAGGAATGAGACAAAACCAACTCCCAAAAAGATCAAGGTTCCAACAAATAAACCAAAATTTCCACACTTTTCATGATGGCACAAAAGTACCAAAAGATTAAACTTACAAGGACATAAAACACAATATGGATCAAAACAAGAAGCATAATAGAAGTGTTATAGATAATATAGGAGATCTCCCTCATGATTAATGAATTATGTAGAATTTTTCTTTTGAATGCAAAATGCATACAAATGATATCATCACTACTACCTAATTAAAATAAAACACAAGAGATTACCAATAAAATAAAATGATCCATAAGAGGCAAGGGTGTAACACCTCAAAAATATTAATGAAGATTATCAAGTTCAAATCACCTAAGTTTAGGGTTAACAAAAACTTTTATTATTAAATTTAATATGAGTGTATGTGTGAATTACATTAGTGTATGAATGAGTCCAATTGCCATGTTTGATTGCTACAAATGATAAGGAATGGTTTAAATATGAATACTACATCATCTAGGCCATTTACAAACAAAATCAAAAGAAAAGAAATCAAATATGAATCATATAAGCAAATGGTCATTTTGACCAAATTTATCCACTAGACCACTTTGAGTGTTTCTAGTAAAAGATGTCTAACAGAAACTTTCCCAATTCTTTTCACCCCTTGCTAGATCAAGTAAAAGTGAACCCAAGCCCACTTTACAAACTAACAGAAAAAAATTCCAAATCTATTTAAAAGACATTGCAAAATTGAATCAAGTGTATGGACTAAGATCACCACTTTTCAAAAACCACTCAAATGAATTCACCTTGGCAAACCCAAGCAACCATAGACTATCAAGCAAGTACTCAGAACCCTCAACAAATTTCATCCAACAATTCAAACTTTGAATTCATGCGGCCATTTGGTCGAGCACCTGGTAGACACCAGTAAACACTTGCCTAACTTCTACTGTTTGGAGCAGTAATTGATCGCTACTAGTGCCTCAACTCTCTCCCTGGTCTCTCCTAGTGCCCAGCAGCGCAGTGGACAAGCTCCCCCTTTGCCGTTCGCACCAGTGCAGCGCCGCCCGAGCTCGCCGTGTAGGTCGACCAGGACCCACTCGCCATAGACAGCACCACCCTCTCCCACGATGTCCAGGAGACATGCGACACTCCACCGCCACCCTCTGTCCACCCCTCGATTAGAGACAAGTTGTGGACCAGCCGTAATCACCGCGCCCACTTCTCTGTCTGCCATGCCGAGAGCGCACCAGAGCTCCGCTCAGCCGACACGTGCACACACGCCACACCTCGCCCTCTCTGAGCATGCGCGCACTCACCGTGACTCCAGCTACCCCCCAGACATGCCCGTTCGCCGCCGCGCGAACCATGGACACTGTGCGCCATCTCGAACGCCGCCGTTCCTGCACAGAGCACGGACCGCTCTCGACCATTCTCGACCGCCCCTTGCCGCGCCATCACTCGCATGACGACCGCCCTCAAGCACTATGTCGACCCCTACCCTCAGCCATGCCAATAGCTCACTGCAACGACGTCACCGATGATCCCGAGCCATGCCGCTCTGCCCCTCTCACCCGTGTATAAATAGAGGCCACCCTAGCCCTCATTCGCCACACCAGCTCACTCCCCTCTCTCTCAGAAACCTCCCATATCTCTCCCCAGAGGAAGGCGAGCACCAGCCTGCCGGAATTTCATCGGATCCCGCCGCTACAGAGGAGAAGAGGAACCAGAGCTAGGAGCCGCCCAGGAGCCGCCGTGACCACGCCTCGAATCGCCATCGATGACAACCTCATTCGCCCCCATCGCTGACCTTAGCTGGAGCCCAGGTGAGCTCCCACGTACCTCCACCATCACATTAGGGTTCAGTCTCGCTGGAGCAGTTCGACGGAGACGATGAACCACAGCCGTTAGATCCTAGTCTAATCATAGGGTTGAGATTGAAACTTACCATTTAGGCTTAATTGAGTCGCTGACGAGTAGAACCGCCTGTTAGCAGCCCGCTGCGTGCGCGCCGTGTAGCTAGGCCAGCCTAGTTAGTTTCCCGCGCAGAGCCCGTTGATTCAAATGGACTTTTCCCATTTTAGTTAAAACTAGATTCTGTCAGTAGATTCAAAAATCAATTCAAAGAGATTGACTGAACCAAATTGCATGATTCCAATTTTGTTGGAAAGGTATTCAAATTGTCTACCCAAGCCCGTTGGATTCAAACCATTTGAAATTATAGATCACATATACCAAAAATAACAAGGCAAAGACTTCTCCAACTTCAAACATTTTTCGAAAATCAACCATAAATGCTTTTGAGTTGATTGCAACTCTCAAAAATCACATTTGACAAAATATGTCTGAATATGTAAACATATTTAGGTTTACATGTAGTGATCTTGGACTAGTACCAAAAGAATGCATATAGGCATTTCTAGTCACTTTAATTGTATTAAAAAGTAATTTTAAACTTTATAAAATATGACCACCACTTTAAATCACATTCCCAAGTATTAGAATATGTGGTGATGACATGTGTCAACATGATCCCATATTTTAATTGGAGAATGTTAAATCTTAAGTATTTTCAATGAGTAGAAATTACTTTTTCAAAATAAGATAAATAAAACTAGGTATTTATTTCATGTGATGATTGTGATGATGCTAGATCATCTACTGTGAGCCTTTGTGTGCTACATAGAAGTAGTTAAGTATTTTTTTGGTGATTATGTACCTTGTATTCATTTATAGACGATAGTACCGAACCGGGCTATGAGTATGAGGAGTACTACGAAGAAGAAGAGAACTTCAACCACTGCACTACTCAAGGCAAGCCTAATACTACAAGTTAACTATGCAAGACATCCTTGCAAGATAACCTATGCAAGATGCATTAGGCATGCTTTGGTTATGCAACCTTGATTATACCGATCCCAAGGTTTACTTGCAAGCTTTATTCTTTTACTTTTACCAAAGTTCTTTACCTTTAGTTAGTGATTTGTGAGTATTGGAAAAATAGGATAAATGCCATAAAGAGCATAAAACTAGGCCTAGTAAGTTATACTTATATGCCATTAAAAAGCATAAAACTAGATTTGAATAGTTACACTGGATTAGAACCCTCATTAGTGACACCCTCATTGCTAGTTGCTAGTGCTAAACTACTATTGATCATTTAGATGGGAATACTTGGAGGAAATGATTATGAAAACCTTGGAATGATGGTTCATTCTATTGAAATGTTTTTGACATGTGTTATGAACACAAAATGACTTGATGATGAAACTTCTTGAGGCATGAGCCTTGGTTTTGATAAAAACTGATGGTTGGGTTCGGATGCGATTCCATTCCAAATTTTACCATACAACGAAAATACCTGATTTGGGCAGGGCTTAATTGGAAGTTTATATGCCTTAGTATGTGTTCCCTCACGGAAAGAGGTTGAGTTGATGCTACCTCGTGAATGTGAATGTCCACCTATGTAGTGCCCAGGATGGCAGATGGCCAGGGCTGGGAGGCCAAGCTCATAGGGGAGGTGCCTATACTAGAGTGTGTAATTGAAAGGTTAGGATTGATGATCCGCATACCAAGTATGATGATTCAGGGTTATCCCTGGCGGATGTATCGAATTTTGTGGTGAAAGTGTACCACCTCTACAGAGTGTCAAACTATTCGAATAGCCGTGTCCACGGTCATGGACAGTTGGAGTGGCCATACTGTTTCGTTGTCAGATGTTTTCAAAATGACTTGTGAATTGAACTATGACCTTGACTTGACCACAACAGGGTTGTGGACATGAAAACTATGTTCCCACTTAGGTGATGTAGAAAATTAAATTAGGTTATTTACTTTTGAACTCTTATGAAATAAACCTGGCTTTTGGAAATAAACCTAGAGCTTAAGATTCCTACTAGAACTACCTTACTTGTTAGTGATAGTTTGCGAGTACTTAAAGAGTAGTCATGGCTTTGTCCCTGGCTATTCCAGTGGCCAGACTATGAGGAGGACTACGAGGAAGATGGACAGCAGGAGGTCTATGACAACTAGGATCATCTCCCATCGTCAGCATTGCCTGTGACCCTGAAGATGGAGCCCCTACTACATTTACTTTCCACTGCTTTGATTGTATTAAGACTGGATCATTAGATCCTTTATTTGTAAGACCTTTATTATGGTTTGTAATGGATGATGTACTATGGTACCAATTCTGTTATGTCTCGCAAAAATGGTAATCCTGGGATTGCGATGTATGGCATAACAGGCATCTGGGACTAAAAATTAGGGTGTTGACAAAGGGAAACATGGGAGCAAAACAAAACATTTTCTTGGCCAAAGATAGGACAAATATAAACAAAGGACAAAGTGAATATTATCAATAAATTCGATCATATGTGGAGTACCAATTATCCAATGACAACAAGTATTAGGGATAACTTTCCCAAGGTAGCATGCAAGGATATCTAAGATCATATTCACAACATAAGCATATGGCAACATATAAGAATTAAGCATGATGCTTAGATAGAGATTCTTGATATCTCACAATAATCACACAATCATTAATAATTATAGTAACTTGAATAAAATGGTTTCCATGGAGCATATAGATGTCCAAATATGAGGAAACACATACCAAGAAAAACTCTCACAAACAAGATCCAAAAGATGAGCAACAAAGGAATTCAAGCAAATTTGAACTTGTTTGAGCAAATGTGCCACATAGAAGCTAGATAATTGTCAATATCAATTCTAAGTGGCACTACCTTGAATTTTCACATTTTCTAGGCTTGTAATATGCACAGAGAATATGACTCCTCCATAATATGATAAACCATAAATTCTCAACAAGAGGCAAATTGATCCAAATAGAGATAATTAATGTACATTATAGAACTTGAATTTCTCATGAGAATGACATACCACATGGAGACTACATAATATTGCAATATCAATACTAAGTGGTATTACTCATGTACACACATTTTTAGGATTGTGGAATGTCCAAGCATGACACTCTCCCAAAATGGGATAGTCCATTAATCTCTCACAAGAGCCAAAAAATATATTAATTAGATTCAATAAAGGCTCAGCACAAGAAAACAAATAAATGGCGAGCAAGCCAACATACACAAATAAACATGACAACTCAAGATAAGTAAGTGTAAGCATGACATATACAAATACATGCAAGGGTACAAAACAACACATGCACAAGGGGCAAGTAATTTTCAATGTAAATAAGTTGAGTACAAGTCACCACAAGAAGGAACAATGGATATAAGATATGATATTCCAAATGACTTGGATTGATTAAATATAATAGATGAAGATCCCTCAATTCTTCATGAAGTAGCCAAGTATCAAATGCCCTCCAATTACACCTATCGGTCAAGTTTTATCTTTTTGGGCCCCAACCAAGTTGGGTCCTAAGAAGTTAGTCACAATAGGATTGGCAACCCAAATGGTTCCTTTCTTGACACTACATTGGGCACCAACATATTTGGTAAACACATTGACAACCTCATCCTTACAAAGAGAATAAGAATCATCAATCATGATATGGTTGGATGAGGAGTTACCAATGGTGCAAGAGGAAGAAAAGCACCCCTTCTCCCGGTAAATGTAGCAAGTTCTTCTCTTGCTATCTTTATTCTTAGGTGATGCCACAACTTGAGGAAGAGCTTGAGACTTCTTAGGAAGAGGCCCATCTCTAACTTGAGATAGAGCTTGAGGTCGCTTCCATTGTTGCTTATCACTAAGAGGCTTCTTCTTTAATGGGAAAGCTCAAACATGATGCCCTTCTTCCTTGCACTTGAAGCAAACAATGATGTCCGGATTCTTGACATGATCTTGGCCATTATTTTTGTTGTTAGCATGCTTCAAATTGATAGTGGACTTGTTCTTGATATTGGAGTTGAATCCATGTTCACTCTTGTCATTGGGGGATTTTTGCACACTCAAGATGTGTTAGAGTGTGACCTTCCCTTTATGACCCTTTTTCAAGTCATTCTTCAAAGAAGTGACTTGAGCCTTGAGCTCTTCAATTTACTCTACATTGTTAGAGTCAACGATAATACTAGAGGAAGTAGAAGCATTATTGTTAGAGGAACAAGGCAAAGAATGTAATTCATCACAAGATGTAGCAATAGCATGAGTGTATGTATTACTAGGAATAGCACGTGGCATCATGAATTTTGGAGCGGGTATAGTGCTAATGTACACATGAGGCTCATTAGATGTTACCTTTGACACAATAGCCTCATGAGGCAACTTTAGCCTACCATGGGAGACTAGAAGATCCTCATGCGAGCTTGAGAGCCTAACATGACTTTCTTCCAATTTTCCATAGCTGCTAGTTAGCAAAGAAAGTTGAGACTTTAGCTCAACATTCTCCATCAAAATAGATGGTTCACAAGAAATAGAGTTAGGCATCATTATTAATTGTAAGAGGTGACAAAAACTTGGTGAGGTCTTTTGAATATGAATCTTTAAGTTTCTCATGCGACTCAGTGAGTTTTATGAGCTCACTCTTAATGAATCGAGAGCCATTTTTTAGGTGCTTAAAATCCTCAACAATTTTAGCATGGGAAACTACAAGTTCATCATTTTTAGTGTTGAAAACATTTGCCACCCAAATTATCTATCATGGTTTCCTTTACTCTAGATAATTCTAGAGCAAAAGTATCCTCAAGAGATTCCTTGGTGGTTTGTTCTTCTTCAAGGGATCTCTTTAGATGATCAATCTCGAGTTCATACTCACGCTCATGTTCATTCTTTTGAAAAATGATGTTCTCTTGCTCCTCAATAAGTTTCTTGCTCTCAATAGCAATAGTCATAATTTTAATGAAGTTGGAGCAAGCAATTTTATTTTTATGAAGAGCAGGAAAGACAATATCACCCTTCTCTTGATTGGAGGCTACATCACGATCAACAATATGATGATGATGATGATGATCCATCATCATCATGTGATAAAATGGGATCCAAAGAAGGAGTTACCTTTGTGCCCCTAGCCATAAGGTATATGTGAGAACTATAAGAAGGTGATGATGAGAATTTAATTTAAGCTCCATTCAAAACCTTGTCTCATACCATAGTATATTCGCTTTCCTCTACATGGTTAGCAACAAAAGTACTAGAGGAAATAGACGCATTTTTATCATGGCAACAAGACAAAACAAGCATATCATCATCAGATTTATTCAAGCCATTTCTACAAGATATGCAACGACAATCAACACAAGCATGTAAGGAATTTTGAGTGCTATAAGTGTTAAGGTCCAAAGATAAAACATTGCAACAATATAGAGATGACATATTACCAATAGTAATCTCACTATCCATATTTAAAATTTTATCACCACTCACCATATCATTACCTTATGACAAATCACATGTAGGTGAAGTGGTAGAGGATGAGATCTCATCATGGCCGGAGGTGGAGGGAATAAAATCATCCTCAATAACATTGGACGCACCATATTTAACTTGAACCTTGCCCATATCTCATGAGATCTCCGATAAGGCATGATCGAAGAAATAAATACATTGCTTACAACAAGTAAAAGCACTTTAGTAGCTTGAGAATCTGTGAAGAGTTTATATGCTCCTCTAAAGATTGATTTTGGGGATCCATAGGAGGAGAAAACCCATATCTATAATTCCCTCAATATTTAGGTGAATGCGCCAGAAGTAATGAAGAATGCAAGAGTTCCAAACATCATAATTATTTGTGCCATATAATATATAAAAGAAATCATGCACTACACCCCTAGTCGGCATCTTTACTCTCAAGGCGATGAAGCCTAATAGTGAGAGACCTTGCTCTAATACCAATTGAAAGGATACAAATGCTGCCTAGAGGGGGTGAATAGGCGGTTTCAAAACTTTTACCTGATGGGCTAAACAAATGCGGAATAAAACTAGCATTTATTTTGTCAAGCACAAAACCCATATAAACTATGGTTCACCTATGTGCACCAACAACTTATGATAATCAAGACAAGCAAGAAGATGATAGCAACAAAGATTACTTCAAGCACGATGGCTATCATAATGTAAAGTGCATAAGTAAAGGACTAAATTATAGAGATAACCGAGCCACGTGGAGACAAAGATGTATCCTAGAGTTCCTTCCTTTTTAGGGGAAGTACGTCTCCGTTGGAGGGGTGGGTGGTACTAAGACCACCAACGCCATAAGAGGTCTCACCCTATTCTCCCGATAACCCGCCGCACGACAAGCACCTGATCCACTATGGGACACTTGAGGGCAGTCACCAAACCAGTACAAGATTGACACAATCTCCACAACTTAATTGGAGGGTCCGAAGAATCACTAACAAGTCCACTAACTTGAGGAGAGGTCCATAACTTAATTGGAGGCCCAAGGACTCACCACAAAGGCCACTTAACCGTCTAGGGTTCCAAGAACCCAAGAGAAACAAGATTCTTGATTCCACGAACCAAGTCCTCCGAGGATAACTCAAAACGATGCACCTAATGCAATGGCAAGTTCTCCACTCCTAAATTTCACCAAAGTTACAAAATCTTATGGGGGAATAAGAGAGGAAGAACAATGGAGGAAATCCACAAAAGACCCCAAGATCTAGATCCCAAGATGTTCCACTCAATTAGAGGAGAGAATTGATTAGTGGAGTTGTAGATCTAAATATCCTCTTTAAAATTCCTAAATAATATGCAAGATTTATTGGAGGGATTGATAGATAGAAAGATCAAGAAGGTCAATAAAGGAGGGGAAAACTTTCAACAATGGTTAGGTATCCATTAGGGAAGAAGGGGCCCTTAAATAGGTCCCTAGAAATCCAACAGTTATGTTTAGAAATCGCTTGGGCCGGAGTCTCCGGTGCACCCAGGCCATGGGGAGACAAAGTTGCAACCCCTGGTGTCTGTCCGGGCCGAAGACTGCGCTCCCCAGAGACCGGAGTCTCCGCCCCCTGAAAACTGATAGAAACACCAATACCAAAACAGCCATGACTTTTGCATCTGGACTCTGATTTTGATGATCTTGGGCTCGTTTCGAAGAGGAAAACAAGCTCTACAATATTATGCATAGAAACATAATAGTACAACAAGGGATAAAATAAAGTGGTAACAAACCTTCTTAGGTAAAGAACCGTTAAAACCTCCAATATCAAAAACACCATACGATATTCATACAAAATCCATTTTGATGAACTTGAGCTTGTCATGGAGATTAGCACAAGATATAGATCCTCAGATGGATAAGAACCAAATAATAACCAATAAATATGATACCAAATATATGCAAAGGTTTGAGCTCTCTTTGAACGATACCGTTAAGTTACTCACTCGAGAGCCCTCTTGATAGTACTGTTATCTATCCTAAACTTGGTCTCCCAACTAACAACATGACACCAAGAAAAGGTAAAACCTATAAGCATCATACCTTTGCCTTGAGAATTCCACTTGAGCTTGATAAAGATAATCTTATCATCCTCAAGACGGAACATCTTTCTTGGTTGCTCTTTCTCGTGCTTGCTTGATGAAGACTTATGAATTGCTCCCCCAAAAACCATGGGGAAACCACTTTTTTGAACTTGTCTTCATCAAACCATGATAACCAGGATGCATGGAATGCTTCAAGCATGTGATCTCCTAGAGATGGCGCATCTTGAGATTGCACTTCATTTCTTCTAACTCGATTAGGATGATGCCTTGAAGATACACATGAGTAACTCCATCTTATTATTCAAGACACTCTTAATCTTTTTATTATTCTTATTCTTCTTCTTCTTCTTCTTCTTCTCCTTCTTCTTAAACATGATTCCAATAAGCCCAAAGTCCTTGGATATTGCTTCTTTTTCTTGTCTTCATTTCTTCTACCTTAAAGCCAACACATGGTCCAAGTGATGCTAATGGACAATTCCTACAAGTGTAACTCAATGCAAATGTTAGTCCATAGAGATTGTCATTAATTACCAAAACCACACATAGGGGCAACATGTCCTTTCACTTGTCATAGTATAGTTCGTTGTAGCAGACAAACTATAAGTTGATGTTCTAATACCCCAAAGGACCAACGCACTAGAGCAACATGACATCCTATATCAAAAGAGACTAAGATGAAAACACACCAATGAACACGAAAATGACCAGATCTCAGGAGATCCATCGGACACATGACTTCACGCGCTCTCCGCTAGCGCTAGACGTACCACCAAAGCGAGAATATGGTGGATAAGATCTTATTCCGACTTCAGTATGTAGCCACATACCAGTGAAACAGAAGCACAATTTTTGTTGGAATTTACTAGTGGGCCTTAGCCCTTAGCCCAACTAAAATTCTGAAAATCTCAAGCCCCAAATACATGCATGCATGGAAAGAGGTGGGACTAAAGCTTAGTCCTACATTTCTAGTTAAAGGGGAGTTGCACCACCTCATATAGGAGGGTGTTGTACCACTCACTAAGGTGTGAGAAGAAGAGAAGCTCTCGCGCACTCCTCCTCCAACGTCGCTCACCTCGTCATGCCTCGTCGCGACGTGCACGCGCCACGGGTTGCGGAACGAGCCGAGATCATGTTTTGCATGTCGTTTATATTTTTGTTATTCAGGGAATTAATTCTGTATTAATTATGAGTAATTCATACGCATTAATCTGTCAACTGTTTCCAGATTTTTTGGATCATGGGTTGTTGCCGACTTGGCCGTGGGCTAGCTACCCACATCCTACTAGACCCGCATTATATAAACAAGCATACGCAAACCCTAGTTGTCACAAGCAATTAGATTGCATCTACCTACCTGCGCATCGCCGTTCCGCCTCTGTCCACTGCCCTCTGCTACTCCATCCTGCTGGTTTCATGCACAGCTAGGAGAGCAGACCTGCGGAACCCCGTCTCTCTGATCCTGCACCGGGAGAGAGGCGGTATGGTTTTTTGGGAGCGTCTCGACGCAGCTGCTCAAGTTCTTCTTTGTCCTCTATGTATGGCTTCCTCGACCTCATCGCCATGTCGGATGATGCCACCAATAAGGCTGCTGATGTCGCATCTTCTACTGCTACCAATGGCAGAGTTCCTCATGTCTCGCCGTTGGTCATACCATCGAAGAACTCGTACGTGTTCTTTGCCCTCTTGATATTTCCTATGTTGATTACTAGTAATGCAGTATGCGTAGATGAGCTAGGTTTTCACTTATCTGTATCTTGCACTTGTCAATCTTGGAAATTGTACTGTCATGTTTTATACATGGATTAAATTTATGTGAAAAATGCTAATTATTTCAACAATCCAAAAACCTTATTTTAGGCTATTCCGCATCAAGGCTTTGTAGCTTGTCTGAACTGAACCCGTTTATGGGTGCGCACTTTAAACATTGGCAAACTAAGTGTACCCTCTGGCTGATGGCTATGGACGCCTTCTAGGTATCAGCTGGTAATCCTGAAAGAACGATTACTCATGGACAGGAGAAGGTGTTCATGGAGGCCACCATATTCTCTATAGGCTGTGTCATAAGTGTCATTGGTGACAAGTTGGTTGACGCATATTTACATATGCGCAATGCCAAAGAATTATGGGATGCACTCAAAGCAAAATTCGGTGCTACTGATGATGGTAGTGAACTGTATGCCATGGAGAAGTTTCATGACTATAGGGTGGTTGAAAACCGTTCTGTGATTGAATAGGTTCATGAGATACAATGCATTTTAAAAGAATTTGAGATCCTAAAGTGTGTGTTTCCCAGCAAATTTTTTGCGGGGTGCATTATTGCAAAGCTTCCTCAATCTTGGAGGAGTGTTGCCAGTTGCCACTAACCTCAAACACGAGAGGAAAGAGATGTCAGTTGATAATCTCATTAGGTTTCTGGACCTTGAGGAAAAGGCAAACGCAAAAGACACACACCCAAAGGGAGCTGAGGCACCCCAGTCAAGCACCAATGTGGTGCAAAAGAGATTCCACAACAAGTTCAAGGGAAAGAACAAGGTTGTTCATACTACCGACTTCAAAAAAATAAGAAGAACAATTCACATGATCCCTATTTTGTGTGTTTTGTGTGCAGCGAGATTGGACATTGGGCTCCAAACTGCAAGCAATGCAAAGGAAGAAAGAATCAGAATGGACAGAACTCTAAATCTGTCAACATGACTATGAGAAACAATGAGAAGGGTGCATCCGGGTATGGTAATTTACCTACTGTTTTGTAAGTTTGTGAGTCTACAAATTGGTGGATCGACACTGGTGCTAATATTCATGTGTGTGCTGATATTTATTTGTTTTCTTCTTATCATGTCACAAGAGATCTCTCCGTCTTGATGGGAAACGGGTCGCATGCTTTTGTCCGTGGTGTTGGCAAAGTGGATATGAAGTTTACTTTGGGAAAGATCGTGCAGTTGAAGAACGTGCAACATGCGCCCTCGATAAATAAGAATCTTGTTAGTGGTTCTCTTCTTTGCAAAGAAGGTTTTAGGTTGGTGTTTGAGTCCAATAAAGTAATCATTTCTAAGTATGGACAATTTATTGGTAAAGGTTATGAGTGTGGTGGTTTGTTCTTCCTTTACTTATCAGATTTTTGTAATAAGGTTGTGAACCATATTTGTGTCCCTGGCAATGAAACTGAGGTTTGGCATTCACAGTTTTGTCACATTAATTTTGGTTGTATGACGCGGATAGCTAAGATGAAATTAATTCTGAGTTTCACTTTAGCCAAAGGCTCTAAATGTCAAGCGTGTGTTCAAGCTAAGCAACCACGCAAGCCTCACAAGCATGTGTAGGAAGCAAGAAACTTAACATCGATGAATCTTATACATTCAGATCTATGTGGGATGAATGGTGTGTTGACTAAAGGTGGAAAGAAATACTTCATGAATTTGATTGATGATTCTACTAGATTTTGCTATGTATATCTTTTGAAAACTAAAGATGAGGCTCTACACCACTTAAAATCTGTAAGCCAGAAATTGAAAATCAACTTGAGAAAAAGATTAAGAGAGTCTAGTCAGATCATGGTGGAGAGTATTTCTCTAATGAGTTTGATTTATTTTGTGCGTAACATGGCATTATTCATGAGAGGATGTCTACCCATTCTCCCCAATCTAACGGGGTTGCCAAAATGAAAAAAATCATACTCTAACAGACTTGATTAACGTCATGTTGTGGGAGGCGATATTGACATCGTGTCACGTCCTGAATAAAGTTCCCACAAAAGATAATGAAACTACTCCTTATGAATTATGGGAAAAGAGGAAGCTAACACTCCCATACCTACACACTTGGATCTGTTTGGCAAAGGTGAATTTTCCAATTCCGAAAAAGCGTAAACTTGGACCAAAGACCCTAGATTGTGTCTTTCTTGGCTATGCTCATCATAGCGTTGGATACAAATTTCTAGTGGTGAAATCTAAGGTACCTAACATGAAGGTCGGTATAATTATGGAGTCTAAGTATGCTACATTCTTTGAGGATATTTTCCTATGAAAGATATGCCTAGTACAACTAGACAGGAATCTGCTGAAACTCCCGAACCTACCATTCCCATGAAATATTAAAAATGAACACATGATGAAATCCCTGAGGAGGAAGATAATGAAGTCCATGTAAGGAACAAGAGATGGAGAATTGCAAAGTCCTTTGGTGATGACTTCATTGTCTATCTCATGGATGATACTCCCAACTCTATTTCAGACGCTTATGCACCTCTTGATGCAAACTACTGGAAAGAGGTTGTTCGTAGCGAGATGGATTCCATCATGGCTAACGAAACTTGGGAGATCAATGATCGTCCTTATGGGTACAAATCTGTAGGATATAAATGGGTGTTGCATAAGAAGCTTAGGCCTGATGGTACGATTGAAAAGTACAAGGCTTAGCTTGTTGCCAAGGGTTATACCCAAAAGGAAGGCGAAGACGTCTTTGATACTTATTCGCATGTGGAAATATTGACCATAATTCGAGTTTTCCTCTCAGCCTCACATGGTCTTATCGTTCATCGAATGGATGTTAAGGCAACTTTCCTTAATAGAGAGTTGGACAGAAAAATTTATAAGGATCAGCCAGATGGTTTGAGATGGTCAAGAATGCAAGGTGTGCAAGTTACTGAAATCTTTGTATGTCTTGAAACAAGCACCTAAGCAATGGCATGAGACGGTTGATCAACTTTAACATCTGTTGGCTTTATTGTAAATGAAGCCGACAAATTTGTATAGTATCGTCATGGTGGGGGCGAAGGAGTTATACTTTGCTTGTATGTTGATGACATACTGATTTTTGGGAAAAATATGAATATCATCGAACAAGTCAAGAGTTTCTTGTCTCAAAGTTTTGACATGAAAGATCTTGGAGAAGCTGATGTTATTTTGAACATCAAGCTATTGAGAGACGAGAATAGCAGAATTACACTTCTGCAATCTCACTATGTGGAGACGGTTTTGCATCGCTTTGGCTACTCAGATTGTACCCCTCACCAACACCATATGATCCTAGTAAGATGCTTCAATAAAACAAAAGAATAACTAGGGATCAGCTCAGATACTTTCAGATTATTGGCTCGTTAATGTACTTAGCTAGTGCAACAAGGGCTGACATCGCGTTTTCTGTGAGCAAACTTAGCACACACTTGAAAGAGTAATGCGCTATCTAAAGGGTACATCGAGTTATGGTATTTACTATACCGGATACCCTACGGTACTTGAAGGGTATAGTGACTCAAACTGGATTTATAATGCTGATGAGATAAATGCCACAAGTGAATATATATTCACTCATGGTGGTGGTGCTATTTCATGGAAGTCCTGCAAGTATACCATCTTAACGAGGTCAACAATGGAAGTAGAACTCATGGTACTAGATACAACTACTGTCGAAATAGATTGGCTTCGTCAACTCTTGAATGACTTGCCGGCTATTGATAAACCTATGTCGGCTATCCTTATTAACTATGACAATCAAGTTGTGATCATCAAAGTGAGTAGTTCAAAAGATAATATGAAATCATCAAGACATATAAATAGAAGATTGGCATCTATCAGGGAAATGAGAAACTCCAGAGTAATAGTGTTGGATTTATCCAAACAACTAAGAATCTGGTAGATCCTTTCACATGCTAAAAACGTCTCTAGCCCTATTAAAAGCATCTCCAACATCATGCTAAAAACATCTCATCAGTTGAAAACCGTCGTTTTTGGACACGGGAGTAAAAGAAAATGATGCTCTAGCAAAGACCGTAAAATAGAGCGCGTGCAGAAAAAATTACGCATGCATATTTGCCGCTTGAGATTGTGTCCGCTGTAAAATTGATCACCTGGGCGCTGAAGTTTACAGGATTGTGCCTTTGCCACCTCACCGCGAGGGACTCCACGACCTCTGCAAGCTCATGCAGTTCTCCTCGATCCCCGTTGTTGCCGGCCATCACACACCACCTCGCCATGCGCTTGCTGATGGCCGCGCCTACCGTAGCCTCTGCAAGCTTGCTCCACCGTCCCCAGCACTATCATTGCCTTCAATTCTGCTGCTCTTCATGGACCTACCGGGCCACCTGTTCGGTTGTAGAAGGCGACCTACTGGGCATCCCTGTCCTCCACCTGGCGTCGAGGAAGTTGTGGCCGAGGGGGCTTACGGCAAAGGGGTGGGAGGCACAAAGGCGCCGAGGCGGGTTGGGAGGCGCAGAGGCGGCGATAGCGCGGCAACGGCTGATGGCTAGTGATCTATATGTACTAACGTACCTCATGTTCACGTGGCTTTCTCTGACAAAAACTGCAACGCTATCTGTTTCCTTTGCCAGTCTCCAATTTATCCCTAGTGATTCGATATGTTGATGTGCTTGATCGTATACGCGGCACTAGTGGAAAATGGGCATCTTCCCGGTTTGTACCGGGCTTTAGTCCCGGTTGCCCAACCAGGACTGCGCAATCAGGACTAAAGCTACAACCTTTTAGTCTTGGTTGGGCTGTGAACCGGGACGAAAGGGCGACCCACGTGGCCGCTGGCTGTCGCAAGGGGGGAGGGGCATTCGTCCCGATTTGTAATATGAATTGGGATCTATAGGTCTCCGCCGCAGCAGCATTTGGGGCACTTTTTATGCTGCGGTAGAGAATTCATTTTGTATATTTTCATTTATTTTGTTTCCCTTTATCTATTTCCTTTTTGTGTTTTGGGCAGCATTTATTTTGTGTTTTACACTAAGCAATGAAGGAACCATTATATTACAAAACATCTCCCGATTATATTACACAACAAGTATCAAATATATTACATTCATGCATATATACAATATAAAGTCTTTTATGATCACTATTACATTATCATCATGTTCTGATAGTATTCTCCTTTTAGATCTAGGACCTCTGCATCTAAGAATCCCGCAATTTCCTCTTGGATTGCTTGTACACGATCCTTTGATAGAAGATGGTCCCTCAACTATTCGATCTAATTTAAAAGAAGGAGTCAACATATATGAATGAAGCTAAACACAAAATTCTGAATATTATTTACATACTTGAAGTTGTTATAAATTTTTCCCTTCTCACATGTCGTATGATGAATGAACTCGCAAACATAGTATCCACATAAGTTCGTCTGCCTGCCTCAGACACTTTACGAGAACAAAGGTCAACCAAAATAATAATAATTAAGCATGATAATGGTATCGAAACTAAAATCAAAGAGACGCGCAGATCTATCTAGTAGTACTTACATTTAGTGGTTTAAATGTAAGCTTCTCTTTCCAAGCACCCTTAGCCTTGTTGGTGAATCGTTTCCAAGCGCTGCCAGCAAAGAAAATGAATAAAATGAGTTATTAATTACTTGATATCAGTAAATGAATGAAAGTTGCCGATATAGTGTCATAATGACTGAAATTACCGCTGGAGCATATCATGTATTGGGGCCCACTTCTCAAGGGGTTTACGTTTAGAGTCCATGACTTGTACTACTCCATTGTCAGGTTGAATGATTAGCAGAATATAATGGAATATGTGCATGCATAACTCATCAATTATACACTTAACATCGAGTAAGCGAAATAGAATGTGTACAAGACAATAACACTCACTCAAAGTTGTAAGGTAATAATATTTCCCTTTTTGTTTTTTGAAACCTTAACACCATTACAATTTTATCCTCTTTTTCCTTGGGATTAAGTTTCACAGTAATTTCATGAACCCAATATGGGTCAATGAACCCAATGTCATAGATCTGTCCTCTTCTACATTTGAGAATCTTCAGTCTGCATAATATAGTAAGTATGATTATACATACGATATAAACAAGGTGAGCTAACTAGAGACTTAATTATTACAAAAATAACACTTATAGACAATAGGCTCCGACAATCGATTTGTCGAGGGCGTCTTGATTGAAAAACTGATGTAGTTCAGGAAATTCAATCAGTATATAGGCATCTCAATACCTGTAATGCTCGTTTCGAACTCCGATCACTATCTAGTTTGCGCCTTCCTTTGTGGCTTTCATGTACCAATTATGCAATCTTCGCATTTTTATTGGTAGATACTTGACGTCCTAAGGTCTGGCGAGAGATTTCCCGTACTGGTATTTGTATGCTTCCTCAGCCACACAGGACTCTAACTGGTTTAAGTACTAAGAAATAGTCAAACCATGAGAAGCGACCGCATCTCTGTATAGTGCAACAATTTCTAGATCATACTGCTTGTCCGCACCTTTGCTCGGAAATCACTTTGAGCGGGGGGCATTCCTAGTTTTTCTGTAAACCAAGCTAGGGAACTGAATTCCCACTTGCACTATTGCTGTTCGACTGCACCATTGACTGATGTGACTTGAGAATAGAGTGGTCATAGTGTGATGATAGCCTTGGCTGGGGTTGATGAAGGGTCTTCAACATTTTTTGCACTTTGGCTTTTTCTTCTTTAGTTCTGGGGAACTCTAGCTCTTTTGGCCACTTGAGGCTATCAAACCACTATTGCGTATGGGCCTTTGCGATCACCATATTCTCCTCTTCAGTGTAGTCATAAGGTCTCTTGGGAGGAACCTTTGGTACTTTTGGGAGGTGCTTTGGTAGATGTTTCGGTGATTGGTTGCTCTTTTGCTTTTGTACTTGACCCTTTTGTACTTTTGGGAGGGGCTGAGACGGCTGACGCGGCAGCGAAGACGGTCGTGCTGGAGAAAGGGTCTGTTTTGGCAGAGATGGCTGCGTTGGAGAAAGGGCATGTTGTGGTGGAGACGGCGCCTGCCGCGGTGATGACAAACATGGTTGATGCACTGGAGACAGGTGAGGTCGCGGCGAAGATGGAGTTTTGCTCTGAGGAGTGGATGGCCTTGGCATCCGATTTGAAAGCACGATGTGTTCCTTTCGCCATAGAATGGTCATGTTTTTTGCTTCTCCCAGTTCAGTCACATCCCCTTCACCTGCAGGGTAGTCAAGCTTGAGATGCGCGAATCTGTCCATAACTTCATCCACCCTGGCAATAGCGTAGCCCTGTGGAACTGGACAACAATGGTAAGTTAGCAGCAGTCCAACTAATGGTAAGGCATAGCCGACCTCCACCTTCATGGTTATGTTGACAACTTTCACATGTAGCTCACAATGTGTCATCTCCGTGATATCATCCACTAGGTAGCGAAGAGGAGCCGTCGTCGGTGCATCATCAGCATCATCACCAGGGAGCTCCATGGAATCCATGCTCCTTTTTCGATTAGTGGATGGGCCGGTAGCATCGAAGGCAGCTTCGTCTACCATGTGCCGCTTAGATGGGACGGTATCTTGCTGGCTAAGTACGTCAAGTTGATTCTACTACCGCTTTAATTGTTCTTCTATGTTGCGCATCCGGTTTGTCTTCTTCATTACTTCAATTTCCTCCCTTTCCTTTCTCCTCTAACGGCTTCTATCGGGATATTTCTTCCTGTTGTTGGGAAACCCAAGTTTCCATGGTTTGGAGCCTTCTGTGCCTCGTGTTCGTCCCTCGTGTTCCTTCTTCCCAAGGGCGAGTGCGAGCTTGTCATTCTCTCTATCAGGAATGAACGCCCCATCTTCAACAACCTTTACTGCATTTCTAATCTCTTCGATGGGTATGGGAGTTTCTTTATGTCTTATGTTATATATGCACTTCCCTTCTGAGTCCAACGTGCCCCATTCCCGTAAAACTAATTCCTTACCTGTTCGATCCAATTGTATGGCTTTGGAGTGATCCCTTTAGCAAACAGGTCGGACTCGAGTTTCTCCCACTTAGGCTTGCTAGCCCTGTAGCCACCTTGCCCCATAGTATGGTGATACTGCTTTTTAGCAGCATTTTGCTTATTCGTTTCAGAACTTTTCTTAGCTGGCACCGATGTCTTGTATGCCACAAAATCAGCCCAGAAGTTTTTTAGCTTCTCAAACGCTCCAGTGAATTTTGAAGTCTTCTCTTTCACGACGTAGTCAAGGTGCAATCTTTTCTTCCAGTTGTTGAATTGTTGGTCCATCTTCTTAAGAGCCCACTCCTTGACTTTTTCCTCCATTTGTTTCTGTAGTTCCTCCTGAGTTGTATTCTCCTCATCTGGATCAAACTCATCTGTATCCAACTCTAGCGTTGGTAGGGTGAAATTAACCATGAGCTTTTTCCAAAGCATGTATTTGGCTAAGTCATTGACATATAGAGCTTCTGAATCCTTACCTATTCCATTCTCTAACGGTCATCGGGATGTAGTCCTAGCAATAACTCCGCATTGCCTTACAAATTTATTTGCAACATCAATGGGAGCCTTCGATGCGCTGCTAGAGTGACTTCTTCGATCATGTACCTTTCATGGTCTCCCAACTTTCTGCTGGGCCTCGTTTATCCTTTGCAGAAGATTTGCTTGATTCAGAGGGCTAAAAATAAGAAAGAGCGTTAATATATGTGTATATAGACAATGGAGGCTTAATTAATTAATATATATATATATGCACCTCGTCGGCTTCTCCCTCACCAGAGACGTCTGTTCGGTCGAAACACGGATATCCCCCACCGGAGTTGTTCAGATATAGCGAGGTGACATCGTTATCGATATGTCCTCCATCGTTGATCATATTCTCAAGTGCCATTTCCTTTTCTTCGTCTCTAGGTTCCATAGTTTCTACAAAAGGGGATAAGCGGATGAGTTGAAGTGGCCAAGCGAGGAGGTTAGGTAGGCAATATTTGACGGGCTAGGGTGCCATGGTTTGATGACGAGATAACCTTAAATGTAACCCTAATACATGCTTGACACTTCAAAACACGGTCCGAGGGATATAAACCGTAATTCGAAGAAACCCTAATATATGGCGCGCGTTGTCACGCCCGTCCATCGTCCCTATATGGCGCGCGTTGCCACGCCCGTCCATCGTGCCTATATGGCGCGCGTTGCCGCACCCGTCCCTAACCTCAAACATTGGCGGGATCGTGTAACTCCAATGATCATAAGAAATAATGACCATATACAAACTCATTTAAACATAGAAAACATTTCTTGAAAGATTCAAAGTAACATAATTTCATGACTAATAATAATGCAACATAAGCTTCTTCCCGTCCTAGATCCAACCTCCGCTAGGAAGAAGTGTCGTCATGAGCCTTCGTCTCTGACTCCGCATCATCGTCGCGAGCCACTACCACGACCACTATACTAATACTACCACTACCACTATACTACTACTGATACTCTACAACTACCAACATACTACTACTACTACAAATACTACGACAAATACTACTAATTAATACTATAGTACTAGTAATATAATACTAATAGTAATAATCTACTACTACAAATACTATTAATACTACTACAAAACTACTAGTAATACTACTACAAATACTAAAAAGACATAATAATAAAGACAAATACTAAAAATACTAATAAACACATAATGATAAAAAAGGCAAAAAAATCACGTCGGCTCCTTTGCTCGCGGACCCTACTCGCGCCGGCTTCCCCTTCTCGCACCGCCGGCTGGCTCCCCTGCTCGCAATCACCTGCTCGGTCGCCCTTGCTCATGGCCCCTGCTCAGTCGCCCCTCCTCGCGGCCACCCCTGCTCACGACCTGCTCGCCTCTCCGCTGCTAACCCTACGGAGCTTGAGAGGGAGGGAGAGGGGCCGGGGTGCACCTATTGGGACACGGCGACGACGGTGATGGTCGGTGGTGGTGGCGATGCGCTGGGCTCAGGTAGATAATGACGACGGTGTAGGAGCAGCTCCTCGTGGCGGCGTCGGCGATCTGAAGTGGCGTGAGAGAGTGAAAGTGATTGAGGAAGGAGAGAAAGGGGCACACGGTTAAGTACTAGGTGGGTCATTCATCCCGGTTGGTGCCACCAACCGGGACTAAAGACTAGAGCATATGTCCCGATTGGAGCCACCAACCGGGACTTATGATGGACACCAAAGCGACGCGTAGAGGACCTTTAGTCCCGGTTGGTCGCACCAACCGGTACTAGAAGTCTTTTTTCAAAAGTTTTTCAAATTTTTTCAGATGTTCCCACCTTATTTTTTATTTAGGTGTTTACATTTGAAATGATTTGAATTTGAAAAAACTTCTCGTCTTATAAAATAATTATTTTAACTATTCAAACTATTAAATTTGAAATGGTTTAAATTTGAAATTTCTAAAATGGTTTAAATTTGAATTTGAAAAAACTTTCAACATGAAAAGTGTTTGAATTTCAATAACTAATCCAAAACCATTTTCTGTTTCCTAAAATAATTGTTCAAACTATTAACCATTTTGCCATTTTCAAATAAAAATGCATTACAAAATCAAAACAGTGGATCTCTCGACAATCTTGGGTACACAGACGAACCATAAGTCCTAGCCAATGGATTAGTCATAATCATGTCTAGCCCTACAGTACATAGCTTCAGGGTCATATTCCGAATCATCTTCGTCGTCGCTATGGCATATTCCGGGGATCCTCGGCCCTTCCCCGGCTTGTGTAGGGGGAACCGGGGACCATGAACCATGACATATTCTGGGGGCACCTGCCACTCCGGCCTTGGATTCATGATGCACGGGGGAGGGGGCTCCCGGATGACGATGCCTCTACGCCCGTGGCCTTCACCACAACCACCCTTCTTGTGGCTTTGCGACGGGTGCAAGTGCGGGTGCCGTAGGCGAGGATGATCTCCCTCAGCGATGTAGCACATCACACCGATGATAGTATGGTTCGCCCACCATAGGCAACGACCGGTTTCGTTGTGGTTCACCGAGGGAGGGCCATCACCCTCATACTTGGCGAGCTCCCTTTCCTGCCGGTTAGCAAACAAGGCATACTAGGTGTCGTAGTTGTCGGGATCCTAATGGGGATCCATCTACTGCTCCGGCGTGAGCTCTAGGTAGAAGTGTTTCGTGATGGCCGCCTAGCGAGCGGAACCTTGAGGCATAGGGGGGACATGAACTCCTCCAACTCTCAGCATCCAGTCAGCGGGCAGTCGGTAGCCCGGTGGGCATGGGTAGCTGGAGGCGCACAGCGCCTCGGTATCTTTAAGTGTCAGAATGGCCTAGTATGCGACGTCCATTGTTGTGAGAGAGTAAGGTGTGGATGTGTGGATAGCCATGGCACGGTCGGCCTAGATATAGAGGGAAATGGCAGAAAAACATAGCGGGAAGCGATGGGAAATGGCAAGAAATATCTTTAGTCCCGGTTAGTGGCTCCAACTGGTACTAAAAGGCCCGGTTAGAGGGAAAACATAGCGGGAAGCTGTGGGAAATGTCAGGAAATATCTTTAGTCCAGGTTAGTGGCTCCAACTGGGACTAAAAGGCCCGGTTAGAGGGAAAGGGCGGGAAAACATAGCAGGAAGCGGTGGGAAATGGGGAGAAATATCTTTAGTCCCAGTTAGTGGCTCCAACCGGGACTAAAACACCTCGACAAGAGTGTCGACATTATTTCGTGAGTGTCGAAACTATGTTGTGCTGCTTAATCTATAAATGGGCATCCTTGTGAAGTTACCAACTACAAACATGATGGTGTACGAGAGCAGGGATAACACTACGACTAACTTTAGGGAGATGCCTAAGGATCCAGTCCTCAGGCATCTCTCTAAAGCTGGCCATAGAGGCACTCCCTAATATGTGAAATTAGTTAGCTCCCTTGCATATTGATCTAGCTAGAGAAGTTATGAACTCCAAGATGGTGTGTGAGAGGAGGGACAACACTACGGCCAGCTTTAGGGAGATGCCTACGGATCCAGTCCTTAGACATCTCCCTTAAGCTGGCCATAAAAGCAGAGCCTTGTTAAAACTTGCATTGGATCTCTGAAGAAACATCACATTATGAGTCTAAAAATGATTTTTCAAAAAATCACGAGCATTAGATCATGTACATGTAGGTCAAACCGGACCCACTTCCTACCGAATTTTTCTTTTTCTCTAGGGGTGGACGGAAAGGTTTTAAAATACCCGGTTGGGACATTGTTCATGTAAGGTGGTCTATTATTTTTGAAAAATGGGGTGGTACCATTTTTTATTTAACATTTGGTGTTGCTTCACAAAACGCCCCGATTTTGGCAATCTGAAAATAGAAAATGGCTTTTCTATGCGATGAAAAATAAAACTTCCTCCTGCAACATTGTCCGCCATCCCAGTATGCACATGCATGCACAATATGGGCACATTATCACAAACTATGCCTCGATTATGCACATAACATTGGTCATTTGGACCGAAAGCCATGGAACCTCAAACATGATAGGCCATTTTGTAAAGGTTTTTTCGAGACATAATCAATATACCAAGTTTGGTATTTTTGCGTACAACTATGTCACATAATATGACACCACGCAAAGCATTTACATTGTTCAAACCGTTTTTGAATTTCTTATGCCCGTTTCAAAATTTACCCGTTTCCAACTATGGTCAACGATGGGCATGAAGATAGGGGATGAGCCCCGTTAAAACTTGCATTGGATCTCTGAAGAAACATCACATTATGAGAAAATGATTTTTCAAAAAATCATGAGCATTAGATCATGTACATGTAGGTCAAACCGGACCCACTTCCTACCGATTCGGCAGACATTTGTCTTTTTCTCCATGGGTGGACGGAAAGGTTTTAAAATCCTCGGTTTGGACATTGTTCATGTAAGGTGGTCTAGTATTTTTGAAAAATGGGGTGATACCATTTTTATTTAACGTTTGGTGTTGCTTCACAAAACGCCCAGATTTTGGCACTCGAAAAATAGAAAATGGTTTTTCCATGCAACAAACTATAAAACTTCCTCCTGCAACATTATTCGCCATCCCAAGATGCACATGCATGCACAATATGGGCACAGTATCACAAACTATGCCTCAATTATGCACATAACATTAGTCATTTGGACCGAAAGCCATGAAACCTCGAACATGATGGGTCATTTTGTGAAGGTTTTTTTGACACATTCCTTGCAACTATGTCACATAATAGGACACTAGGCGAAGGATTTACATTGTTCGGGCCGTTTTTGAATTTCTTATGCCCGTTTCAAAATTTAACCGTTTCCAACTATGGTCATAACGGCGGTCATGAAGATAGGGGATAAGCCTCGTTAAAACTTGCATTGGATCTCTGAAGAAACATCACCTTATGAGTCTAAAAATGATTTTTTCAAAAAATCATGAGCATTATATCATGTACCTATAGGTCAAACCGGACCCACTTCCTACCAATTCGACAGACATTTGTCTTTTTCTCCAGGGGTGGACAGAAAGGTTTTAAATCCCTGGTTGGTACATTGTTCATGTAAGGTGGTCTAATATTTTTTTTAAATGGGGTGGTACCATTTTTTTATTTAACGTTTGGTGTTGCTTCACAAAATGCCCCGATTTTGGCACTCAGAAAATAGAAAATGGCTTTTCCATGCGACGAAAAATAAAACTTCCTCCCGCAACATTGTTCGCCATCCCAAGATGGACATGAATGCACAATATGGGCATAGTATCACAAACAATTCCTCGATTATGCATATAACATTGATCATTTGGACCGAGAGCCATGAAACCTTGGACATGATAGGCCATTTTGTGAAGGTTTTTTCGAGACATAATCAATATACCAAGTTTGGTATTTTTCCTTACAACTATGTCACATAATATGACACCACACGCAGGATTTACATTGTTCGGACCGTTTTTGAATTTCTTATGCCCGTTTCAAAATTTACCCGTTTCCAATTATGGTCATAATGGGGGGCATGAAGATAGGGGATGAGCCTCATTAAACCTTGCATTGGATCTCTAAAGAAACATCACACTATAAGTCTAAAAATGATTTTTCAGAAAATCATGAGCATTAGATCATGTACCTGTAGGTCAAACCGGACGCACTTCCTACCGATTCGGCAAAAAATTGTCTTTTTCTCCATGGGTGGACAGAAAGGTTTTAAAATCCCTGGTTGGGACATTATTCATGTAAGGGGGTCTAGTATTTTTGAAAAATGGGGTGGTACCATTTTTTTATTTAACATTTGGTGTTGCTTCACAAAATGCCCTGATTTTGGCACTCAGAAAACGGAAAATGGCTTTTCCATGCGATGAAAAATAAAACTTCCTCCTGCAACATTGTTTGCCATCCCAAGATGCACATGCATGCACAATATGGGCACAGTATCACAAACTATGCCTCGTTTATGCACATAACATTGGTCATTTGGACCGAAATCCATGAAACCTCGAACATGATATGTCATTTTGTGAAGGTTTTTTCGAGACATAATCAATATACCAAGTTTGGTACTTTTCCTTGCAACTATGTCACATAATATGAACTAGAGGTACACAATATGAGGCCATGAACACATCTTGGCGTATTTCCCTTGCGTATGATCGCTTCGGCCGTAACTATGGAGCATCTTCTTTGCTTAACGGGATGCTTAGGTCAGTTTTCACTATGAAGGGTGGAATTTCATCGAACTTATTATAATCTTCTGACATGTATGTCTTATCCTTGACTCCCACGATGTTTCTTTTCCCTGAAAGAACTATGTGATGCTTTGGCTCATCATGTGATGTATTCGTTTGCTTATTTTCTTTTTCTTTTTTCAGTATTGAGGACATGTCCTTCACATAGAAAACCTAAGCCACATCATTGGCTAGGACGAATGGTTCTCCTCTGTAACCAAGATTGTTGAGATCTACTGGTGTCATTCCATACAACTGGTCTACCTTTACCCCTTCTCCATTTAGGTTGATCCATTTGCACCGAAACAAAGAGACCTTAAAAGTAACTCCATAGTCAAGTTCCCATATCTCCTCTATGTAACCATAGTATGTGACATTTTCCCACTCTTTTCGATTGCATCAAAGCGGACACCAATGTTCTCGTTGGTGCTCTTTTTATCTTGGGCGACCGTGTAAAATGTATTCCCATTTATCTCGTACCCTTGGTAATTTAATATAGTAGAAGATGGTGACCCAGCCAACAAGTAGAGCAGATCTCCAACATTGGTGTCATTCATTAGATGTGTTCACAACCAACTACCAAAAGTCTTCATGTGTTCATCTCTAATCCAGGAGTCAGGCTTTCCTGGGTTGTTGGAGCGTACAATATTCTTGTGTTCCCCGATATACGGAGCTGCCAAGGTGGAATTCTATAGAACCATGTAGTGTGCTTGAGTGAAAGATTGCATGTCCCTACATATTATTGTTTTCTTTTCCAGTGTGCCTTTTCCACTCAGTTTCCCCTCATGCCGCGATTCAGGAACACCAATCGGCTTAAGGTCAGGAATAAAGTCAACACCTCACTCAATGACCTCCTCTATTCCATAGCCCTTAAGGTCAGGAACACCAATCGGCACGGTTATGAACATATTTCTTTAACACTCCCATGAACCTCTCAAAGGGGAACATATTGTGTAGAAATATAGGACCGAGAATGGAAATCTCTTCGACTAGGTGAACCAAGAGATGCGTCATAATATTGTAGAAGGATGGTGGGAACACCAACTCAAAACTAACAAGACATTGGACCACATCCTTTTGTAACCTTGTCAGAATATATTGATTGATCACCTTCTGAGATATTGCATTGAGGAATTCACATAGCTTCACAATGGGTACTCAAACATTTTTTAGTAGAAGCCCCCTTAATGCAATCGGAAGCAACTGTGTCATAATCACATGACAGTCATGAGACTTCAGGTTTTGGAATTTTTTCTCTGCCATATTTCTTATCCCCTTTATATTAGACAAGAATCCAGACGGCACATTGATACTGTAAAGTACTTCAAAAAATATTTCCTTCTCTACTTTCGTAAGAGCATAGCTGGTAGGACTTAAGTGACGCCCTTTATCCGTCTTGTTCTGTGGATGCATGTTTTGTGGGTCTTTCATACGTTGTTGGTCCTCCCGTGCTTCTGGTGTATCTTTTGTCTTCCCATACATGCCCAGGAATCCTAATAGGTTCATGCAAATATTCTTCGTCATGTGCATCACGTCGATTGAAGAGCGGACACTTAGGACTTTCCAATAGGGTAGCTCCCAAAATATAGATTTCTTCTTCCAAATGGGCGCGTGTCCGGTAGCGACGTTGTTCGGGACAGGTTGACCGCCAGGACCCTTTATAAAGATTACTTCTATGTCCTTGACCATACTAAATACATCATCACCAGTAGGGAGGTTAGGCTTCTTCCAGTGATCTGCCTCACCTTTAAAATGCTTGCCTTTCTTTCTTACTTGATGATTGGTCGGAAGAAATCGACGATTCCCCAGGTACACAACCTTCTTACATTTATGCAAATATGTAGCTTTAGTATCATCTAAACATCATGTGCATGCCTTGTATCCCTTGTTTTTCCTATCCTAAAAGGTTACTAAGAGTAGGCTAATCATTGATGGTTACGAAAAGCAGCGCTTGTGGGTCAAATGGCTCCTGTTTGTGCTCATCCCACACATGTACACCTGGTTTTCCCCACATCTATAAGAGTTCTTCCACTAATGGCCTTAGGTACACATCAATGTCATTGCCGGGTTGCTTCGGGCCTTGGATGAGCACTGGCATCATAATAAAGTTACGCTTCATGCACAACCAAGGAGGAAGGTTGTAGATACATAGAGTCACAGGCCGGGAGCTGTGACTACAGCTCTGCTCCCCCAAAGGATTCATGCCATCTATACTTAGACCAAACCATAAGTTCCTCGTGTCACCTGCAAAGTCCGAGAACTCTCTCTCGATTTTTCTCCACTACGACCCATCAGCAGGGTGTCTCAACTTTCCGTATTTCTTACGGTCTTCATTTGCCATCACAACAATCTGGCATGCTCTTTGTTTTTTAACGGACCTTTCAACCTTGGTATTATAGGAGCATACCACATAACCTTAGAAGGAACCCTCTTCATTGGGGGCTCATCATCGCCATCAACATCACCAGGGTCATCTTGTATGATCTTATACCGCAATGCAGTGCATACCGGACATTTATCTAAATTCTCGTACTCCTCACTGCGGTAGAGGATGCAGTCATTAATGCATGCATGTATCTTCTGCACATCTAATCCTAGAGGGTAGAGAATCTTCTTTGCTTCATAAGTACTCTCGGGTAATTCGTTATCCTTTGGAACATTTGGCTACATTATTTCTAGTAACTTCTCAAATCCCTTGTTAGATAAACCAGTCTCTGCCTTCCATTTCAGCAATTCTAGTGTGGTACCGAGGTTTGTGCTGCCATATTTGCAATTTGGGTACAAGAATTTTTTGTGATACTCTAACATGCCCTCCAACTTCAACTTATCCTTCTCTTTTTCACAATCTCGCTTTGCATCAGAAATGACCTGACCAATATCATCAATGGGCTCATCTGATGCTCGTTCTTCACCTCCTTCTTCTTCATTCTCTTCCATTGCAGTATCATCGTATTCAGGGAACATATGACAATAGTTGTCATCATCCTCTTCTTCTTCATTGTCTTCAATCATAACCCCTCTTTCTTCGTGCTTGGTCTAGCAATTATAGCTAGGCATGAAACCTCTCCGAACCAGGTGGCCGTGAATGATTTTCGAGGAAGAGTACTCCTTGATGTTCTGACATTGAACACATGGACAACACATAAAACCATTCTCTTTGTTTGCCTTAGCCCCATCAATAAATTTATCCATGCCTTGAATGTAAACGGATTTACGTCAGTCACCGTACATTCATCCCCACCGGTTCATCTGCATCATATGAGAACATCATGAATAGTGAGATGACCACTTTACATCGACACATGCATTATTATATCAATGACAGATTAAAGTATAAGGTTCCTAACCTTGACCGAGAAGGAAAGAAAGAGGATAAAGGCTTAAGTGTGGGTCGGGCACCTCATATCATTTTTCTTTTGTGTGAAATCAAGTGGTATCATTCTCTCAGGCATTTTGTCGAACACCTAATGTGCATAGGAAAAAACTAGCACACACACCTCACTCCTTCCACCAAGAGAAAAAACAGAGGGAGGGGCTGGCTGGAGCGGTGCATTTATAGGCGGATTATTCATCCCGGTTGGTATTACAAACCGAGACAAAAGGTGTGCGATGGGCCACGTGTCTGGTGCACGACCTTTAGTCCCGGTTCGTAATACCAACCAGGATGAATAGTCCCTTACGAACCGGGGCGTATGCCTCTCGGCTCCTGTGCGCCGCTCGGGCCGCTCGAACTAGGACAATTGTGAGCATTAGTCCCGGATCGTGGTGGAACCGAGACTAATTTTTTGGGCTGATACGAACGAAAGCTAGTTTTTCTACTAGTGCGGCTAGAGTATGTTTGGTTCGATTTTGCCTATGCCTCTCAGAATTTCTACGGTGGTTTCTTTTACATGCTCGTGTAGTGTACCAGGGAGTTAACACTTTGTTTGTGATGTAAATAATAGTTAAGTGATAATTGTGATAATTTGTTTAGATTTATTTGCAATATGTTTGATCTTGTATGTTGTATATGTAGAAAATATAGATCTCTAGTATTTTCTTGTGTATTAATCTGGCCCTCGCGGGGTATATATAGAGATACACGAATAGGTGAAGACTTGGAGTATAAGATGATGTAAAGTCATAGTGTATCTATACACGTATACTACGTATCCGAACATCCCTCTGTCGTAGCGGGAGTGAAGCGGACGATTGCGACTAGATTTAAAGTCATGCATTTCCATCGTCTTCTCCTCCTTGTTATTGTCTCGTCAATGCGTATCTTGTCATGGTTGATACCTAGAGACGGTCACTGTGTGCCCTTCTAGTGCTCTCTTCCCTCCCGTAGTCACAACTAGAGTGGTGGGGACACAAGTGACGACGCGGATGTCGTTAACTAGAGTCTTGATGTAGACATTGTTCTTGATGTCAATGTCGAGGTTGTCTTGCTCGTTGTAGCCGCTAGAGCCGGGGGTGCAAAAAATTGTGCCATTGGGTCGTAGAGTTTTAGGTTTTGTGCAGCACCGATGGCATGCAACTTTGATCGTAGTGCGGGGGCGGCTGGTTTTTTTTGTGCGGGTCCGGCAGGGATGTTTGGCGGCGGTGGGACGTAGTGCGGTGGCGGCATAAATCTGCGGTGGTGACGAGTTTTTTTGTTGGTGGTGTTACACTATGTATTTATAGTCTAATTGTAGTTGGTTAGGGACTTTACCATACCCCTAACCTTGTAAATGTAAAGCTCTTTGATCCTATTATAAATACAAGGAGGCCACGCATCAAGCGAGTCATGTTGGGGATATACTTTCCAGGTATACTCACTGTGACTCGCTGACTAGGGTGGCCCAGTTCGGGTTAGAGCTTTGCTCCACAGGCGGCCGAGTCAGGGAGAGAACATGGAGGTCCATCCGGCTATGAAAAGACCCTGAAGACTTACCGATTTAGGCCTGTTAAGTTACTTGTAATCCAAGATGTACTCTATAACTGACTCTTAGTCATAGCCAGATAGGTCTCTCCCGTGAACCCTAGGTCGAATATCTATATAAGCTGTCCTAGGGACCAACCTTTAGGGCAACCCAATATTCTACAATCTCAACTCGCACAGGAGAAACCCTTGTAACCCATATGCTCGCTCTGTCGTATTACTGGATTGACAGCAGGAGTAGGATCCGTCCAAAGTCGACGGATTCGAACCTAGGTAAAGCTTATGTGCTCACCATCCCGGAATACCGTCGCCTCATACCCCCTTTCTCCACACGCCTTGAGGACCCCCTCTCAACATACATGTCTTCAATCCGACGACAGTTGGTGCCCACCGTGGGGGAGGTGAGTTTTGGATCTTCGTTCTAGGTGGAATCTGCGTGAATCGGAATCAGCGAGACAATCGCCATTGGTTAGGTCCTCTACGCCAGTGACGTCCCTCTTGTCCTACTTTACGAGACTTGGATTCTGGCTAGGGAACCTGTGACCACCTACACCATCATGTTTTTTGGTGAGATCGATGTTTACCTCGGTTTCGCTGAACCCGCCCAGCCCACCCCAGCGATTATGATAGAGGCGGAAGAACTTTCTAGATCCACTTTGTCTACATAAGTGATAGATTTTTGGGTCTCGGAATACCCTAATACCACCCAGACTGCACTTGAAGCAGAGATAGTGGAGAAGATTGGATATGAAGAAGATCTCCTCGTGGAAGCTAAACCCAAAGCGGATCTCCCTAAGGAGGTCGAATCTCAAGAGGCTCTCCCTAAAGAGGTCAAAGCTCAGGAAGATCAAAGCAGCTACAACTCTGGATCTGGCCCTGCCGATGCTGAGCGGGGCAATCATTCTTGAGGCACACGTTGAGCCATATGATGCTGCATGGAAACACCGGCATGGGGGAGATCCTCGAGACCATCAAGTGTTTCGAGGAAGCAAACGAAGAGAGCCGCAACTACCTCAGGGTACACGCTTCACACTTCATCGGATACGTTGGATCTGGATCTAGCTCTACCGATGCTGGAGACAACAACAACTCGGTGCCGGAGGCTGATACGTCCAAAACGTATCTACTTTCCCAAACACTTTTGGTATTGTTTCTCCTCTAAACATGTGTGATTTGGATGCAACTAACACGGACTGACGCTGTTTTCAGCAGAATTGCCTTGGTATCTACTTTTTATGCAGAAAATCAACTATCAGGAAAAATACCGGAAAATATGCCAAAAATCCTATTTCACCAGAAGACTCCTGGAGTCAGAATACGAGATGGAGGGGGGTTGGGCCCAGGCCACACCACCTGGCCGCGCGGGCAAGCCTAGGCCGCGCCAGGGGTGGTCTGGCCGCCCCAGACACCCCCTCGGTCTCCCTCTTCGCCTATAAGTTGCCTTCTGACCTAAAAATTCAGGGGGGGTCGACGTTTTTCCAGAAAGAGTTCCGCTTCGCCGCCACCACCAGATTCCACGAAATAGTACCAGAAACTTCGTTCTAGCACCCTGCCGGGACGGGGAATTGGAGGAGATCATCGCCATCATCATCACCATCGCTTCTCCATCGACCATCCATGTTTCCCCCATCTATGAGTGAGTAATCCCCCACTGTAGGCTATGGGGATGGTAGGGATTGGATGAGATCGTTCATTTAATGGCATTAGATTGTTAGGGCATGGTGCCTAGTATCTTTTATTAGTGCTTTATGACTTTGTTGCGACTTGTTGTGCTTAATGCTTGTCACTAGGGCCCGAGTGCCATGATTTCAGATCTGAACACGTTATTGATTCATTATGATAGTATTGTTTATGGTCTTATATGCAAGTTGTATACACACGTTGTTCTCCGGAACCAATGGCCTTGAAGTGACAGAAATCGGGATAACCGGAGGGAATGGCTTTGATGTGAGGATCACATGTGTTTGGGGAGTGTTAATGCTTTGCTCCGGTGCTCTATTAGGAGCACCTTAATTGCCAGTAGTTCCCTTGAGGCCCCGCTGTGAATGGCCTGGCAGGACAAAATATGTTGTGCAAGTTCTCATTGCGAGCACGTATGACTATATATGGAACACATGCCTAGGATTATCTAGTACTTGGATGCTTTATCTTATTTATCTGCAATTGCCCTATGTTCTGATTGCCATGTGAATTTTCTTGTCCATACAACGCCCGTCCATCCATCCCTATGCCTACCGCACTCGAATCCTGCTGTTTACCGCTATTGTTACTACTATCTTTACTTTACTATTGCTGCTACTTTACTATTCCTACTACAAAACTGTTGCTAGTGATAAACTGATGTGAGCAAGATTGTTTCTAGGTGCAGCTGAATTGATAACTCAATTGTTAAGGCTTATAAATATTCTTTGGCTCCCCTTGTGTCGAATCAATAAATTGGGTTTCACTTCCCTCGAAAATACTGCAATACACCCCCTATACTTGTGGGTCATCAAGACTATTTTCTGGCGTCGTTGCCGGGGAGCATAGCTTTGTTTATTAAGTTCACTTGGATTCTCTATTGTTTGCTGCTATCCATCCATCATGGGTAAATCTCGTGATGGCAAGGTTCCTATTTTACCATCCACTACAAGAAGAGGTACTGTTCTCAACACCTCTATTGCTCTCGATTCACCATATGTTATGAGTAAGCTTGTTACACCACCACATACACATGCTACACACACTGCTACTACTGCTGAATCTGAAACTTCTGATGCTGCTTCTATTGTGCTTGATAAGAGTAGTTCATTAGGTCCTTTCCTAGATGCTACGATTGCTAGAACTATAGCTGGAAATACTGAAACTCCTAATGAAGGCACTACTACACCTGTTAGTTCACCTGAGTCTAGTGAGAGTTATGATATTGAAGACGGTTATGTTGAGATGACCGATGAATTTATTAAAGAATGTAAAAACACCCATGATAGGAGCGCTGCTAAGAGTCTCCTTGAGAGGCGTACTATTAGACCCAAATTGTCTCCTATTGCTAAATTTGCTGCTTCTCCCATAGACATTAAAGATAAAGATTATGATTTCTCTCTCGATCTATCTTACATAACTATTGTTGAGAAAGAACCTTTTTGTGGGACTAAGAATGAAAGTGCGGTAGCACATATGAATGAGCTTTCTACCATGAGTGGCTTGTTTTCTGATGATATTAAGATGTGTACTTACTTTGTTGCTAAGATTTTCCCCTTTTCACTGAAAGGTGAAGCTAAAACTTGGTTTAGTAATTTACCTCCTGGATCTACTGATAGCCCTGATTGCTTGATTAGTACTTTCCTGTAGAAATATTTTCCTCCTAGTGCTAGACATGCTATTTTGCATGAACTTTTTGATTTTAAACAGGGAGAAAAAGAGATATTGCCCGAATCTTGGGCAAGGTTTTGTGATTTGATTCATGCACAGGCTGGAAGTCCATTACCTAAGAATGAGCTTCTTGATATATTTTATAATGGACTAACCGAAGAATCTAGGACATACCTAGATAGTTGTGCTAATTGTGTTTTCAGGAATAGGACTCCCAAGGAAGCTGAGGAATTAATGGCTAAAATAAGCAAGAACTATGAGGATTGGACTCCTCCTGAACCAGCTATACCTGAAGTAATTATACATGAACCAACTATTCCAGTGCCTATTCCAACATCATAGAAGAGGGGAGTTATTGAATTAAATGATGAAGTGATGAAGGATGCAAAGAAATGTCTTAAGGAGAAGGGAATTAAAGCTGCAGATGTCAAAAATTTACCTCCTATAGAAGAATTATGTAAGCCTATCCCCTACTCATCCACTATTGAGGTACACTCTCTCCAACACTTTGATGAAGGTGATATCCCTTACTCTAAACCTCCCGATCAATGCTTAGAAGAATTCGATATATTTATTGTTAAGCAAGATAATTTTAATAAAACATTGTTGAGTTGAAAGACATTGTGGAAAGAACCTCTAATGATGTTAAAATGATTGTTAAACACTTTCAAATGGTTCAGACTCAAATAGATCAACTCATTAAAGTGCAAAAAGACTTGCTAGCTAATGCTTCTAAAGAAAAACATGCTTATGAAATTAGAACTAGAAGTGGTGCTGCTACCCAAGATCCTCTATATCCGGAGGGGCATCCCAAAAGAATTGAGCAGGATTCTCGACAAGCTGAAAATAGTGGCTCTATTCATAAGAAAAGGAAAAAAGAAACATAAAACTCTTGTAGAACCCTCTGAACCTGCTATAGATCCTAATAGTATATCTGTCTCTGATGCTGAAACTGAAAGTGGTAATGAAGAAAATGAAGCTCCAAATGAAGAAAAAGTTGAAGCAGAACCTGAAAAGAACACTAAAAATACTAAATACACTAAAGAAGATTTATTGCTAAGAAACATGGTAGTGAAAGTGAACCTTGGGTCCAAAAACCTATGCCTTTCCCTGATAAGAAACACAAGTCAAAGGAAGATGAACACTATAATAAGTTTTGTGAGTGGATGAAACCTTTATTCCTGCAAATTCCTTTGACTGATGCTATTAAATTGCCTCCTTACTCAAAGTATATGAAGGATATTGTCTCGAGTAAAAGGAAGATCCCTAATGAAGAAATTTCTACTTTGCTTGCTAATTATTCCTTTAATGGTAAGGTTCCAAAGAAACTTGGAGACCCAGGGCTTCCAACTATCCCTTGCTCTATTAAGAATAGTTATGTTAGAACTACTTTGTGTGATTTGGGAGCTGGAGTTATTGTTATGCCTTTCTCTCTCTATAAGAGGCTTCAACTAGAAAAATTAATACCAACTGATATATCTTTGCAAATGGTTGATAAATCTACCACTATTCCTATTGGTATATGTGAGGATGTACCTGTTCAAGTGGCTCATAATTGCTTGATATTAACTAATTTTGTTGTGCTTGAAATGCCTGAAGATGATACTATGTCTATTATTCTTGGGAGACCTTTTCTTAATACTGCAGGAGCTGTTATTAATTGTAATCAAGGAAAGGTGACCTTTAATGTTAATGACAAGGAACATATTGTCCATTTCCCCAAGAAGATTGATAGGACTTATGGTTTGAATTCAATTGAACATGTCGAGGGCATTCAAGTTGGAGAAATATATTGTCCCATACCAAGAGAAAAATTTGAAACTATTATGATTGGGACCATTGCTATCAAGGTTGAGGTAACATAATCATTAGTGAAATACAAAGTTTTGTCTCATATGAAATTGTTTTGGTAACAAGACCTGATCAACCTTTTTAACAAAAGGATTTCATTGAAGAAAACAATGTTTTCACCGTGATTATCTCCGTTTACTTTTATTCTATCCATTTTAGTTTTTGCTTTCGTTTAGTTTTCTTTGTTGTTAGTTGCTTGCATGTTAGAGTGTCTTAGAACTTCTATAGTTCTAGATTTGTTTTGTCCTTACATCATTCCAAAAAAAATCTGGCTGTCAGAAAATCATTCTTCTATACCTGAAAATGCCCAAAAATAAAGTGTCACGAAAAATTCCAGAAAATTCATATTAAGTTTTTACGTGAAAAAAGGGGTAGAGGAGTGCCTGGAAGGTACCAGGGGGACCCACCAGGCAGGCTCACCACCTGGTGGCGCGGCCTGCCTTGGGTGGCGCCATGCCATGGTGTGGGCCACCCCTGGCCCTCCACTAACTCTCTCACCTGCCACTTTCTTCTCTCTCCCGAGTAAGCTCTAGTTCATTGCTCAAAATCGCGTTCTTGCTGTGCTTGCTCTCGATTTTTTTTGATCTCCTTGCCTAGCCCTTCTTTGTAGCTGAAATTTGGAACATTTGTTCTCCTGTATGTGACTCCTCTCCTTGTCCAAGTAGATTTGTGTTTAGTGGATTATATCTTGAGTATTTTGCTGCTGTAGGTGATAGGTTATGAGAGATTGTAAGCTTGTTTGATGCTTAGAGATATAGTTTTGATGCATCTTTAGGCCTCTAACAAGTCCCTACGAGTAGTACCCTTCATTATATTCACTTTGCAAGCACTTGTTTAATAGGTGTTTAAATTTCAGAATACCAAGCATGAACAACCATACCTTTGGAGAGATATTTGAGAGGGATGCACCTAGGAGGCCGAGGCCCTCAATATCAGCCTCTCAGTTTAGGCTATCATACAACGAAGATCTCATTGCAACTCATATTGGTAATGAGAGGGATGATGGGGATGCTCACCCATCTACTTTTCCTTGTTTTACTTTCTTACAAGCTGCGGGGATTCTAGATGATTTCTTGCTACTGATTGAGAGGCTTGGTTTGACCTCATATATGCAAGATGAGAGTGAGCAATTCGCTATGCTCACCAAAACCTTTGTTGAGAGCTTCGCGTTTACTAACACGCCTTATCAGTCAACTGTCTCTTTCAAAATTTATAATCTGCCCTTTACCATGCCATTGGAAAGATTTTGCAGTGTTGTAGGTGTAAGCATGACAAGGACCGTGAATAAAATTCAAGGGCGACCCGCTGATTTGCTGGAGCTTTACCGAGGGGTGACCAATGATGATGACCGTGTGGCGCAGCACGGAAAGATAAGAAACATCCAACTCCCTGCTCTTATATACTTTGCATATTATCTTGCTACTAGCATACTTGGAAGGGAGAACACAAGTAATATCTCCAACTATCATTTAACCTTCCTTGCTGCTGCGCTTAACAATGATACTTGGTACAACCTTGGCTCGCTTATTGCTCGCCGCCTAGCTGCTAGGGGGCCTATCTATGGGGGCATCATTGCCTCACGTATGGTCAATGCATTAGGGCTTTCAGTGAAACCCAATGATACCGTATTGACACCATAGAGGCTTGACCTTGTTGCTATGAAAACTCATCATTTTGTCACTGCTGATTCTGATTTGGACGGTCTAGTATATAGGATGTTGTTTACTGACGGGGATGAGAGGGAGATCCCTTTGCCACAATATTCTTTGTTTAGTGTTCACAGGAGACCGTGGTCGCGCTCTACGGAGGAGGTGGACGAGCAGCTCCGCTTGTTGGGGTTCCACGAGCAGCATCAGGAGGATGTACCTTCCTATGATTACTCCACGCACTACGGAGGGACGTACTCGAGCTCGCACCAGGACGAGGGTACCTCCTCGTCGTACCACGATGACACTTCATCCTGGCCAGCTTGGGATTGATACCCACTTAGGCCAAAAGCCTAAGCTTGGGGGGAGGTACACGGACAACGCACTCATTTCCTTATCATGTTGCATCGGTACTTTGTATATTCATGTTTTGTTCTCTTTTTAGTTTTCGTTCTTTCTTTGCTTTTGCTTTCTAAAACACAAAAAGACCAAAAATATTTTTGTTGTTTCTCTTTGGTTTGCTTAGTTTTCTTTTTGCCTTGGTTTGTTTTTCCCTTTTTGCTTTGTTTGAACTATTCGAAAAACCCAAAAAGATTTTGCTTTGCTTGTTCTTTCTTTTTGGTTCTTGCTTTAAAAATCGAAAACACCAAAAATATTTGATGTTCTTCTTTGGCTTTGTGAGTTTGTTGCAAGGTTCAGCAGTCCTCAGTGGAGTTTGGTTTTCATGTTATTATTCAAACCACACAAGTGAAGGGCAATAATGAGGATTAATGACAACTCCAGGTGTGGTAAGAGGCTGGTAACGAACTCTATTTGTTTTCATTTTTGTACATATACTCATCATTGTGGGCATGCTTGGTCTGTTCATGTAGGGTGTATGTTATTTGTGGATGCTTAGTAGTTCTTGCTTTATTATGATTAGCTCCAGCTCGCTAATAGTTTGTAGCATGTCTTATGAATGTTTGCTTGCATTGCTCTATTCATAAATTGGTACGACATTCTGGTATCCTCCTCTGAATGTTTCACTTGAATTGACTTGGCACATGCTCACGCATGCACATGACTGTAATAATCAATTGAGCCTCGATGAATTATTTTGCCTTAGAGGTCTTGTATCACTTTCATGCCATGATTAGTCCTGTTTTGTTTCAAGCATGATTATAATAGTTATTGCTCTCTCGTTTGTCGCTCCCTCTCTATTGCTAGCCTTCACTTGTGCTGAGTATAACCATTACTCGTGTTTCCAACTCCCTAAAACCAAATATTGCCAAAGTGTCCACCATACCTACCTATTAGCATCATTTGCTATCTCCGTGCATATCCAATGTGCCTTTTTCTTCCGAATAAAATGTTTGCTTGTTATGAGAAAGTTAGTTAGTAAAGCTATCACGAACTTGATGACACACTTTATTTTCATGCGCTTAATAAACCTAAACCATTGCGTCCTTCTTTGTTGCGTATATGCTTGCGCTTTATAAGTTGAAGTTAGCAGAACCATGTATCATGGGGAACGCTTTCAGCATTGCACTGGTACTTAGTACCTCGTTGACATCATGTTCTTTTGCTCATGGATCCCGGCGGTGTGAAATAAAAGTGGAAGTTGTAAGATCATGGAGTTTGTATATGTGTTAGGGAAACGCCTGGGCCGCTAGCCTAAGCCATGCCTAATCATGGTGGAAACTTGCAGCACAACCATAATGAGCACTCTATGAAGCATCCTAAATAAAAACCTATGCAAATAGCAAATAAAAAGATCGCTGAGATGCTCATTATCTGCTTGCCTTGTCATTTTCATTATGGGATAGCTCCTGTGTCATGTGCAAGGGGTACCCCATTGGCGGTTCTCTATGATACGTATATACTTACAATGACAAGAGCTTACTCGTGACTGAAGTTGAGTAGCATGAGGATCGGTCTTCGTAAGTAAGGGGCATGAGACTTCAATTTATAACTTGTCAAGCATATCCTCTTAGTTGTTTCACTTTAACCTTAACCATTTAAAGATGCTTATGATAGGGGCAATGAGAGCTGAAAGCTAACGAGTACCGTACTTTCAGAATTTGGAAGCCTTTCAAACTTTTCAAAACCTTTTTTATTTCCTTGTTGAGTCTCCACACATTCTTTGAGCACCTTCTTGAGAGCAGAGTTGTCATTCTTAGTATAATGTGCTTGTCTCAAAACTTGAACTGATTGTGTTATGACTTTGATGCTTGTATCTTTGACATCTTTACTTCTAGTCTTCACTTGAACTTTAGAGGTGCCTTGGCATTCACAATCAAAGGCAAGCAAGATACCACTCTATCATACCTTGTTATGAGCATTGCAATGTTGCTTATGCTTATGTTTCATGCTACTTATTATTTTTGAGCTGGAATCTCTTCATAGCTTGCAATGACTATTAAGTAGACTCAGTAGCATACTCTTTATTATAAATTGCCTAAGTAGTTGATCACGTGCGGAGAATATATACATCATATGAAGAAAATGTGTTCGTCAAAGTTCTTTTATCGCACTCAGTTTTCAACTGAATTGCTTGAGGACAAGCAATAAGCTAAGCTTGGGGGGAGTTAATATGTCCAAAACGTATCTACTTTCCCAAACACTTTTGCTATTGTTTCTCCTCTAAACTTGTGTGATTTGGATGCAACTAACGCGGACTGACGCTGTTTTCATCAGAATTGCCTTGGTGTCTACTTTTTGTGCAGAAAATCAACCATCAGGAAAAATCCCGCAAAATATGCGAAAAATCCTATTTCACCAGAAGACTCCTGGAGCCATAATACGAGACGGAGGGGGGCTGGGCCCAGGCCACACCACCTGGCCGCGCGGGAAAGCCCATGCCGCGCCAGGGGGTGGTCTAGCCTCCCTAGACACCCCCTCGGTCTCCCTCTTTGCCTATAAGTTACCTTCTGACCTAAAAACTCAGGGGGGTTTGACATTTTTTCAAAAAGAGTTCCGCTCCACCGCCACCACCAGATTCCACGAAACAGTACCAGAAACTCCATTCTGGCACCCTGCCAGGATGGGGTATTGGAGGAGATCATCGCCATCATCATCACCATCGCTTCTCCATCGACCATCCATGTTTCCCCATCTATGAGTGAGTAATCCCCCGCTGTAGGCTATGGGGATGGTAGGGATTGGATGAGATCGTTCATGTAATGGCATCAGATTGTTAGGGCATGGTGCCTAGTATCTTTTATTAGTGCTTTATGACTTTGTTGCGACTTGTTGTGCTTAATCCTTGTCACTAGGGCCCAAGTGCCATGATTTCAGATCTGAACATGTTATTGATTCATTATGATAGTATTGTTTATGGTCTTGTCTGTAAGTTGTATACACACGTTGTTGTCCGGAACCAATGGCCCCGAAGTGACAGAAATCAGGATAACCGGAGGGAACGGATTTGATCTGAGGATCACATGTGTTCGTGGAGTGTTAATGCTTTGCTCCGATGCTCTATTAAAAGGAGCACCTTAATTGCCAGTAGTTCCCTTGAGGCCCCGCTGTAAACGGGCTGGCAGGACAAAATATGTTGTGCAAGTTCTCATTGCGAGCACGTATGACTATATATGGAACACATGCCTAGGATTATCTAGTACTTGGATGCTTTATCTTATTTATCTGCAATTGCCCTATGTTCTGATTGCCATGTGAATTGTCTTGTCCATGCAACGCCCGTCCATCCATCCCTATGCCTACCGCACTCGAATCCTGTTGTTTACCGCTATTGTTACTACTGTATTTACTTTACTATTGCTGCTACTTTACTATTCCTACTGCAAAACTGTTGCTACTGATAAACTGCTGTGAGCAAGACTGTTTCCAGGTGCAGCTGAATTGACAACTCAGTTGTTAAGGCTTATAAATATTCTTTGGCTCCCCTTGTGTCGAATCACTAAATTGGGGTTCACTTCCCTCGAAAATACTGCGATACACCCCCTATACTTGTGGGTCATCAGAGGCAATCAGAACAAGCATTGACTTACCGACATCCTCAAATGACTCCAGGATGTTGGCAGATTTACGAAAGTTTGCCGCGGAATATGAAGAGGAATTCAACTCCAAGACCGTGGAAGAAGGAGAAGCCACGGATCAAAGCCCGCACATCAGCACGGAGGAGGGATCCAGAGAAAACTCTCCCGAACCACAAGATGACATGGATCTCGGAGACAATCCCGATGTCCAGATGTCCCAGAGTACTGATAGAAGCCTGACTCCAAGACTGGGACCCAAATCCATCTTTGCTATCGGTGTAGCCAAGAGGGCAAGTAAGAAGAATAAGACTCCGGCTAAGGACCTTCCAACTGATGAGGTAATAGCCAAAGAATACGAAGAGGACTTAGATGGAGCTTTGATCCCAGATGAGCCTAAGGATAATCCATTGGATGGACATGTGGTTACCCCTGGTGCCCGTAAACTCCTTGGAGAAGCAATCACCACACCCATCCCGGCAGTTGCAGGACTCATGCCTATGGAGTTGGAAGACATGGCCCAGGCCCTAGAAGCGCACTGTCAAGTACTCCTTGAGGAAACCACAAATATCCTCGAAGAAAAGAAGCGCATTATGGCTGCAAGGTAGCCCATCACCTGACATCATCAGAAGACCCGAAACAGCCCTAAATTCGCCAGTAAAAATTCGGATGTCCACAAAACCCTTTCCGAAGGAGATACAGCCATAGGAAAACCACGGATCGACAACAAAGGTAAGCGGGTGTATAACACGCTGGTGTAAAATGTTGTGGCGGCTCGAGATCTCTTGGCAAACAATCTAGGTCTAGACCAGGTCTGGCTAAGCGTGAAACTACTCACCAAGGGCCCGGAGCAGCAAAAGGTCACCACATCCGGTAGCAGAAAACTGGTCTCCAAGTCGGGTCAATGCCACATGGATACGGGTCAACACGAAGATATAAGGCCCCGACGCAAGCCAGAATAGCGCTACCGTTCCAACCCTCGGGAAGATAACTAGTCAAGAACCAAATCTTCAGGATAGCGGCATAGACCCGCACGAAGCTAGAGTAATGTTTCCCCAGCAATAGAGCGAGACGTCGTTGCAGCAATGGTCCAACCTCCCCGGCGACAGTCGAATAATCGCAGGGAAGATGAAGAAGCTCAAAGTCGGGAGAAGGACCGACAAAGAATGCCCCTCCTAGACACACTAGCCGTCCGGCTGAGCCACGTCACAGTGACGGAATGCCATACAAAGGAACGATGGACATCACGCTAGAACAAGCCGACATGGTGGCCATCATCATGAAACCGCAGCTGGGGGTAATAGTCCACCACCACCTTCTCCGCCAAGCAGCCACCACTGCGGCGCTCATGGAGGGAACCATGGGGGACGTCGTAGCGGAGGAGGTGGCAGAAGGAGCAGGAGTCTGGGTCATGGGCATCGTAGCCGCATTTAACAACCAAGACAGCGCGCCCTATCACCAAGTGACGCTAGGCACATGATCAATTCAAACATTGAGGCGTGACACTATGATCGGACAATCTCTACGTGGGTCCAAAATGCTTCGGACCGTGCGTACGACAAACAAACTTTCCGGATGAGTTTGCCATCTCAAGGCACATCCAACCCTACTATGGTGTAGCTCGGCCAGACACCTGGCTCCAGGACTTCTTCTAGGCCCGCTGCATCGCCAAAGGAGGAAAAATCTTGGTCACGACCTAGTATCTCCCGCTCATGCTGAGGAAGACGGCAAGCAAAATTTTGCTGAAGTCGTACTACACGCTTGATATCTATGAGAATCGACACATTTTTTATGCTTTTATTGATGGTTTTCTCCCAGATTTGACCGTTTTCTAGCTTTACCTAATGCTAATACTTCGGTAGCAAAGAAAACTTGTTTTTTATGTGTGTTTCAGGTTCTGAACATCAACAGAAGGTTTTAACTAGAGAAACACAATATTTTGGAGAAAACAAGCAAGTCTCTCTTTGGAAGCACTCGAGGGGAGCATACAGAAGCTTTAATTAGCAACTATACGACGGGAATATTTTTTTGGCCATATAGTTCCCGCCATATAGTTGCTGCTGCCTCTGTCTTGTCAAAAGGGACAACTTCCATGAAGGGACCAGGGACAAAAACACAACACAACAGCCGCCATACCATCTAGAAGGGAGAAAGAAGAGATCCGGGGAAGAAGGGGAAGACGTTCTTCATCTTGCTCCACGATCTTCGACCTCCTAGCCAATATACCCCATAGCCACTACTTGTACTTGAGAGAGAGAGGGATATCCACCTTGCAAGACTAGGGTTTGAGATTGTTTCTTCCCATCTTGAATTGTGTTGGATATTTTTATATTCTTATTGTGGATCTCCACGGTAATATAAAGACTAATTCCCTTTATTTGATTATATTGAATATCCGTTCTTCTCTCATGTATGAGTAATTCCCTTGGGCATGGGAGATGTAGGGGATTGGTGAGATGTGATGTGCCTCCATATATTTTCCATTAGTTTGTGATTGATTCTAATTACAATATTATGTGTGCTTGACTATTTGTGGGATGCCTAATGCTTATTGTCCAATTAAGGGCCCAGACAACATGATGCTTTGTTCTACATAGATAAGATCTTGTTCGCTAGTGGACCGGCGACCCCCGGGTGACACAGGGATATCAATGGAAAATTAGTAGACTCGAGGATAACGAGGAACAACTATGCTTATTGCATTAGTCCGATCCAAGGAGCTTAATCGCTAAGCGACCTGAAGGGTCTTAATCGTCTAATGTCTGACCATGGTTTTGGTAACAGGCTAGTAGGATTATTGAAGTTGGGATGAAATCTACCAAGAGGAGTTTTGGCAAATTATGGTTTGCTCGCCTACACATATATTTTATAAAATTACGATTGTTACATTTATCATTCATCCACCTGGCACAGTCACTATCACCATGAACTGAATCTCCCCGCGCCTCCTTTTGCCATCTGTAGGAAACAACAAACAACCAAGTCGTTCTTTACTTTTATGCTTTATATTTCTGAAGTTTACATTTTAGTTCTATTTAAATACATCTCATTTAATCAAAACCCCATTCTTATTTCAACACTTCCAGTCAATTCACTCGAAGACCTGTGAAAACTTCGGGTGTGACAGAGACTTTAACCACAAACACTTACCTTTGGGGTCCCTATGGGATCGATATCTATACTTTGAAACTAGCTACAAACGATCTGTGCCCTTGCAGACATCAAGCTATTTTCTGGCACCATTGCTGGGGAGCTAAGCGCTAAGTGTTTGTCTTTTGACATTTCTCCCTAGGAGACAAAGGGTCTACATGCTCTGGTAGGACCTATCTAGTAGATTATATTGAGCGCGTGTCTGCTCAATGGCGCGAAGAGATTATTGAAAAGCTTTTAACATCAAATAAAGTGAAAGTTGAAAACCTGAGTGTTATTATGGAAATCATGTCTATTTATAAGACAACTCCCATGAAACTTGACAAAACTCTCAGAGAATACAGTGCTCCAAGTTCTGAATTCCTTAAACAACCAATAGAATACCCTAATTCTGGATTTAGAGAATATAGATTTGATGGTGGAATTATTGAAATTTTGTAGGAAAAAGCTTTCAGTGGAAGGGAAGATGAAGACCTAGGAAGACATATTAGAGAGTTCGACGATGTGATAACATCGCATGGACCAAAAGGTTTGCCAAGAGGCTTCTCTTGTCTTAAATTATTTCGATGGTCTCTTAAAGGTAAATCTCTAGACTGGTTATATTCTCTCCCTCGTCGTTACATTAAATGTCGGGAAAACTACATTGTTAAATTCATAAACAGGTTTAATCCTTTTAAAAAGGTAACTCAACTAAGAAAGAATATAGGCAACTTTAGTCAGAATGTGGGAGAAAACTACCCACAAGCCTAGGAAAGATTCTTTGGAATGATCAATAGTATTCCTAATCATGGTTATTCTGAATCAACTATTTGCCATTTATTTTACCACAGTCTTAATACTCAATGTAGAGAATTGATGGACTTCTCAGCAGGAGGGTCTATAAATACTCTAAGTATTAAGGAATGTTTGGAATTGATGTCTAATAGGGCTAAGAATGATTCTTTATATAATCCTGATTTTGGCACTAAGCTGGAAAGAGGGATACTTTGGATAACTCATGATCTTATGCCTGAGGTATGCAGAATAATGAAAGCGAAAGGTATGCCTTCTGAACTTGTTATGGAAAACAAAGTGGATTTGTTATAAGTTTTAACTGAAGAAGATGAAACTAGAAAAGTTTTTCAAGAATTAAAACATCGACAAGTAAAATCTTATAATAACTTGCATAAGCATTTTCAAAAACACAAAAAGATTTTGGCAGAACTCACAGAAAATTATGATGAGATTGGCCAAGAAATAAAATTATTTCACAAGTATCTTAGTATGATTGAAACTGATGGGGATATGCCAAAGGGGGTATGCCTAGCAGGACGTTCCGATTAGGCCGAAAGGCCTGTGAGTGCGCCTAGAGGATGACGACTAGACTACAACGAAAGAAGAGGCCCAGCGACTGGCGACTAGAAGCCTAGGAGCGTAACAGAAGCCCAGTCGGATTAGGTTAAAACCTCCGAATCCTTATCTTGTTTGGTTGTAACTTGTAAACCCTAGCGAGGTGCCTCATATATAAACCTCCCTAGGGTACTCTAGAGACTTACGTTCCATCATACACCCCCTCAAGCGACTCGCTGCTTAGACGCCGAGCTCGCCACCCTTGTAACTCGCTCTCCAATAATCTAATCTAGCAGGAGTAGGTCTTTACCTTCCGGGGGGCCGAACCTAGGTAAACCCATGTGCATCCGCCCCCATCTCGCACCACAGATGGCCGCCAACTCTTCCTCACGAAACAACCAATCGCAACCAAAGGCAGCGACTGCCATGGCCATTTCCACGACAGTGGCGCCCACCGTGGGGCATAGCGGGACTGGCATGAGTTCTGCAGCGAGACCCTACTCGCCGATCGATCGACCGCTCGCCACCGGCCGCATGATCGCCATCGGTGGGATCTTACAGATCCTGCCCAGCAGCTACATCCCGGCGTCACGCCCGGTCACTCACGGCGCGGTGATGCCGGTCGGCTCCAACAACCTCTTCGTCGTCTTCACCGGCGCGGTCGACCCAGCCGCAACGGTGATCGTCGGCGGATTGTCACCGCACCACGATCTGCTTTCGGAGGAGCAGGTCCGCTCCATCAGGAGCCTCGTCACCGAGTACGACTCGGTCGCCAGCGACGCGGTCGAGACTAACGTCGCCACCAACGACGATGCCCTAAACGACGACGCCGACTCCGCGACCCCTGCCTCGATCGACGGATCCATCACCGCGGCATCACGGGAGGACTCCATCACGTGAGTCTCCAACCCCAAGGACTTCGAGGACTCCTCCATCCTGGGGATCTTCGACTCCGATTCCGGCTCGGAGTCCCCCGAGGATTTTCGCGCTAGATCCAATCGCTTCAATGCGATCTACATGGTGGGCAGCACGGCCGCCCCGCCAGATCCGTTCGCCACACCGATCCCGCCGACGGCGACGGCCACGGAGGTGGAGCAAGCCCGCATGCGGCTCACGGAGGCACACCACAACAAACTCGCCGAGCGCGAGAAATACCGCCTCGAACGAGAGACGGCGTGGGAGCTGTCGCTCTATCACCAGCGCCGCATCAGGACCCGCCTGAACTCCAACATCCAGGGCCGCGTCCTGAACTTCAATGATGAAAGCGACCCCGCGCGCGCCGCCGAGCGCGAATACTGCGAGAACGCGCCGCCAGGCGGAAGCAACCCCGCGAGACCACCACCTGGCGCACTGGCAACCGGAGCCCCTCCACCACCCATGGGCCGCGCGCCCCCGCCGGACCAACCGGGGATCATCATCTCGCATCAAGCCCACGATGCCAACGGGCTACCATTATACTCCACCCCGATGGACAACGTCGTCGCAGCCGACGCTGCAATCGCCAACCTCGACGTCCAAGGCGACGGCGCGCTACAGATCCAGTATGCTAAGGCCCTACTCGTCAGGGCCGTCGAGCAACAAGCTGCGGGAGTCAACCCGCGGGGATGGATGTACTCCCGCTCATCAGCAAGCAGGGCAGCATCAAGCGGCCACCCCACCGTGTCCAACGCATTAATTTGCCCACCACCGCAGCCCCTGGCGAACCAACCACGGGCCGCCAATCCCACGCTATCCACCAACGAGCCGTGACCGGCTAATAACACGGTTGCCACCAATGGGAAGCCCATTGATGCCCGTACGAACATCATCAACAACCAGGCGTGGCGGTCGCGCCAGCCCAACAACCTGAGGCACACCCTCACCAACCGCGGCGACCCAGAACCAAGAGGCTCACTCAGTCGAGTCGGGCCGCAATGCTTTGGGCCCATGATTCGCGGGGAAAAATACCCCGCCAACTTCAAGGCCCCCAAGGAGATCGAAAAGTATGACCTGACGTACGATCCCGCTGTCTGGCTGGACATATACCTCATGGCAATGGGAATCGCAGGCCACACCGACCTGCTCGCCGCTCGCTACCTCCCCCTGATGATGGAGGGTGCGACCCGGCAATGGATCAACACGCTCCCCGCCGACAGCATCGATTCCTGGGAAGAAATGCGGGACGCCTTCGTCAGGCACTTCGAGGGCTCCTACACCCGTGCCACCACAATAGAGGACCTGGAGCGATGCATCCAGGGACAACGGGAGTCGACTAGCCACTGGATCCAAAGATGGCAAGAACTGTGGATAAACGCCTCCGGCATCCACCCAGACACGGCGATACACTGCTTCAAGAACGCGTGCCGGTATGAACCCCTGGTCGCTAAGATCAAGAGGGTCTACCGGACACTTGACAACATCCCCGACCTCCTCGAGATCGCCAAGCGCTATGCGGAGGAGGACCCAAACCAAGACTCCGACGACGAGTCGGGAGGAAGACGTCGCACCAGCATCCACGACAGCGGGCGCCTACGCGACATGCGCTACAGCAACACCCGCATCATCGGCAAGCGCCACACGGATGGGCGAGTCGACTTTGTCGCCAACGCCGGCTACGGCCAACGCGACTCCAAGAACTACCGCTGGGACGGAGGAAACTACCGCACCAACAACGTGACAAGGCCGAAATTCGACCACGCCGCCCTGCTCAATCAGCCCTGCATCTACCATAGCAGGGAGGGAAAACCCGCCACCCACACCACCGCTGATTGCCACTCTCTCAAAGAGATTGAGAAGGTGAGACGAGCAATGGAGGACCCCAATAACAACCCACCTCGGGACAACAAGAACGGTGGCGGCTTCGGCACCGCCGTCGGCTCGCTACACACCTTCACCGAACTCGGCACCAAGCGCGAGAAGAAGGTTCTCGCCCGCGCGATTGCCGTCAACGCGGTGACACGGGTCGACATCCCCCGCTTCCTCAACTGGTCCGAGCAGAGCATCACCTGGAGTCGCCAGGACCATGCGCCAAGGATCAAATACCCAGGGCAAGTCGCCTTGGTAGTCAGGCCCAAGGTGGCCGACTACTGGCTGCCCAAGACACTAATGGACGGTGGGAGCTCCATCAACATCCTATACCTAGACACGTTCAAAAGGCTCCAGCTCCCAGAAGCAGCCATCGAGCCAACATTGCCAACCTTTCACGGCATCGTCCCCGGTCGGAAGGCGTACCCGATCGGGAAAGTGACGCGGTGATGACCCACAAGTATAGGGGGTGTATCGCAGTATTTTCGAGGGAAGTGAAACCCAATTTATTGATTCGACACAAGGGGAGCCAAAGAATATTTATCAGCCTTAACAACTGAGTTGTTAATTCAGCTGCACCTGGAAACAATCTTGCTCACATCAGTTTATCAGTAGCAACAGTTTTGTAGTAGGAATAGCAAAGTAACAACAGTAGCAAAGCAAAGACAGTAGTAACAAAAGCAGTAAACAGTGGGATTCGAGTGTGGTAGGCATAGGGATGGATGGACGGGCGTTGCATGGACAAGACAATTCACATAGCAATCAGAACATAGGACAATTGCAGATAAATAAGATAAAGCACCCAAGTACTAGACAATCCTAGGCATGTGTTCCATATATAGTCATACGTGCTCACAATGAGAACTTGCACAACATCTTTTGTCCTGCCAACCCGTTTGCAGCGGGGCCTCTAGGGAACTACTGGCAATTAAGGTGCTCCTTTTAATAGAGCACCGGAGCAAAGCATTAACACTCCGTGAACACATGTGATCCTCACATCAAAGCCTTTCCCTTCCGGTTATCCCAATTTCTGTCACTTCGGGGCCATAGGTTCCAGACAACAACATGTGTATACAACTTGCAGATAAGACCAAAAACAATACTATCATAATGAATCAATAACATGTTCAGATCTGAAATCATGACACTCGGGCCCTAGTGACAAGCATTAAGCACAACAAGTCGCAACAAAGTCATAAAGCACTAATAAAAGATACTAGGCACCATGCCCTAATAATCTGATGCCATTACATGAACGATCTCATCCAATCCCTACCATCCCCATAGCCTATAGCGGGGGATTACTCACTCATAGATGGAGGAAACATGGATGGTCGATGTACATGATGGTGGAGATCGATGGAGATGGCTCCGGGGGCACTTCCTCGTCCCGGCAGGGTGCCGGAACAGAGACTTTCTGTCCCCCGAATCTTCCCTTCGGTGGCGGCGGCGCATCGGAACTTTTCATGGAAAAACATCGAACCCCCCGAAGTTTTTAGGTCAGAAGGCTTCTTATAGGCGAAGAGGGAGACCGAGGGGTGCCTGGGGCCACCACACCATACCCTGGCGCGGCCAGGCCCAGCCCGCGCCTGGGGTGGGGTGTGGCCAGCCCCTGGCCCTTCCCCGTCTCGTATTCTGGCTACTTGAGTCTTCTGGAAAAATAGGCACTTTGGCTTTTGTCCCGTCCAATTTCGAGAATATACATTTTCTGACTTTCCTGGAACCAAAAACAGTAGAAAACAGGCAGCTGGCACTGTGGCTCTTGTTAATAGGTTAGTCCAAGAAATCATATGAAAAGTACTCCAAAGTGTGGACAAAACACAAGAAAGTGGATAAAACCAAGCATGGAGCATCAAAAATTATAGATACATTTGCAATGAATCAACATCCCCAAGCTTAACTCCTGCTCGTCCTCGAGTAGGTAAGTGATAAAAAGAAAGAATTTTTGAGGTGACATGCACCATCAAAGACTTGATCAAAGTATTTGCAAAACTCAAAGCTGGGATCATAGTACTTCAATCATAACATGAAAGATAAAGTTCTAGCAATAAGCAAAGAAACTATAATGCAACATGAAAAGGTACAAACAAAAGATTCATGAATAACAATGCTTTGCAAGACGTTTGTTTGTTTCACATGAAGAAAACATAGCATAAAAGCATTCAACTTGTCCCTCAATAGAGTAGCAAATATAAATGCATAGGACACCTTCAAAGTTCATAAGAGTGACTAGATACAATAGTTTAAAACAAGCAATAACAAGTTATGCATCAATCAACTAGTCTTGGGACAATGCACATAGAACTAAGAATGGCCACTATGCTCTCAAAGTAGGTGCATAAAGATAGAAGGTGGAGACTCAATATAATGGTGGAAGAAAGGCCTTTTGTAAAAGGAAGTAGGGATTCAAGTCTCATAAAGAGCTTCCAAAAATTATGGTACTTATAGCTTTCATCTCTCATTGCCCCTATCATAAGCATCTTGAAAATGATTAAGGTTAAAGTGACACAACTCATAGGATATGCTTGACAAGTTATATACCGAAATCTCATGCCCCTTACTTACGAAGACCGATCCTCATGCTACTCAACTTTAGTCACGAGTAAGCTCTTGTCATTGTAAGTATATGTGTATCATTAAGAACCGCCAACGAGGTACCCCTTGCACATGATAGGGAGATTTCCCATAATCAAAATGACAAGGCAAGCAGACAATGAGCATCTCATCGATCTTTTTATTTGCTATTTGCATAGGTTTTTATTGAGGATGCTTCATAGAGTGCTCATTATGGTTATGCTACAAGTTTACACCATGATTAGGCATGGCTTAGGCTAGCGGCCTAGGCGGTTCTCTAACACACATACAAACTCCATGATCTTACAAGTTCCACATTTATTTCACACCGCCGGGATCCGTAAGCAAAAGAACATGATATCAACGGGGGACAAAGTACAAGTGCAATGTTGAAAGCGTTCCCCATGAAACATGGTTCTGCTAATTTCAACTTATAAAGCGCAAGCATATACAAAACAAAGAAGGACCCAATGGTTCAAGTTTATTAGAGGCAAAAAGTAAAGTGTGCCATCAAGTTCGTGAGAGCTTTAATCACTAGTTTTCTCATAACAAGTGAAAGGTAAACAAAAGCATGAATGTACTTGGAATAGCATAAGCTAGTAGGTAGGTATTGTGGACTCTTTGGAATAACTTGGTTTAGGGAGTTGGATGCATGAGTGGAACTCATACTTTGTTGTGGAGGCTAGCAAAAGACTGGGAGCGACAAACTAAGAGAGCAATAATGGCCATAACCATGCAGAGCGACAAAACATCATTGATCAAAGCATAAAGTGATACTACAAGTTGAAAACTAAAGGATCATCAAGGCTTATGGTGACTTGAGATAGTCATAACATGGTGTGAGCATGTGCCAAGTCAACCCAAATAAAGCATCAAAGGAGAATACCACTATACTATGCTTTAATATGCTAAAACAACGCATGATTCATCCAAGGCACATTAAGCAATCTCAATTGTTTATAACAAGTCATGCTACAGCAAATAATACTAAGAATAAAGCCAAAACAATATCAAGCATGGCACGACAAAGCATAGGCCACATTCAAAAACAAGCTCTCTTTACCACTTAAGCATGAGCTTTCCTACTCTTTTCCAAACCAAACCAAACTATTTGAACACCAATGCATGAAAGAGCGGGTCCAAACAATTTATTCAGAACACTAAGCAAACCAAGCAAACTAAAAACCAAAACGAAAACAAAAAAGAAGACGCTCCAAGAACAACACAACTGTGCATGAAACAATAAAAAAGAAGTGTTTGGAAGAAACCTGGGATTTTTATTGATGAAGAAGGGGATGCCTTGGGCATCCCCAAGCTTTGACGCTTGGACTTCTTGGATATTTCTTGGGGTGACACACATGGCATCCCCAAGCTTGAGCTTTAGTCCATCCTTCATCTCATTACTCATTCCTTCCATACACCTGAAATTTTTCCTTCATACAAAACTTCACACAATCTCATTAGCAACATTAGTGCACTTAAGATAAATAAGTCTCAAGGTTCAGTTCTAACACCAAATAAACTTCCATTAGAACACTAGATACTGTAGCACTTCCATAAAAAAGCTCAATTCCCCAAAGGAACTCAAGAAGGAACTAACAAGAAGCAAATGCAGAAAAATAGCAGAAATCTATCAAAACAGACCAGCACGTAAAGACGAATTTTTTCGAAGACTTTGTGTTGCTCAAATAAAAAAGTGTTGAACTAACGAAAGTTAGATAACAACCTGGGGCAGAAGAGAAAAAAATTACAGCTCAATCCGACGTACAGAGCTCTCTCAGGAATTTTTACGGTGAAGCACATAAATCTGTTTCAGGACAGCAACTTTCCCAATCATTACTTCTCTCTCATTAGAGGTTACTCTTGGCACAAAAAGCAAATAAAAAATGATAAGGAGCGGTTATTACAGAGGTAATATCTTCCAAGCCTCATCTAAAACTTTTGGGTTATCTCCCAATAAATACTTTTCTTTAACGCCTTTAAGTTAGGCATAAGAAAAAACTAAAATGGATATAATAGAAGTAAGCGGAGATAAACAAGGTGGAAACATTGTTTTGTTCAATGAAATCCTTTTGTTAACAAGGTTGATCAGGTCTTGTTACCAAAACAATTTCATATGAGACAAAACTTTGTATTCCACTAATGATTATGCTACCTCAACCTTGATAGCAATGGTCCCAATCATAATAGTTTCAATTTTTTCTCTTGGTATGGGACAATATATCTCTCCAACTTGAATGCCCTCAACATGTTCAATTGAATTCAAACCATAAGTCCTTTCAATCTTCTTTGGGAAATTGATAGTATGTTCCTTGTCATTGACATTGAAGGTCACCTTCCCTAGATTATAATTAATAACAGCTCCTGGAGTATTTAAGAAAAGGTCTCCCAAGAATAATAGACATATTATCATCTTCAGGCATAAAAGTTTGAGAGGATGCTCTCATAAGAAATATGAGTTGAAGTAAAAGAGAGCGTGAAGGAGAAAATTCAAAACACATTTAAGTCTAACCCACTTCCTATGCATAGGAATCGTGAAAGCAAATAACAAAGTGATAGACATAGGAAGATAAAACAAGAGTAACTTCAAAACTTTCAGCACATAGAGAGGTGTTTCAATACCATGAAAGCGTCCACAACCATATTTTCCTCTCTCATAATAATTTTTAGTAGCCTCATGAAGAAACTCAACAATATAACTATCACATAAAGCATGCTCTTCATGATCTACAAGCACTAGAGCTTTATTATAAACATTTTCAAGAGAAACCTTAGGAACATAACATTCATTCTCCTTTAGTAAGCAAGGGAGACAATCAAATAATGTAAGGGATAAATAGTTACTCTCATTAGAAGGTAGGCAAGGGTAGCTAATCCATTCTTCCTCCTTTTGTTTATCACTCTCCTCCTCCTTTTCATCTAATGAGATTTCAGGTTCATCAATTTCCTCTTCCATAGGATCCTGCAAGGCATTAGTGTCTTCCATTTGTGGAAAGCATCTATTAAAATATTGAAGAATATAGGCATTTTCATCCTTGTAATTATCAAAGAAAAATTTAAGTATACCATACACCACATATTTGTAAGGTGAATCATCAATATTTTCAAGCAAACTAGCAAGTTCAAAAGCACCCTTCCAAGCAATAAATTCTTCAATTTGTTCCGCATCATCAAAGTCATAAATTCCTTTAGCATAGGAAGATATGGTATTATTATCACTATACTCACATTGAAAAGGGAGGTGTTTATACCTCTTTCTGCAACAAGACTCATCACAGCAATAAGTAACATTATAAGTAGAGCACACGTTCCTAGCAATGGTATACAATCTATCAATTTGTTCCCATAAGTGTTTCCCTTCTTGTGACAAGCGGTGTTCCTTATAATAATATTTTTGATCTTCCGTGAACCCACCTTGCCAATAAGCTTCAGTTTCAAAGAAACCAACCATTGCCAACAAGCATGATAAAGCAAGACAATAACAGACCAACGAAAATAACAACTAGAGTAGGAACTAATTTTTTTTAATTTTGATAAAGAAACAAGCAAACAAGTAGAAATATAAACTTAGCTTGAACAACAGTGATTCCAAGTGAACTTGATAAATAAAGCTATGCTCCCCGGCAACGGCGCCAGAAAATAGTCTTGATGACCCACAAGTATAGGGGGTGTATCGCAGTATTTTCGAGGGAAGTGAAACCCAATTTATTGATTCGACACAAGGGGAGCCAAATAATATTTATCAGCCTTAACAACTGAGTTGTCAATTCAGCTGCACCTGGAAACAATCTTGCTCACATCAGTTTATCAGTAGCAACAGTTTTGTAGTAGGAATAGCAAAGTAACAGCAGTAGCAAAGCTAAGATAGTAGTAACAAAAGTAGTAAACAATGGGATTCGAGTGCGGTAGGCATATGGATGGATGGACGGGCGTTGCATGGACAAGACAATTCACATAGCAATCAGAACATAGGGCAATTGCAGATAAATAAGATAAAGCACCCAAGTACTAGACAATCCTAGGCATGTGTTCCATATATAGTCATACGTGCTCGCAATGAGAACTTGCACAACATCTTTTGTCCTGCCAGCCCGTTTGCAGCGGGGCCTCTAGGGAACTACTGGCAATTAAGGTGCTCCTTTTAATAGAGAACCGGAGCAAAGCATTAACACTCCGTGAACACATGTGATCCTCACATCAAAGCCTTTCCCTTCCGGTTATCCCAATTTCTGTCACTTCGGGCCATAGGTTCCGGACAACAACGTGTGTATACAACTTGCAGATAAGACCAAGAATAATACTATCATAATGAATCAATAACATGTTCAGATCTGAAATCATGGCACTCGGGCCCTAGTGACAAGGATTAAGCACAACAAGTCGAAACAAAGTCATAAAGCACTAATAAAAGATACTAGGCACCATGCCCTAACAATCTGATGCCATTACATGAACGATCTCATCCAATGCCTACCATCCCCATAGCCTACAGCGGGGGATTACTCACTCATAGATGGAGGAAACATGGATGGTCGATGGAGACAATGGTGGAGATCAATGGAGATGGCTCCGGGGGCACTTCCCCGTCCCGGCAGGGTGCCGGAACAGAGACTTTCTGTCCCCTGAATCTCCCCTTCGGTGGCAGCGGCGCAGCGGAACTTTTCATGGAAAAACGTCGAACCCCCCGAAGTTTTTAGGTCAGAAGGCTTCTTATAGGCGAAGAGGGAGACCGGGGGGGGTGCCTGGGGCCACCACACCATGCCCTAGCGTGGTCAGGCCTAGCCCGCGCCTAGGGGGGTGTGGCCAGCCCCTGGCCCTCCTCCGTCTCGTATTCTGGCTCCTGGAGTCTTCTAGAAAAATAGGCACTTTGGCTTTTGTCCCGTCCAATTCCGAGAGTATTCATTTTCTGACTTTCCTGGAACCAAAAACAGTAGAAAACGTGTAGCTGGCACTGTGGCTCTTATTAATAGGTTAGTCCAAGAAATCATATGAAAAGTACTCCAAAGTGTGGACAAAACACAAGAAAGTGGATAAAACCAAGCATGGAGCATCAAAAATTATAGATACATTTGCAATGTATCACGCTGCCAGTCACCTTCAGCACTCCGGCAAACTACCGCACGGAGAGAATCGTGTTCGAGCTGGTGAACTTCCGCAGCCCCTACCACTACGTCTTAGGTTGCCAGGCATTCGCAAAGTTCATGGTGACCCCACACTATGCCTACAACATGATGAAGCTCCCCGGGCAAAGCGGCATCATCACCGTCCACGGCGACCCCGACATGGACGTGGAATGCGAGGACAAAGGCACCAAGCTCGCCGACGCCGTCATCGCCGTGGAGACCGACCACGCGGAGGAGCTCGCGAAATACGCGGGCAACATCAACAAGGATGATCCCACCATCCGTAAGAAACCAACCGCCGCGAACTCCACGTTCGAGGCGACCACGCACATGTGCACCGTCGAGCTCAACCCAGGCGACTCCAGCCAGACGGTCACAATTGGGGCGCACATGAGCCCCGCATAGGAAAGCGCGCTCATCGAGTTCCTCCGTGAGAACCGTGACATCTTCGCATGGAAGCCATCTGACATGCCAGGTGTCCCGAGGGAACTCGCTGAGCACAAACTCAACGCCGACCCCAAAGTGCGACCAGTAAAGCAGTCGCTATGGCCCTTCAATGAAGAGCGCCATCAAGAAATCGCCGAAGAAGTTCAGCGCCTGCTAGCCGCAGGCTTCATCCGGCTAATCAAATACTCCAAGTGGCTGGCAAACCAAATCCTGGTTCTAAAAAAGAACAACACATGGAGAATGTGCATCGACTACACAAACGTCAACAGCGCCTGCCCGAAGGAGGAGTTCGTCCTACCGCGCATCGATCAGATCATCGACTTAACCGCGGGATCAGAGTCGCTGTGCTTCCTTGACGCTTACTCTGGTTACAACCAGATCAAGATGGCGGTCGAGGACAAGGAGAATACGGTGTTCATTACGCCATTCGGCGCATTCTGCTATACGGCCATGACGTTTGGCCTCAAGAACACATGCGCCACATACCAGAGATGCATGTAGGAATGCCTAGCGAGCCAAATTGGCCGCAACATTCATGTCTACATCGACGACGTGGTGGTAAAATCCACCCGCTAGGACGACCTGCTCGCCGACCTAGCCGAAACCTTCGCAAACCTGTGGAGGTACAACATCAAGCTGAACCCCGGAAAATACACCTTGGCGTCCCCACCGGACAGCTCCTGGGATATGTAGTCTCCAAGCGAGGCATCGAAGCCAACCCCACCAAGATCGACACCATCGTATGGCTCGGGAAACCCGAGTGCCTGCGCGACGTCCAGAAGTTGGCAGGGCGAGTCGCGGCCCTCAGCCACTTCATCCCCCAACTAGGCGAGAAGGCAAGGCCCCTCTACCGCCTGATGCGCAAGAACCCCATGTTCCAATGGGACTCGGAGGCCGACGACACACTCAAAGCGCTCAAAGAAGTGCTACTCGCGGCCCCACTACTCGCTGCTCCACTCGACAAAGAGCCAATGCTCGTTTACGTCGCGGCCTCTACTCGCGTTGTCAGCGCCGTGATGGTCGTCGAATGACCGAAGGAGGGCAAGGAGGTCCCCATACAGCGCCCCATCTACTACATTAGCGAAGTCCTAACAGACTCACGACAGCGCTACCCACAATACCAAAAACTGGTGTACGCGGTATTCCGAGCACAGTGGCGACTCCCACACTACTTCCAGGATCACCCAATCACGGTGGTCTCCTCCGCGCCCCTGCAAGACATCATACGCAATCGCGAGGCGACCTGGCGAGTCGCCAAGTGGGATGTCGAAATCGGCGTACACAACATCAAATACGAGCCCCACAAAGCGATCAAGTCACAAGCCCTGGCTGATTTCCTTACAGACTGGGAAGAAGCACAACAACCAGAAAAGCTTCCGTACCTCCACTACTGGTCGCTCCATTTTTACGGCTCCAAAAATGCCGACGGCGCAGGGGCTTGGGTCATACTGACCTCACCCAAAGGGGAAAAGCTCCGCTACGTGCTCCACCTCAACTTCAAGCCCTGCACCAACAACATGGCAGAATACGAGGCCCTCCTTCATGGCATGAGAGCCTCTAAGGAGATGAACGTCAACCGCCTATGATGCTATGGCGACTCCGACCTAGTCGCCGACCAAGTCGCCGGGACGTGCGACACCGTCTCCCCAACAATGATCGCGTACTGCCAAGCTGTCGACCAGTTGGGAGGACACTTCGACGGCTACTCCGTCGAGTGGATCGACATGCGTAAAAACGAGGAGGAACACGCCCTCTCCCGCATCGGATCGAACCGACAAGCGCCACCAGTAGGCGTCTTCCTCGACATCATCCACAAACCATCGGTCAGCCCGCCAAAAGAGATCGACGTCGGGATCCCACTGCAACCAGAACCAGCCTTAGTCTCCATGGTTGTGGAACCTAGCGACTGGACAGCACCATACGTCGCCTTCCTAGAACACAAACTCCTACCGATCAATGAGACGGAGGTGCGAATGATCGTGCGCTGCTGCAAATCCTTCGTCATCATCAACGGCGAGCTCTACAGACGCAGCGTGACCGGCGTGTTCCAGCGCTACGTACACCCAGAAGAAGACCGCAAGATCCTCCAGGACATTCACGCCGGCGACTGCGGCCATCACGCCGGCGCCAAGTCGCTAGTCGCCAAGGCCATGCGGCACGGTTTCTACTGGCTCACCCCACACGCCGACGCCACCAACATTGTCCAACGATGCGTCGGGTGCCAGAAGTACGCCCACCAGAAGCACCTCCCTGGCTCGGCACTCAAGACCATCCCCATCACGTGGCCATTCGCCGTATGGGGCATGGACATGGTAGTGCCATTCAAGAAGGCCCCGTATGGCTTCACTCATCTCCTGGTCGCAGTCGACAAGTTCACCAAATGGGTCGAGGCCAAGCCGATAAAAAAGTGCGACGGCAAGACGGCCACCAAGTTCCTACGCGAACTCATCTACCGGTACGGCTACTCGCACAACATCATAACAGATAACGGCACCAACTTCGCCAAGGGGGCCATGGCGGAATTCTGTGAAGAACATGGCATACGACTCGACCTCGCATCGGTCGCCCACCCAGAGTCAAATGGCCAAGCAGAACGTGCCAACCAGATCGTCCTCCACGGGCTCAAGCCGCGACTCCAGGTGCCCCTCGAGCGCACCCTAGGATGATGGGTCGACGAGCTCCCCTATGTGATATGGGGGATTCGCACCTCCGTCAATCGCTCAACCGGGTTCACGCCCTTCTTCATGGTGGATGGCACCGAGGCCGTAATGCCAACCGACATGGAGCACGACTCACCTCGAGTCGCCAACTACGTCGAGGCGGCCAACGAGGTTGCCCGCCAAGACATCATCGATCAACTCGACGAGGCACGCGACCTGACTCGCTCCCGCACCACCATATACTAGCAAGGACTCCACCGCTACCACAGCCGTGTTATGTGAACTCGCACCTTCTAGGAAGGCGACCTGGTCCTACGACTGGCCCAAGACAAGAAGGGCATGCACAAAATCTCCCTCCCATGGGAGGGGCTGTTCGCCATAGGCCGAGTCCTTGGCAATGATGCCTACAACCTCATCGACATACGGGGTGACGACCAACTGGAGGTCGGGAGGCCATGAATGTAAACCTCCTCAAAAAGTTCTATACTTAGAACCTCACATTGTACTCCGCTGGCATATATAATGAAATTCATCCGGATCGCACAAATTGTATCCACTCGCCATATTCTTGTGCCACTCGCACTCGTACATATTAGCAATACGCTACCTATGGAAGTCAACCTCTGGTCAAGCGACCGGCACGGCTAAGTAGTGCGCCACAAGGGCACCACAAATATTCGGGCCTTGGGTCATCCACGAAAACGCCAACCCGGAGCCGCCATTGGAGTCGCCTAGCCTGACTGGCCCATCGGGCCAAGACGACCGGTACACGCTTCTCACAGCGACCTGTCCCTCCCATCCTCATGCAAAGCGACTCGAACGGTTAAAGTACCACGCACGGGGACTCCGCAAAAAGGGAACCACCATGCGGCTCGGGAACACACCAAGTAAGAGAGATGTCTTGGACTCGCCAAGCGACTGGCTCTCCGGGCCAGGGGAGGAGACGCGTTACAAACAACGCATTCGCAACCTACAACAGGGACATGACCAATATGGTCGAGCACCACACTCGGGGACTCGCCACTCAGAAGACGCGAGAGATAAAAACAGTGCACAACCAAAACAATACACAAAAGTATACAACCGAGTTATACCCCATTAAAGGGCAGATGCGCTCGGGGACTCGTTCAACCAAAACACACCACACAATCCTAGTCGCAATACGAGTCGATTGACTCCCCTTGGCATACATTGCCAAATACTTTACAGCAATCGCCACTTGGCATACATCACAAATTGGACAGTTACATTGTTTATTCCACAGGCCCTGATGAAGAAGCAGCGCCACCCCTCTTGACACGAACAAAAGGCTGCCACGGGTTCGTTGGGTACGTTGTCAGCGACTTCGACAACGACGACCAGAAGGGCTTCTCCGACTTCAGGTCATGATGCTCCGGCTCGGGGTCGCTAGGCGCCAACACCGTCTCCTGGTACAGCAGCAGATCCCCCTTCGCCAAGACCCGATCAGTATAAGGGGCGGCCTTCACGGTTAGCTTCAGCACCTCTAACATCTCTACCGTGCCGGTCGCCGATGGGTAGCCACTCGTCATGTCGTCAAGGTCGAAGTCGTCGGGGAAGTGGGCGAGCCCTAAGCTCAACGCTGTGGTGGCCCCGCGCCTGAACGCTGAGCGCGTCATCCACTCCACGACGGCAGGCACCTCCTCCAGATAGCGCCACACCTCCGTAAGCCCCCTAGGAATAACTTTGGTGGGGGACATTCCCTGAAGAGCCGCTTGGACGCACAACACCGAAGTCGTGGCCGCGTTCACCACGGCAGTCACGCACTGCGAAGCATTGTAGTTCTGCACCACCGGATTGCTTTGGCCTATCACAGCTGCAAAATCAGGCATCAGTGAAACTATGAAACCCCCTAGTCAGGGACTCGACAAACAAGTCAGGCAAAGACGGAGACTCACCAAGGAGTTTGCGGCAGTTCTCCATGACGTGCTTCTCCAAGGTAGTTTGCTCGTTGTGCAGCTCCACGATGATGGAATCCATGGCTTTGCGTTCTTCCTCAGCCGCAGCAACGGCAGCCTTCACTCGCTCCTCCGAAGAAACTGAGGCCACTCTCGTCTCCTCCAAGTCTTGGACCAGGGAGGCTATTCGTCCATTCGCCGCGTTTAGCTCGGCGACTAGGACATACCCCTCGCGGGCCTTGGAAATCGCAGCCGACAAACCATCTGCAAGAGAAACCATCAACATGATGTACACCACTATTTCACACCTGACAGAGGAAAAGAAAGACAGACAGATACTCACCAATAGTTTCCTGAAGCCGCTGGTTCGCCTCTTGAGCTTCGCGCAACTCACGCTCCAATCGCTCTCTCGCGGCCTGCCGATCGGTCGACTTCCTTTGCAAACCCTGCAAACAAACAACACATCTCAGCATTCGACAAAACAAAAACCCAGTTCCCAGTCGCTGAAATTCAGCGACCAGGACCTCAGGGACTAGAGAGGAGAAATAAGTTCAGTTCCCAGCCGCTGAAATTCAGCGACTAGGAACTCGGGGACCGGAGGACAAAGAGAAGCTCAATTCCTAGCCGCCGAAATTCAGCGACTAGGAATTCGGGGACTGGAGAGGAGAAATAAGTCAGTTCCTAGCCCCTGAAATTTAGCGATTAGGAACTCGAGGACTAGACATACCTGAATAGCAGCGCCGAGCATCCTGTGAAGCTCCCCGACGTTAGTCGACGGGATCGTGAAGGAAGTGCGCCCATGATGGGACCCAATGTCCGCATCCATGATCTCTGGACTCTATGGAGAGTGGGTGTCCGCCACACCTGGAAACCCCCTCGCCATGAAACACGGAAACGTCGCTGACGCTCTGGTAGGGGCACTGGTTGTCTGGGCCGGCGCTTCCGGCACAGACGCAGCCAAGACCGGTTCCGATTGCACCGCCACCACCTCTTTGGCGACTGGCGCAGTATTGGGCACCGTGGCGCTGTCCTTTACTGCGGCGTCGTCGGCGCCCCCTTCTACTTCTTCGCGCCTTCCGCGGTCGCCACATCTCCGGTGGCCTTTCTCTTCTTGGGGAGGTCGCCCTCTCCCGTGGGGGCGGCCGGTGGAATCTTAGCCACCGAAAGACGGCCAATCTTCTTGGCTCCCGACCTGCACGAGTTCCCATAATCAATATAACGACAATACAAAAGAGCGAGGCGAATCGAGATGAAGGAGCAGTACTCACTTAGCGACCGAGAGGACGCGAAGCCCGGTGCTGATGTGGGCGGGCTTGTCCAGCTCGGGACCCACCTTGCGGGTGAGCCCCCTCTCGAAGACATCTAAAGCCCACGACACAGTGGGCTTCCTCGACGATGAAGCCGCAGTCGCCGGGATCTCCGGCTCCGAAGACGCGGCCGCCCTTGATGGCTACGGCGACTTGGATATCATCGCCTCAGCCGCTTCTTGGCTTGGAACCCCTGAGACCGTCAGCGCAATCGCCGCCAGGGGAACCTCTACCACTACCTCGGTGTCCTCGCCCTCCAACCCCTTTGTCGGGATCACGTCCTTTGGAGCCCTGTGCGAGACTTCAGGGGAACCTTCATCATCGGAGTCATCTTCCGACTCGAACACCACCGCCGATTTGGATGGTGACGTTGGCCCCTTCGCTGGTGACTTGGGCTTGCATGCGGGCTTTGACGGCGTGGCAGTACGCTGGGACGTGTGCTCCTGCGCGACTTCGTCGCCTCCGTCGTGTTCATCCAGGCTGCGGCTCGCCTCGAACTCACGTTGCTTCTGCATGCGGGTCTTGCAAGCCACAGGCGCTGGAGGAGGAACCTCCTCCTCCTCCCCGTCGCTGTCAGAAGAGTCTCCCTCGAAGTCTTCCTCCAGTTCCTGGGGAACCTCCTCATCGAGCGGAGGGAGCCAGCCTTCCAACACCTGAAAAAGCTGAGAACCACCACGAGTGAAACACCAAATGCGGCGATCGAGAACTGAGGTATGGACATAGCGACTGGGAAGAAAACTTACTGTGGGGGCTTCATTCTTCACAGGAGTATACGGGGCGAGCCCGAATGCCACGCCGGTGAACTCTGCATTAGTGATCTTTTTCAGGGCGGCCTTGTAGTCCTCGGCCTCCCATGATTCCTTGCTGGTTCAGGAGGGGTCATGCTTCCCACTGTATTCATACATCCAGTGTGGCTGAGCCGCTAGCGGAACCAGACGCCGCTCGAGCCAGCAGTTGTAGAGGTTGATCAGAATCAACCCCTAGTCCTTTAGCTTCTGGATCTGGTCCATCATTTCCGCGATGGCCATCCGCTGGTCTTCGGGAAGCTTCTTCGGCGCCAACCGGCGAGGCTCGCTCCTCTCGGCAACGAACTCAGGAAGAGCCACCTCGTCAGAGGGAGTGGCCTCTTTGACGTAGAACCAGCTCTTCTTCCACTCGCTGGCGGCCTTCTTCCACAGGAGGAGCTTGACGAAATTGGCCTTCGGCTTCAGTTGGAATGTGACGCCACCTGCAGCTAACATCAAGCCAATGGACGCCTCGCGCCCGATGCGGTCGTGGAAGAGCTCCAACCATAGCGAGAAATACGGCCTGCGGCCGAGGTAGCATTCGCAGAAGGCGACGAAGATCGCCAGCTGCTCGATGCTATGCGGACCGAGATCCGATGGCTTGATTGCGTAATACGCACAGAAGCGGAGCCGCAAAAGAGTGAAGTGGGAAATCCCAGACCCCTTTCAAGATGGCTGGGGAAATAGATGAATTCGCCGGGTCATGACTTCGGCTCGGTCTCGTAGGAGGGGGGAACCCGCCAGTTCCCCTTGCGGAGTACTCCGGCGTCCTCGAAGGATTTAAGCTGGGCTGTGGTACACTTGGATTTTCCCCATGAGCCTTTGGGAGGCGCCATCGAGTAGGATGGGGAATCGCACGATGCGGAAAGGACAAGTCGGAAGGATGTAGGCAGGAGGATTGGAGACGGGAAGAACGAATGAGGAAGAATGAAGAATGCGGAGAAGGTTTGCAGAGCTGAACCATCACTCCCCTTATATGGGGACGCCACCTGCCAAAATCGGGATAGCCGTTACTCACGGTAATTGCGCTAAAGTTACCGTTGGAAATTCCAACAGATAGTTTGACCAGATTTGACGGTCCAACTCCTTCATTTCACCTGCTACCTGCCAGTCTTTTTCACTCGTCGAGACAACGACTTGGCAGCAGTAACATTCATTGGGATGGCGAATGGAAACATGGAGAAATTCTGCTTGGGTCTGATGGAGTCCATCACCGACTCGACTGGACGCCCAAATTGGGCTCGCCTACTCCGAACGCCAAAAGGACGCATGCGCCTGCATCAACGATGGCCTCGGGGACTACTGATGGGGATATGCCAAAGGGGGTATGCCCAGCAGGACGTTCCGATTGGGCTGAAAGGCCTGTGAGTGCGCCTGGAGGATGACGACTAGACTACAATGAAAGAAGAGGCCTGGCGACTGGCGACTGGAAGCCCAGGAGCATAACAGAAGCCCAGTCGGATTAGGTCAAAACCTCCGAATCCTTATCTTGTTCGGTTGTAACTTGTAAACGCTAGCGAGGTGCCTCATATATAAACCTCCCTAGGGTACTCTAGAGACTTGCGTTCCATCATACACCCCCTCAAGCGACTCGCTGCTTAGACGCCGAGCTCGCCACCCCTGTAACTCGGTCTCCAATAATCTAATCTAGCAGGAGTAGGTCTTTACCCTCCAGGGGCCGAACCTGGGTAAACCCATGTGCATCCGCCCCCATCTCGCACCGCAGATGGCCGCCAACTCTTCCTCATGAAACAACCAATCGCTGCCAAAGGCAGCGACTGCCGTGGCCATTTCCACGACAGAAACCCAGTGTGAACAAATAGCAACTGGTTATCAAATTTTTCTTCGAGATGATAAAGATATTCCTGTTTCTACTAATGTTGTCACAAGAAGGGGTGCAGTTGTTACAGGATCTTTAGGACCATCGGAATATGAAGCTGAAACGAGCGAAAGGAAAAAGCCTGCTCGAAGCAAGCCAAGAAGATGACACATTGGTGGATCCTCAGGATGAAACTGAAACACAAGATCAAACCAAGGAGGACCAAAATGATGCACATGATGACCATTATGACTCTGATGCGGTGACAGTTGATCCAAGAGAAGAAAAAGAGATAAGCAAGGAAGATGAAGTTGTTGAAGTAGAAAAGGAGAGAAGCAATAAGCAACAACAAATGAAAGCAACAAAAGAGCCAGACCCCCCACAAAAGGTAAAAGATAAGAGTAAATCAGGTGAGAAAAACTTCCTTACCCAAATTGAAAAAAGAAAGCACTAGATCAGGTAATTTATAATTCTTTTACAAAGGCACTTGGTGACCTTCGTCTGGAAATTCTGTTTGCTGATGCAATCAAAGTTCCTACTTATACTAAATTCCTCTTTGACATTCTTAGTAGAAAGAAAGAAATAACTGAAATTGTTGCCTTGGTAACTAGCTATCCTGCTAATGGGAAGCTGTTGTCTAAGTCTAGAGATCCCGGAATACCAACTATTTCATGCTCAATAGGTAAAACTGATATTCACAATGCCTTGTGTGATCTAGGGGCAGGAGTTAGTGTAATGCCATACTCCCTCGATAAAAGGTTAGGATTAGGGGAGTATTCTCCTACTACTATCACTTTACAGATGGCTGACAAGTCCACTAAACAACCCGTTGGTATGATTGAAGATGTTCTACTTAGAATAGATGAGCATGTTATTCCCACTAATTTTATTATTCTTGAGATTCTAGAAGATGAAAGATTATCTATAATACTTGGAAGACCTTTCCTTAGTACTGCAGGTGCATCCGTTGATTGTGCTGAAGGAAAGATAATTTTCAATGTTTACGATGCTGAAATCATCTCGTGTTTTCCAAAGAAGCTAGAAGTAGGAGAAAGATATATTCCACCGGCAAAATGAGTTCATGTGGTAAGTACTTTTGATAAGGGGCAACCCAAGGTAAGAATTCGAGAACAGAAAAGAGGTTGAGTTACTTAACCATTCTTAATAAAATGCTTAATGGGAGTCAACCCATCTCGTCAATAAACTAGATTAGAAAATAAGAAGTTCATCGCATTCCTACAACTTTTTCACAGACATTCTTGCGGAAGCGCGCCCGTGAAGATGCAGCTGTCAAAAAGTAGTAGAAACATCGATTGAATGAGTATAGAATAATAATAAGAATAAAAGTTTGAGTTTTCCATCTACAGAAGCTAAAAATTTGCTCTTAATACGCTAATGTTGGTCGACAGTTTCTAGTATCAATTTTCTGTCAAAAATAAGGTATTTCGCTAGGTTTTGGGATAAGAAGGTATTCTCGAGGAAATAGATTTTTTTGATGATTACAGATGGTTTAACGACCAACTATACGACGTGAATAAAAATTCTAGCCGTATAGATATCTTTGCCATCAACAAATTTTCTTCGAAGACAACAGAGAATTTAACAACCAACTATACGGCGGGAATAAAAATTCTGCCCATTTAGCTCCGGTCGTATAGATATTGATTCCTCGTAGAAATTTATCCCAAAGGTACTAAGATTTTAACGACCAACTATACGGCGGGAATAAAAATTCCGGCCTTATAGCTCCGGTTGTATAGATATCGATGCCTTCATAGAAATTTATCCCAAAGGTACTGAGAGTTTAACGACCAAATATACGGCAGGAATAAAAATTCGTGCCCTATAGTTCCGGTCGTATAGATATCGATGCTAGTTTTAGAGATTTATCTCGAGGGACAGACGGTTTAACGACCAACTATACAGCGGGATCATTGTAATCCGACCGTATAGTTGCGTCCATATAGCTGTTTTCTGCATAAAGAAACCCTAGTTGGCGGCGCTGCCGCAACTATACGGGCGGAACAACATCACCCGCTCGTATAGTTCCGGCCGTATAGTTTGGTGCAACCACAATATCGCACCAGGGCGGCTAGGTCTTCCACCTCTCCTTATTATTTCTCTCATATTCTCTCTCCAAACCTCTCAAAATCCACCTCGAACTCTTGATTATTCGCGGATTTCGTTCGTTTGAGTGGGGGAATCAACAGATCGGTATGTTTCTCTCCCTATCCATGCTTTATTTTCAGATTTCCATGGTTGATACTCTCACATTGATCTAGTGGATGAACTCAAGCTTATTTTGTTTTTCCTATTAACTTCTCACATTAGGATTGGATTTTTCCACATAAGATCGCTCATATATCATGTAGAAACTATATGCCTAAAGTTTTATGGTGAAATTTTTTAGTGCATCACGATGAACAAAATCGGTAACCTTTTTCGTTTGAGCAAGCGCTAATGGGGTGAGGGTTCGAGCTCGGGGTCCCGAGCCGAGCGCGACCCCAAGTTGGCCATGGTCTCATCAAGGAGGGTGCTCCCCACACGTTGGGCCAACCACAACTTTCTCACTGTGGCAGGGTTGAAGGTGGACTTTGACCTCATGTGCAACAAGGCGGGGTTGGCGGTACTTGGCTTCGCAGGCCACGACACCTACACTGAGATTACCCATGAGTTCCTTGCCTCCTTTCACGACAACCACATGGAGAAAGGTAATATGTGCATGGTGAGCTTCACCATCAACCGGCGGCATTATGAAATAAATTTTGAACAATTTTGCAATGCTTTCGGTTTCCCTCATGTTGGGGAGCCCACTGTTACTAACCTCTATAGAGTCAAGAGTGGAGAAACTTGGGAGGTTATTTCTGTTAATGGTGGCAGGCAATTTTACCAGAAGAAGATGTCCACCATTTAGAACCCAACCATCCGCTACTATGCTTTGTTCCTCGCCAACACACTATTGGGAAGAGGTGACACCGGTTCCATGGCCAATGCGGACATGGCAATGATCACCAAGGCTCTCCTTCCCACTTCACCGCAAAGCCCCAATCCTGTATCTCTACTCATCCAGCACCTTCGCCACCAAAGCAACAAGACCAAAGGTGATATTCGCATTGGTGGATTGGTAACCCACCTTGCCTATGCATTAAATATTGTACTACTTGTTATGCAACCAGTTGATGACTCCAAACTCATGGACGTCAAGTATTTGACTGCTGGTGGCTTCCTTGGTGTTTACCATGCTAACCGGAGGCTCCGAGCATATCAATTTAGTTATCTTGGTGATGCACATGGTGAGCAGATTCAGTTGCCCTGCCCCAAGCCTTCTCGATTGTGGAGAAGGACACTTGGATCCTCACCAAGGACCAAGGGATGGAGATCATGGCCAAGCTCCAGCCCGATGAAGAGGAAGATGAAGAAGGAGGGCAACAGGATGAGGAGGAGCAGGAGCAAGAGCAGCAGGAAGAGCAGGGATGCAACCCTGCTTGGGAGGGACAACATCAGCAACAAGGGGGAGCTTGGGACCCATGGCCCAACCAGCCACAATAGGGGTACAGCTACGTCCCCTATCAGGAAATCCAGCAGCTCAACCAGTGCATTGGGGAGATCGACCACACTCTTCAAGGAGTGAATGAAGATGTGAGTGCTTTGACTCACAACTTCAGTCACTTCATGACCCACTTTCCCGAATACTGCCAACAGTATCTGCACCAGCCACCAAATGATGGCAACAACTAAGCCTGGCAATAGTCTAAGCTTGGGGGAGGTTTGAAAACCTGCAAAGTTTGCATTTATGTTTTTATTTCTTCTTTTGATTTATTTTATTTCTTCGAGTTGCATGTTTATTTTGAGTTTGCATTCCTTAAACCAAAAATAAAAAAATAGTTGTAATTTTATTTGCAGGTTCGTTTCTTTGTTTCTCTCGTAGATTGCTCAATTTCAGGTGACTTGGCAATATGGAAACATAGAGGGGGTTCCACTCAAATACGAGAACAAAGCAAGCAAGAAGAGGTATCACATCCCTTTCATCATCCTTTTTACAACCTTAAATTGATCCTACAATTATTTACTTGCTTGCACTGGAGTCACTCCCCGCTTAGCTTGTTATCCTAGGAACTTTATTCCTTTGCTAGTGTCTTCTTTTTAGCCTTGAAACAATGAGCAATGAACTTGGTTAAATATAATTCCTACATTTTTACAACAAGAAAAAGCATCTGAAAGATGGCTTGGGTCCATGTTTAGCCCAGAGAATTTAATTTTAGAACTACTCCATCCCATTTGAGCTTCATATAAATAGACTCGATAATACCCTTGATTGAAATTGTTTGATAAAATGGATGCTTCGAAGTAGTAGAGATTATGCCACTACTTTTTCTAATAATTACCGTAAGATATTGCTTTACGCGTGTCATTACAACTCTATCGTGCTCCATGGGGAACTATTAACTCCGCTGGCCAACGAACGATCTAAGTGTGGAAAACCACTTGATTTCGGCTATTGAGTTATGTAAATGTCTGTAGCAGTAATGCTATGACAGGTAATTTTTTTATTCTCCTCATGGTTTCACGTTCCGAGTGAAGTTGTAGTACTCCTAGGACCCATTATTGCTCAAACAATTATTTATTGGCATGGTCACGAGTGCACAACACAACCCCAATTAACATGTTAAAAATAGTGGCATGATTTCTCTATGAAAGAGCTGAAGTTTTTGAAAGACAAAAGAAGGAAAAAGGTGCTTTGAGAGTCTTGAAATTTTGACATGGGAGTAGATGAGTTGTTCTTAAATTAAATATTTTGATGCCAACTTGAGTACTCTTAATTGATTAAATAAACAAGAACAAAAAGTTTTCATCTCTCAACAAAGAGAGGCACCAAAAGAATTTGTCTCACTTTCCTGGCTAAACTTTTGACACTTGCTTGGGCATACGATTCATTTGCTAACAAGATATACGTGGTTAGAAAGTGGACTCGGTGCAATCTTGTGAATACTTGTATGATCATATTTAAGATTATAGGGATCGTGAAGAAAAGAATTTGCCACCAATTCAAACTTGTGAGTTTCTTTATTTTCAGTCTCGAATCTCTGCTATTCTTCCTTATTTCCTTGTCACTCGAGGGCAAGCAACATCTAGGCTTTGGGGAGTTGATAGTTGTGAGATTTGACACATTTTTATGGCTTTTATTGATGGTTTTCTCCCGGATTTGATTGTTTTCTAGCTTTACCTAACGCTAATACTTCGATAGCAAAGAAAACTTGGTTTTTAATGTGTGTTTCATGTTCTGAACATCAACAGAAGGTTTTAACTAGAGAAACACAATATTCTGGAGAAAACAAGCAAGTCTCTCTTTGGAAGCACTCGAGGGGAGCATACATAAGCTTTAACGAGCAACTATACGGCGGGAATATTTCCCCGGCCATATAGTTGCTGCCGCCCCTGTCTTGTCAAAAGGGACAACTTTCATGAAGGGACCAGGGACAAAAACACAACACAGCAGCCGCCATACCATCCATAAGGGAGAAAGAAGAGATCTGGAGAAGAAGGGGAAGACGTTCTTCATCTCTCTCCACGATCTTCGGCCTCCTAGCCAATACACCCCATAGCCACTACTTGTACTTGAGAGAGAGAGAGGAGGATATCCACCTTGCAAGACTAGGGTTTGAGATTGTTTCTTCCCATCTTGAATTGTGTTGGATATTTTTATATTCTTATTGTGTATCTCCACGGTAATATAAAGACTAATTCCCTTTATTATATTGATGATCCGTTCTTCTCTCATGTGTGAGTAATTCCCTTGGGCGTGGGAGATGTAGGGGATTGGTGAGATGTGATGTGCCTCCATATATTTTCCATTAGTTTGTGATTGATTCTAATTACAATATTATGTGTGCTTGACTATCCGTGGGATGCCTAATGCTTGTTGTCCAATTAAGGGCCTAGAAAACATGATGCTTTGTTCTACATAGATAAGATCTTGTTCGCTAGTGGACCGGCGACCCCCGGGTGACACATGGATATCAATGGAAAATTAGTAGACTCAAGGATAACGAGGAACAACTGTGCTTATTGCATTAGTCCGATCCAAGGAGCTTAATCGCTAAGCGACCTGAAGGGTCTTAATCGTCTAGTGTCTAACCATGGTTTTGGTAACAGGCTAGTAGGATTATTGAAGTTGGAATGAAATCTACCAAGAGGAGTTTCTGCAAATTATGGTTTGCTCGCCTACACATATATTTATAAAATTACGATTGTTACATTTATCAATCATCCACCTGGCATAGTCACTATCACCATGAACTGAATCTCCCCGCGCCTCCTTTTGCCATATGTAGGAAACAATAAACAACCAAGTCGTTCTTTACTTTTATGCTTTATATTTCTGAATTTTACATTTTAGTTCTATTTAAATACATCTCATTTAATCAAAACCCAATTCTTATTTCAAACACTTCCAGTCAGTTCACTCGAAGACCTGTGACAACTTCGGGTGGGACAGAGACTTCACCCAAAAACACTTACCTTTGGGATCGATATCTATACTTCAAAACTAGCTACAAACGATCTGTGCACTTGCATACATCAATGCTCAGGAGTACAAGGAGATAAAGAAGAACATCGACCCGTCCGAAATGCCCGCAACGAAGGAGGTGACCAAGCTGACTCCGAAGTTAATGGCATCGAAAGATACGAAGATGGCACCATTGAAGGATGATGACCCCTCCAAGGTGACCTAGATAGGTGTAGGTTTATACCGCGCATAGGAAAGCGCGCTTGTCAAGTTCCTCAAATCCAATAAAGATATCTTCGCATGGCAGCCATCTGACATGACTAGAGTACCTAGGGAACTTGCCAAGCACAGTCTAAATGTATACCCGAATGCTAAACCCATCAAACAGTCCCTATGATGTTTCGGCGATGAAAAATGAAAAGCAATAGCTAAGGAACTAGCCCGGCTCGAGTTAGACGGATTCATAGAAGAGGTCATCCATACTAATTGGTCGGCCAACCCTGTAATGGTCCCTAAAAAGGACACCACTAATTTAGTGATGTGTGTTGATTATACTACCCTGGACAAGGCTTGTCCCAAAGATCCGTTCGCTTTGTGTAGAATTGATCAAGTGATTGATTCGACAACAGGCTCAGAACTCCTATGTTTTCTCGATGCATATTGCGGATATCACCAAATTCGGATGAAGGAGTCAGACAAAATAAAGACTTCATTCATCACACCTTTCGGAACCTTCTGCTATGTTACGATGCCTTTTGGGATCAAGAATGCAGGAGCTACGTACCGACACACTATGCAGCGTTGCATCCATGATCCAATCAGACGCAATGTACATGCATATGTGTATGACATAGTTGTGATGTCCAAAAAGAGGGAAACACTAATTTCCGACTTGGAAGAAACATTTAGCAATCTACGAAAATACAACATAATGCTCAATCCTAAGAAGTGTTTCTTTGGAATACCAGTCGAAAAATTGTTAGGTTTCATTATGTCTCAAAGAGGCATATAGGTGAACCGTGACAAAATAAAGGCTATACTCAACATTTCCAGGCCAACTCACCTGAAGGACGTACAACGACTAACTAGCGGCATTGCTGCAGTCAATCGGTTTATAAGCTGGCTTGGAGAAAGAGTCGCACCACTATATAAGCTCCTGAAAAAGACCAACAAAATCGTCTGGACTAATGAAGCTGAAACTGCACTACAGGATCTGAAAGTCGTACTCTCGTCCGCCCCTATTCTTACGACATCAGAGCCACATGAGATGATGTTGCTATACTTAGCTGCGACAAATAGAGTCATCAGTGTCGTCATGGTGGTGGAACGGCCGGAAGAAAAATAAGAACACCTGGTGTAGCGTCCGACTTACTATCTCAGCAAGGTCTTGAATGAATTGAAACAAAGATACCCTCATTACCAAAAGTTAGCCTATGGTGTGTTCTTTGCCTCTAGAAAGCTACGACATTATTTTTAAGGGCACAAGATTACCGTGGTGAGCATAGCTCCCATGAGAGACATAATTAACAACAGCGATGCCACTGGACGCGTCACTAAGTGGGGAATAGAGCTTGCAGCTTTTGATATTGAGTACAAACCACGTACAACAATTAAGTCCCAAATTCTTGCTGACTTTGTCGATGATTGGACAGAGACAGTCAAAAACACAGGCCTCGGGGAGACGGAAGTTTGGACCCTACGCTTTGATGGGTCTAAAGCGCACGGGGGGGGGGGGGGGTCGGGGGTTGGAGTCACCCAAAGGCGATAAAATTTTCTATGTGTTGCAGATCCACTTCACAGTGACAAATAATATCGCCGAGTATGAAGCCCTGCTACATGGAATTCGAATCGCAAAAGACATCGACATTCGCCAACTAATGTGTTACGGAGACTCGGATTTAGTTGCTTAGCAAGTATCTGATATCTGCAATGCCAACAAACACTTGGTATCTTATAGAGCCGTCGTGGAAGAGCTATCTAAATTGTTCAAAGGGTTTAAAGTCCAACACATTCCCCAAACAGAAAATGAGGAAGCAGATGTTCTATCAAGAATAGGCTCTGCGCAGAAACAAGTCCCGGATGGTGCTTTTTTGGAGCACTTGAGAGTTCCCTCTATCACAGGAATTGGTCAAGAGTATTCGACCAAATCCGACTCACCACTCATAAGAGTTCTGGCTGTAATTCCTAGCTGGAACAAACCCTACCTTGATTTCTTGGTAGAGAGAAAATTACCCGAAGACGAAGTTCTGAGACGGCAGATCGTCCGACGAGCAAAATCCTACACAGTAGTGGGAGGTGAGCTCTATAAGCGGAGTGCATCTAGGGTCTTTCAGCGCTACGTTTCTATGGAAGAAGGCGTGGAAATCCTAAGGGAAATTCACGAAGGCGAATACGGACATCACGCTGCAGCCAGATATTTAGTGGCAAAGGCCTTCAGACAAGGATTTTTATGGCTTACAGCTAAGGTAGATGCCGAACGACTAGTCAAGACGTGTAAAGGTTGCCAAAAATACGCCAAACAAGCTCATGTTCCGGCTGGTCAGCTACGAACAATTCCGATTACATGGCCTTTCGCGGTCTAGGGGCTTGATATGGTAGGATCGTTTCGGCGGACTCAAAGTGGATACACTCACCTTCTTGTGATGGTGTATATATTCACAAAATGTATTGAGGCAAAACCTGTCACAAGTTGTGATGGAGCATTAGCCAAAAAGTTTGTCGAGGACATGATCATCTGATTCGGGTATCCGCATAGTATCATTACCAACAATGGGAGTGACTTTTCCATGGGAGAACTAGTTGAATTCTGCAATGAATAGGGGATCCGGCTTGATATTGCATCAGTCGCACATATGTAAGCCAATTGACAAGTTGAAAGGGCAAATGGTTTAATTCTTCATTCTCTATGACCAAGACTCGAAGAACCACTACATCGTGCTGCGGGGGCTTGGGCGGATGAATTGCTGCCTGTAATATAGAGTTTACAAACAACTCCTAACAGGTCAACCGGATACACACCCTTTTTCTTGGTCCACAGTACAAAAGCTATTCTTCCGAGTGATCTTATTCACATCTCTCCTTGAGTTGTTGCATATGTCAAAGAGGATGCTGAAGTTGCTCGACAATACGACCTCGATATGCTCGAGGAAGTTCACGTCATTGCTGAATAGAGATCTACAGCCTATCAGTAAAATTTACGCAAATATCATAGTCAGAGAGTTAGGAATCGGTCTTTTAGGAAGGGTGATCTGGTTCTTAGGCTAGTGCAAAAAAGAGAGCACAAACTTGCCCCTATATGGGAAGGGCCCTTCATGGTTAGTTGAGTATTGCACAATGGTTCTTACTACCTAACAGACATGAGGCTAGAAAAATAGACACCTGCTACTAAGAAGAGAAAGAGAGCTAGAGGCAGTACAAACCTGGATGAGATAGACTCTCCTTGGAATATTACTCAGCTATGTCCCCTTTATTCTTAAAATTTCTTTCTTTGTAATCATATATGTGTACATGTTCAAAGTGAAATAAAGTATTGGTCTCCTCAATGTTTTTACTGAGATGTTTTTATGTACCATCTTATTTTTGAATGACCATGTCACAATCGAAAATCCCAGAATGCTTGAAAGTATTGTATGCTCATGTTTGTTCTAGTTAGAATTCTGATTCTAAATATACTACCTTCATGTATAAGTCTAGATCTGTTACATGTTTGCTTGCTTCCATCTTTATTTCAGTTTGCCTTTAGTATTTTCCCACATCAACCACACGCTAGCAAGCTATTTTCTAGCACCGTTACCACTTATAATTATCCATACCACTTGTATTTCACTATCTCTTTGCCGAACTAGTGCACCTATACACCCGACAAGTGTATTGGGTGTGTTGGGGACACAAGAGACTTCTTGTATCTTGATTGCAGGTTTGCTTGATAGGGAATACCTTTGACCCCTTCCTCCCAGAGTTCGATAAACCTTGGGTGATCCACTTAAGGGAAAACTTGCTGCTGTTCTACAAACCTCTGCACTTGGAGGCCCAACAAATGTCTACAAGAATAGAAGTGCATAGACATCAAGCTATTTTCTGGCGCCATTGCCGGGGAGGTAAGGTAAAAGGTACTCACATCCTCCAGTGTGAGTGCTTGAAGTTATTTCCTTTAGATTCTGCAATTTTGTCTTTTTGTTTCTTGTTTTCACTAGTTAGGCTTAATGGAAAACAACAACAAAATTACAGAGCTTTATAGTATTTATCTTGAGTTAGGACATGAAGTGTTTGAAGAGAAAATTAAAAAACCTATGGAACTTTATTTGCATGCCAATAGCAATGTTGTTAGTATGAATTCTTTGGACACCACTATTGCTAATGCTATGTAAAAGTCTAAGCTTGGGGAAGCTAGTTTTTATGAAAATGATTTTTTTAGTTCCCCAGCTTTGGAAGATAGCTATTCTATTGCTTATGATGATACCAAACCTCAAATATATGATGATTACAATGATGAATATGATATTTTCATTCCACCTACTATTGAGGAGAAAATTTCAGGTTTCTTCCAAACGCTTCATTTTTATTGTTTCAGGCACAGTTGTGTTGTTCTTGGAGCATCTTCTTTTTTTGTATTTGTTTTGGTTTTTTGTTTGCTTGGTTTGCTTAGTTTGCTGAATAAATTTGTTGGACCCCCTCTTTCATACATTTGTTTTCATAAAGTTTGGTTTGGAGTGGAAAAGAGTAGGAAAGTTCATGCTTAAGTGGTAAAGAGAGTTTGTTTTTGACTGTGGCCTATGCTTTGTCATGCCATGCTTGATATTGTTTTGGCTTTATGCTTAGTATTCTTTGCTGTAGCATGACATGTTATAAACAATTGAGATTGCTTAATGTGTCTTGGAAGGATCATGTGTTGTTTTAGCATATTAAAGCATAGTATTGTGGTATTCTCCTTTGATGCTTTATTTGGGTTGACTTGGCACATGCTCACACCATGTTATGACTATCCCAAGTCACCATAGCTTTTATGATCCTTTAGTTTTCCACTTGTAATATCACTTTATGCTTTGATCAATGATATTTTGTCGCTCTGCATGATTATGGCCATTATTGCTCTCTTAGTTTATCGCTCCTAGTCTTTTGCTAGCCTCCACAACCAAGTATGAGCTCCACTCATGCATCCAACTCCCTAAACCAAGTTATTCCAAAGATTCCACCATACCTACCTATTAGCATATGCTATTACAATTATATTCATGCTTTTGTTTATCTTCCAAATTAAACTTGTTATGAGAAAACTAGTGATTAAAGCTCTCACGAACTTGATGGCACACTTTACTTTTTTGCATCTAATAAACTTTAACCATTTGGTCCTTCTTTGTTGCGTATATGCTTGCGCTTTATAAGTTGAAATTAACAGAACCATGTATCATGGGGAACACTTTCAACATTGCACTTGTACTTTATACCCCGTTGATATCATGTTCTTTTGCTTATGGATCCCGGCGGTGTGAAATAAAAGTGGAACTTGTAAGATCATGGAGTTTGTATGTGTGTTAGAGAAACGCCTGGGCCGCTAGCTTAAGCCATGCCTAATCATGGTGGAAACTTGCAGCATCACCATAATGAGCACTCTATGAAGCATCCTCAATAAAAACCTATGCAAATAGCAAATAAAAATATCGATGAGATGCTCATTGTCTGCTTGCCTTGTCATTTTGATTATGGGATAGCTCCTGTATTATGTGCAAGGGGTACCCCATTGGCGGTTCTCTATGATATGTATATACTTACAATGACAAGAGCTTACTCGTGACTAAAGTTTAGTAGCATGAGGTTCGGTGTTCGTAAGTAAGGGGCATGAGATTTCGGCTGATAACTTGTCAAGCATATCCTCTTAGTTGTGTCACTTTAACCTTAATCACCTTAAAGATGCTTATGATAGGGGCAATGAGAGCTGAAAGCTAACAAGTACCATAATTTTTGGAAGCTCTTTATGAAACTTGAATCTCTACTTCCTTCTATGAAGGCATTTCTTTTATTTTTATGTTGAGTCTCCACCTTCTATCTTTCTGCACCTACTTTGAGAGCATAGTGGCCATTCTTAGTTCTATGTGCATTGTCCCAAGACTTGTTGATTGATCCATAACTTTGATATTTCTTGTTTTAAACTATTTGTATCTAGTCACTCTTATGAACTTTGAAGGTGTCCTATGCATTTATGTTTGCTACTCTATGAGGGACAAGCTGAATGCCACTATGCTATGTTTTCTTTATGTGAAACAAACAAACGTCTTGCAAAGCATTGTTATTCATGAATCTTTTGTTTATACCCTTTCATGTTGCAACATAGTTGCTTTGTCTTATTGTTAGAACTTTATCTTTCATGTTATGATTGAAGTACTATGATCCCAGCTATCCATGTTTTACAAATACTTTGATCAAGTTTATGATGGTGCATGTCACCTCACAAATTATTCTTTCTTTTTATCACTTACCTACTCGACGACGAGCAGGAGTTAAGCTTGGGGATGTTGATACGTTGCTAACGTATCTATTAATTTTTATGTTCCATGCTTGTTTTATAGATACTTTCTTATGTTTTGTCCACACTTTGGAGTAATTTTACACACTTTCTTGGACTAACCTATTAACAAGATGCCACAGTGCCAGTTGCTTGTTTTCTGCTGTTTTTGGTTCCAAGAAAGTCGAAAAATTAATATTCTCGGAATTGGATGGGACAAAAGCCAAAGTTCCTATTTTACCGGAAGACTCACGGAGCCAGAATACGAGACGGAGGAGGGCTAGGGCCTAGCCACACCCCCCCTAGGCGCGGGTCCCCCCAGGCCATGCCAGGGCATGGTGTGGGCCCCTCTAGCACCCCTTGGTCTCCCCTCTCGCCTATAAGATCCTCCCGAGGCAAAAACCCTAAAGGGTCAATCAGAAATCCACGAAAAGTTCCGCAGCACCACCGCCACCGAAAGGGGAGATTCGGGGGACAGAAAGTCTCTGTTTCGGCACCCTGCCGGGACGGGGAAGTGCCCCCAGAGCCATCTCCATCGATCTCCACCACCATCTCCATCACCGTTGCTGATTCCCATGATGAGGAGGGAGTAGTTCTCTCTCGAGGCTAAGGGTTCTACCGGTAGCTATGTGTTCATCTCTCTCTATGCATGATCTCATTGAGATCATGAGCTTGTAATCTATAGATCTACCTTGCTACTCAAGTGCTTTATTAGATCTCTGCTCTCCCCATGTGTGTGAAAGTGACAGCGTGCACACCATGGTGCACTTAGGCTAGGGATTGAAAATACTTGTTATGAGTTATATTTGGAGTTGGATGTCTTTATGAAATTGTGGTGTTTGTTGGAACCATCTAGTGCTTAAGGTGATAGTGTGGGGTTTTCTAGATGGGAAAGGCTTACTTTGAGGTGTGTTGTTATAGCCCTGCCATGGATTAGAGTGTCCAACCGGAGAGTAGTTAAGAGTAGTATCATGAAGATAATATATTTATACGAGAGTGTTCACTAGTGAAAGTATGATCCCTAGGCCTTGTTTCTAAGCATTGAAACACCGTTTGCAACTAGATCTGTTACATGTTTGCTTGCTTCCATCTTTATTTCAGTTTGCCTTTAGTCTTTTCCCACGTCAACCACACGCCAGCAAGCTATTTTCTAGCACCGTTACCACTTATAATTATCCATACCACTTGTATTTCACTATCTCTTCACCGAACTAGTGCACCTATACACCTGACAAGTGTATTGGGTGTGTTGGGGACACAAGAGACTTCTTGTATCTTGATTGCAGGGTTGCTTGAGAGGGAATACCTTTGACCACTTCCTCCCTGAGTTCGATAAACCTTGGGTGATCCACTTAAGGGAAAACTTGCTGCTGTTCTACAAACCTCTGCACATGGAGGCCCAACAACTATCGACAAGAATAGAAGTGCGTAGACATCAAGCAGCTCCTATCCCACCGGAGGACAGAGTAGCCATCGTCAGCGCGTCGGCGTGTCGTCGGATCTGTCTTACGGTGGTATCAGACGGACCGTCGCTCTGCACCTTAACTACGGTTTCTTCCCTTTGTTCTTTTTCTTTGCATCAAATGAATCAAGTGCTTCAGTCTGTCGTACAATTGGTTCAACCACGTTTTGATTCATTGGTTCATACGGTTCAAAACTCATTGGCATCATTTCTTCAATATCCTCTTGTGTAATTCCTTTACTTTTGAACTCTACTTCTAATGAATAAATTGCTTCAATCTCCCATGTATTTGGTGCAATCTCCGCTTCGTTTGGTTCAATCTCCTCTCGATCCATTGGTTTAGTATCCCCAGCATTTGTTTGAATCTCCCCATTTGGTTCAATCTCCTCTCGATCCATTGGTTCAATCTCCCATGCATCTGGTTCAATCTCCCCTGCATTTGGTTCAATCTCCCCTGCATTTGGTTCAATCTCCCCTGGATTTGGTTCAATCTCCCTTGCATTTGGTTCAATCTCCTCTCGATCCGTTGGTTCAATCTACAATGTATCCTTTGCTTCATTCTCCTCTCGTTCAGATACTTCATTCTCATCCGCATTTGCTACTCCCGCCTGATCATCCATTCCATAAGCTTGGTCCACTACATTTTTACAAAGCCAAGGAATGTGCTCTAGGATGCCACAATGTTTGCACTTACGTCGTCGAGGTGGTGCACTACCCTCTACACTAGCTCTCATCCTATTCTTCCTTGCCTACCTGCTGGTCTAGTACAAACTGGAGGGTATAGCTTGAAGCCTTGATTCACTTCCATCCATTGGTCTTTTCCCAACAAGGCTAGAACATTCTAAGCATATGTTGCCCTAAATTTGGCAACAGAGAAATATTCCAACATGTACTGATCAACTTCACCCTCTTCACCTCCTAGAATACCCATGAAAAACAATGCATGTATGCAGGGTTTCCCACGGAGCTGCCATTGCCTGCAATGGCATGTCCTATCAGCCCAACTCACTGGATACCTTCATTGCCTATCTTTACTATCAGTGTACGTTACCTCAGCCTCCATTCCTTTTCTAATGCATTTCATCTTCAACTGTTTTGCCTTGGCATGCAAAGCCTTAATCAAAGATGGGAGGATGAGATGGCCAGCATATACTGTTGATGCAATTTTTTGACACAAATCGATATTTATCACGATCATCTGGCTAATCTTATCAAATATTTGCCACAGCATAAGCCCTTTCCATGATTTGACCTTCGCATTGAAACTCTCTGCATGGTTACTTGTCACATAATCTACCTTGCAAATTTCATTGAATTGGCTTCTTGACCACACCATTCCATGATGTGCATCCAAGTACTTCTTCATCGCAGGTTTTTCTTTATACAACACTTCCAAATGATACAAATGCTTCCTCAAACTGCATGTGTATGAAGCTGGCCATAGGTTGTCAGTATAAACTTTACCCTTGAATTTCCTTGTAAAATTCTGCACTAAGTGTCGCATACATTCCCTATGCTCCGCTCTGGGGAATACTTCTTCTATAGATTTCTCCAAACCTTTGCAAGTGTCCATGTGGATAGTAAGTCCCGGTGGATGACCTATAAGGTCACGCAAATTCTCCAGAAACCAAGTCCACCTTTCCTCTGACTCAATCTCCAAAACTCCTAAAGCAACAAGGAACATCCAATTGTGGCCATCAACTGCAGTAGCAGCTACTAGCTATCCTTTAAATATGCCATGAAGAGTAGTTGCATCCATGGCCAAATAAGGCTTGTAACCATCCATAAACCCTTGCCATCAAGCTTTGAAACAAACAAAAGCCCTTCTAAAGCACTCCTTCTCTATTATCTTCTCTCTTATTTTGTACTGAACTATATGCCTATCTATCTATCTATCTGTACAACACTACCTGGACTAGCCATCTCCACTTCAGCTTTGAAACTGTAAAGCAACTGAAAACTTTCATTCCATGGACCATTGATCCTATCAAGAGCCATTTCCTTTGCATAGAATGTCCTCATGTAAGGTACTGTAATATTAAACCTTTCAGAAACTTTTTTTATGAGCGTTGTTGCACCAAGTTATGTGTTCGCTCTCATCCAATCCATGATTGCATCTGCCAACCACCTAGTCTTTGCTAGTTTTGTTTTGTCCTTTGGCTGTCCTCCTTGAGGTGGACAAGAATGTTCGAACCGGTTACCTTTTATCTGAAACATAATGAAAATGTCAGGTATAGTTAACAAATTCTACACAATGATCTAAAATACACAACTGGTTGTAATACCTAAACCAAACTGCTCCTAAGCATAGTGGATGCATGCATCCTCCACCTACACCTCTTGTATGGGCACTTCACTGTGAACCTTGCTGGCTCACTCTTAATAACAACATAATCATTATTGGTGCAGATGCAATATGTAGTAAGGGCATTACGATAGTCCCGCATCGTTTCAAATATGGTGCCTTCTAAAATCTTAGGGTCATTCCCGACCCACTCAATTACTGGCAACTCCTCACCATCGTACTCGGCTAAGACAAGACTGTCATTGTTCTCCTTGTTTTCTTGTTCATCAGTGTCATCAAATCTGGCACCATGGGCTAATTCCTCTATGTATTGATCATCTAGTGCTCGCTTACTGAATCTATCTACCAATTCAGGAAACATCATCTCATCCTCACCATCTAGTGGAGGCGCTCCCTTGGCAGGCTCTGCTTCGTCCTCCACATCGGCCACTGATACGTTGGAAACGTATCTATAATTTTTGATGTTCCATGCTTGTTTATATCAACTATCTTATGTTTTGTCTACATTTTGAGATACTTTTATGCATTTCTGGAACTAACCTATTAACAGGATGCCGCAGTGCCAGTTGCCTGTTTTCTGATATTTTTGGTTTCAGAAAAGCTGGAAAAGAAATATTCTTGGAATTGGACCGGACAAAAGCCAAAGTCAATATTTTACTAGAAGACTCACGGAGCTAGAAGACGAGACAGAGAGGGGCCAGGGGCTGGCCACATCCCCTAGTGGCGCGGGCCAGGCCACGCCGCGCCAGGGGGTGGTGTGGGCCCCTCAGGCCTCCACTGACCTTGCCCCTTCGCCTATATATTCCTCCCAGGAGGAAAACCCTAAGTACCAGATCAGAATTCTACGAAAAGTTCCGCAGTGCCGCCGTCACCGAAGAGGAGATTCGGGGGATAGAAGTCTCTGTTACGGCACCCTGCCGGGATAGGGAAGTGCCCCCGAAGCCATCTCCATCGACTCCACCGCCATCTCTATCGCCGTTGCTAACTCCCATGATGAGGAGGGAGTAGTTCTCTCTCAAGGCTAAGGGCTCTACAGGTAGCTATGTGTTCATCTCTCTCTCTCTATATATGCGTGATCTTATGAGATCATGAGCTTTGTAATCTATAGATCTATTCTGCTACTCAAGTGCTTTAATGAATCTCTGCCTATCCCCACCTGTGTGAAGTTGATAGTGTGCACACCGTGTGGCACTTTGGCTAAGGTTACAAAAATACTTAGCATGGGTATAATTTGAGTTGGATGTCTCTATGAGATTGTAGTGTTTGTTGGAACCATCTAGTGCTCAAGGTGACAGCGAGGGGTTATCTAGATGGGGAATGCGAACTTTAAGGTGTGCTGTTATAGCCCTACATTGACCAACCGGAGAGTAGTTCAGGGTAGCATCATAAAGAGGAGATATTTATATGAGAGTGTACACTAGTGAAAGTATAAACCCTAGGCCTTGTTTCTAAGCATTAAAACACCGTTTACAATCAGTTCTATTACATGTTTGCTTGTTGCCACTCTTATTTCAGATTGCAATTACCACTTATAATCATCCATATTACTTGTATTTCACAATCTCTTCGCCGAACTAGTGCACCTATACACCTGACAAGTGTATTGGGTGTGTTGGGGAGACAAGAGACTTCTTGTATCTTGATTGCAGGGTTGCTTGAGAGGGATACCTTTGACCACTTCCTCCCTGAGTTCGATAAACCTTGGGTGATCCACTTAAGGGAAACTTGCTGCTGTTATAGAAACCTCTGCACTTGGAGGCCCAACACTATCTACAAGAATAGAAGTGTGCGTAGACATCGAGCTATTTTCTAGCCTTATTGCCGGGGATTGAAGAAGAAGAAGCTCCCACGTCAACCATGCGCCATTTTCTGGCGTAGACATCAAGCTATTTTCTGGCGTCGTTACCGGGGAGGTAAGGTAAAAGGTACTCACATCTTCTAGCTACTAAGCTATATTCTAGTACTGTTGCTGGTGTGTGAGTGCTCGAAGTTATTTCCTTTAGATTCTGCAATTATATCTTTTTGTTTCTTATTTTTATTTTCACTAGTTAGGCTTAATGGAAAACAACAACAAAATTAGACAGCTTTATAGTATTTATCTTGAGTTAGGACATGAAGTGTTTGAAGAGAAAATTAAAAAACCTATGGAACTTTATTTGCGTGCTAATAGAAATGTTATTAGTATGAATTCTTTGAACACAATTATTGCTAATGCTATGGAAAAGTCAAAGCTTGGGGACGCTAGTTTTTATGAAAATGATCTTTTTAGTCCCCCAAGCACGGAGGAGAAAATTTACTTTGATGATACTATGCCTCCAATATATGATGATTACAATGATGAATATGATCTTTTCAGTCCACCTACTATTGAGGAGAAAATTATTTATTATTACAATATGCCTCCTATATTTGATGATTATGGTGATCAGAATAATAATGATAGTTATTTTGTTGAATTTCCTCCCACTACGATTAATAAGAATGACTATGCTTATAGGGAGAGTAATAATTATTTTATGCATGTGGCTCATGATAAGAATGTTTTATGTGATATTTATATTGTTAATTTTATTCATGATGCTACTGAAAGTTATTATGAGAAAGGGAAACATGGTTTTATGTCTCTCACTAATATTAAGTTTCTCCTCTTTATGTTGAAATTTTTGAAGTTGCACTTGTTTTGCTTTCCTATGCTTGTTGCTTTGTGCTTTCATGACTTGTCCCTTTACAAGATTATTTTTCATAGGAAGTGGGTTAGACTTAAATTTGTTCCATATTTGCTTCTAGATGCTCTATTTTACTTCACCTCATGTTTCTTATGTAAGCATCATCAAAATTTGTATGCCTAGCTCAAAGGCGTTAAAGAAAAGCACTTATTGGGAGATAACCCAAATTTCTATTCAGTAGGTTTTTCTTTTATTAAGTCCTGGACGTTATTGCCTCTATAATAACCTCTCTTTATCCTTTTTTTGTGGTTTTTGTACCAATAATAACCTCTAATAGGAGAGAAATAATGCTTGGGAAAGTTGTTGTCCTGAAACAGATTTTTGTGCTTCGCAATAAAAATTCAGGAAAAATCTTTGTATGTCGGATAGAGCTGTAATTTTTTGTGCTTTTGCCCTAGGTTTTTATCCAACTTTCATTAGTTTAAAACTTTTCTATTTGAGCAACAGATGGTTTTCGAAAATTTGGTTTTTACCTGCTGGCCTGTTTTGACAGATTTATGCCATTATTTGCATTTGCCTCTTAATCTCTTTCTCTTTGACTTCTCTTTGATCACTTGAGATTTTAGAAGGAATTTCTACAGTAGCTTTTGTTTTAATGGAAGTTTTACTTGTGTTGAAACTAAACCCAAAAACTTATTATCTTGAATACACTAATGTTGCTAATGAAGATTGTGTGAAGTTTTGTATGAAGGAAATTTTCAAGTGTAGGGGAAGAATAATGTGATAAGATGAAGTATGGACAAAATCTCAAGCTTGGGGATGCCACCCGTGTCACCCCAAGAAATATTCAAGAAGTACAAGCGTCAAATCTTGGGGATGCCCAAGGCATCCCCTTCTTCATCAATAAAAATCTTAGGTTTCTTCCAAACACTTCATTTTTATTGTTTCATGCACAATTGTGTTGATCTTGGAGCGTCTTTGTTTTTAGTTTTCTTTTGTTTGGTTTGCTTAAGTAAGTTGGTTGGATCCCAACACACTTCTTTTAGAGAGATACGCACCCCTTTATTCATTGCCTAGAACACTCTAGTTTTCACGCTTATTGTTTTATGAGTGTTCTCCTTTGCTAGCACTACGTTTAGCTTTAGTTTTCAATTGGTGTTGGACAAGAGTAGGAAATTTCATGCTTAAGTAGTATAAAAGGAGCTTGTTTTTGACTGGGGCCTAGACTTTATCATGTCATGCTTGATATTTATTTGGCTTTATGCTTAGTGATTATTGCTGTAGCATGACTTGTTACAAATAATTGAGATTGCTTAATGTGCCTTGAAATAATCATGCGTTGTTTTAGCATATTAAAGCATAATATTATGGTATTCTCCTTTGATGCTTTATTTGGGTTGACTTGGCGCATGCTCACACCATGTCAAGACTATACCAAGTCGCCATAGCCTCTATGATCATTTAGTTTTCGACTTGTAATATCACTTTATGCTTTAATTAATAATGTTTTGTCGATTTGCATGATTATGGCCATTACTGCTCTCTTAGTTGGTTGCTCCTAGTATTTTGCTAGCCTCCATACCAAGTATGAGTTCCACTCATGCATCCAACTCCAAATAAAACCAAGTTATTCCAAAGAGTCCACCATACCTACCTATTAGCATTTGCTATTCCAAGTATATTCATGTTTTTATCTACCTTCCAAATTAAACTTGTTATATGAAAATTAGTGATTAAAGCTCTCACAAACTTGATGGCACACTTTACTTTTCTTGCACTTAATAAACTTGAATCATTGTGCCCATCTATGTTGCGTATATGCTTGCGTTTTGTAAGTTGTGGATTAGCAGAACCATGCTATCATGGGGAACGCTTTCAACGTTGCACTTTATTTAGTTGATATCATGTTCTTTTGCTTATGTATCCTGGCGATGTGAAATGAAAGGGGAGCTTGTAAGGCTCATGGAGTTCTTATATGTGTTAGAGAAATGCCTGGGCGGCTGGTCTAATCCATGCCTAATCATGGTGGAAACCTGCAGCGTAACCATAGTGAGCAATCTATAAAGCATCCTCTATAAAAAAAGAAGCCTATGTAAATAGGAAAAAAAGAGATACCTATGCAAATAGGAAATAAAAGGATGTTGAGATGCTTATTGTCTGCTTGTCTTGTCATTTTGATATGGGGATTCTTCCGTATCATCGGGCAAGGGGTACCCCATTGGTGGTTCTCTATGATACACATGTACTTACAACGACAAGAACTTACTTGTGACTAAACTTGAGTAGCATGAGTAACGGTACTCGTAAGTAAGGGGCATGAGATTTTCAGCTTATAACTTGTCAAGCATATCCTCATATTTGTTCACTTTAACCTTAACCACCTAAAGATGCTTATGATAGGGGCAATGAGAGCTGAAAGCTAATAAGTACCATAATTTTTGGAAGCTCTTTATGAGACTTGAATCCCTGCTTCCTTCTATGAAGGGCCTTTCTTTTACTTTTATGTTGAGTCTCCATCTTCTATCTTTATGGCACCTATTGAGAGAGCATAGTGGTCATTCTTAATTTAATGTGCATTGTCCCAAAACTTGTTGATTGATTCATAACTTTGATATTGCTTGTTCTTAAACTATTTGTATCTAGTCACCCTTATGAACTTTGAAGGTGTCCTGTGCATTTATGTTTTGCTACACTATGAGGGACAAGCGGAATACCATTCTCATTATGTTTTCTATATGTGAAAAAACAAACGTCTTTCAAAGCATTGTTATTCATGAATCTTTTGTTTGTACCTTTTCATGTTATAACATAGTTGCTACATCTTATTGTTAGAACTATATCTTTGATGCTATGTTAAAATACTATGATCCCAGCTATCAATGTTTTACAAATACTTTGATCAAGTTTATGATGGTGCATGTCACCTCAAAAATTATTCTTTTTTATCACTTACCTACCCGAGGACGAGCAGGAGTTAAGCTTGGGGATGTTGATACGTTGGAAACGTATCTATAATTTTTTATGTTCCATGCTTATTTATATCAACTATCTTATGTTTTGTCTACGTTTTGAGATACTTTTATGCATTTTCTGGAACTAACCTATTAACAAGATGTCGTAGTGCCAGTTGCCTATTTTCTGCTGTTTTTGGTTTCAGAAAAGCTGGATAAGAAATATTCTCGGAATTGGACCAGACAAAAGTCAAAGTCAATATTTTACCAGAAGACTCACGGAGCCAGAAGACGAGACAGAGAGGGGCCAGGGGCTGGCCACACCACCTGGTGGCGCAGGCCAGGCTAGGCCGCACCAGGGGGTGGTGTGGGCGCCTCAGGCCTCCACCGACCTTGCACATTCGCCTATATATTCCTCCCGGGACGAAAATCCTAAGTACAAGATCAGAATTCCATGAAAAGTTCCACAGCGCCGCCGCCACCGAAGAGGAGATTTAGGGGATAGAAGTCTCTGTTCCGGCAACCTATCGGGAGGGGGAAGTTCCCCCGGAGCCATCTCCATCGACTCCACCGCCATCTCCATCGCCATTGCTGACTCCCATGATGAGGAGGGAGTAGTTCTCTCTCGAGGCTAAGGGCTTTACTGGTAGCTATGTGTTCATCTCTCTCTCTATGTGTGATCTTATGAGATCATGAGCTTTGTAAACTATAGATCTATTCTGCTACTCAAGTGCTTTAATGAATCTCTGCCTATCACCACGTGTGTGAAGTTGACAGTGTGCACGCCGTGTGGCACTTTGGCTAAGGTTACATAAATACTTATCATGAGTATAATTTGAGTTGGATGTCTCTATGAGATTGTGGTGTTTGTTGGAATAATCTAGCGTTCAAGGTGACCGTGAGGTGTTATCTAGATGGGAATGCAAACTTTAAGGTGTGCTGTTATAGCCCTACATCGTCCAACCGGAGAGTAGTTCAGGGTAGCATCATAAAGAGAAAATATTTATATGAGAGTGTCCACTAGTGACAGTATGATCCCTAGGCCTTGTTTCTAAGCATTAAAACACCATTTACAATCAGTTCTGTTACATGTTTGCTTGCTACCACTCTTATTTCAGATTGCAATTACCACTTATAATCATCCATATTACTTGTATTTCACTATCTCTTCGTCGAACTAGTGCACCTATACACCTGACAAGTGTATTGGGTGTGTTGGGGACACAAGTGACTTCTTGTATCTTGATTGCAGGGTTGCTTGAGAGGGATACCTTTGACCACTTCCTCCCTGAGTTCGATAAACCTTGGGTAATCCACTTAAGGGAAACTTGTTGATGTTATACAAACATCTGCACTTGGAGGCCCAACACTGTCTACAAGAATAGAAGTGTGCGTAGACATCAGCCACACGAGCGATTTGGCTTACACTCACAGTGCGAACAGATGGTACTACTGTGGACCTACAAGGAGCGCGGGGACGCACACTATTTGCAGAGACAACAGAGACACATGATGCACGACCACCTGATGATGCCTGACCACTAGATGATGCTTTAGCCCTCTTTCCCATGTGTTCAACTTTAGGTTGCACATGGAGACGAATTTGACCAAAACATTCGATAGCACTCAAAGAGAGGCATTACCAGATCAGCTTCGCTAGTTAGTGGGAGCAATCTTTGCTCGCTAATGTTGAAATATTGCAAATCAACTGAATCGCCATTACTCCAGGGGAATTTAGAATATATTTTATCTTTCAAATCTTTGAGAGTTATGGAGGTTGCAACCACCGCTGGGAAGTAAAATCCATAGAGATACCATTCACAACCACGATTTACGCTAGTATCTAGTTTAACCGCCACCCGAAATGCCATCGCTGGATCAATCCTATTCGAAAAGCAAGGCAGTTAGTTGAGCACCGACGATTCGTGCTCAATTACTGCCTATAATCAATCCACAAAGGGAAACAATACTTACCCAGATGGAATCCATGCGTTAGATCCCTCTGATTCCACCTAATCTTCTCCACGCTCGACGAGGAGGACTGTTACACCCGCCGGTGTCGCATACTGTTTTGCGAAAGGGGTAGATCTAGCGGGGGAGGAAGCGGAGCCAGAGTGGGCTCTGCGGCTAGGGGGAGGGGCGGATCAGGGGCCGAGGACGACATAAAGTAGGAGGGGCTCTCATGTAGGAGGGCACGACGGCGGGGGAGCGGAGCGGAGGGGCAGTGTGGGAGATATTCTAGGCTCGGAACGAGAATGGTCGATCCGACGTGTCTCCATGCGGCCCCACCCTTCACCATGTTTGCAAGACCTGTCCCAATGCGGCCCCACCCTTTACCACGTATGCAGGACCCGTCCCAACACGGCCCCACCCATCAGCACGTAACGGTCGAGGCGACGTAACGTAACGCTCAACGCAGGACCCGCCCCAACACGGTCTCACCTGTCAGCATGTAACGGTCAAGCCTTTGACCTAGCGGCATCCCCCCATCTGAGTGCATGTGAGGGTTTCAGAATGGAGGGAGGGGAAAAGTGAGGAAAAACTAAGTGGCTGGGGAAAATTGAGTACAACTAACGAACCAGGGGCACGAAAATAGAAATCCCAAATAAATATCCTACTTATTACAGATAGATTGTTTTTAGAATAAGACATTGTTTTTATGGTACACTATGATGCAAGTGAAGAGGCAGGTTTTGTCGGCTCGCTGGTCACATCACCTGTATCACCCCGATATCTATCCGAGACAAGCAAGTCAGACTCAGTCTGCTCATCGTCTTCGGAAACTTCAGCAGCCGCTACCTTTGGGGGTGGTGGCACTTCAACGGGTGTGAAGAATGTATCCTCATAATTGGTCAACTCGGCCACATGCGAGGCATATCCAGCGCAAGAATTCCAGATCTCCTTGATGTTCTGCTCGTTGCCGTCCTCATCGACAGTCGAATAACCCCTGGTAACTTGCCATATTTCCATGCTTGCATGGTGGCTCATTACCATTGTCAGGGCATTCGGTGCCGATGTGCGTGCATAGGACATAATCCAATCCTTGATGAGCTAGGGCATATCCTTTGCCTTGTCTCGTAGCTCAAAGGCCGGTATTGAGTCTAAGCCAGAGAGTCAGACAGATTCACCGATTTCTTCCAGTGAGTGGTGGAAATCATGGATCAGGTCCCCAAAAGCGACAAGCCGGTTGGTACGAGGCTCGGATGAAGAGGCATCCAACATGTTGAGAGGACCTATAAGAAAGAAAGGAAGGTCAACATTCATATATATCTGAGTTTCACAATTCGGACAAAACGATGGTTCAGGGATAGAAAAATTTACCAAAGATAGTGTCATCTACTTTGTCCTTCTCCTCTCGAAGACTCTAGAGTTCATTCCAGAGAGCTTCAGTGGTTTCCTTCTCCCTATCCAAGGCATCTTGCAAGTCCGAGATTGTTTTGTCCTATTTGGCGATGGTGCGGTCATGCTCTTCAGTAGCTTGATTGGTGGATTCAAGGACACTAGCAATGCCGGTCTCATGATCCATCTTGACTTTATTCAGCTCCGCATGCAAATCAGCATTCTCCACCTCTAGGACTTTATAATCTTCGGCTTGTTCAATCATTTTACAGGAATGCTTCAAAAGATCTGGTGAAGAAAGACATAAAAGCTGGATAAATATTTGGCTACAAGATCAACAACAACCTATACAAATGAGATCTGAAATGCTTACCTTCAACCTCATCCTTGGAAACTTTTAGTTGTGCATTTTCAAGCTGGACAACTCTGATCTCTCTCCGCTTGTTGCAAATATTCTTCAACAATTCCTGGTTATAAGCATTAACTTTCTGTAAGTCGGAATAGTAACCAGAGTCAAAAGTCTACTAAGACTCGGGCTAATATTTTAACTAAGTTAAATATCAGCACAAGCCTTGGGGGGCTATATTGGTTCATTCTTTGGCATCCTATAAAAGCATAAATCCGGATTTCCTATCCAACTTCATGCTTGGGGGCTAGAGGATATGATATAAAGTACAATGAAAACAAGATTCCGATTATGACTTACATAATGTTCGTGAGTTAATTTATTGAGGCTCATGTTCACCTCAATCGAAACCTTCTCGGCGAGAGTTAGAGGAATTACTGGTGGTGGCGGGGCCACACCAGCCTTCAACTTCTCGTCGCGGAGATGAACTTGCTCAAGAATGTCGACGAGTTTAACATCTTCAACTTCTTGTGCCTCCTCCTATGCTATGATATTCCGGGTCTCCAAGCAATGGAGAGCCAGCTTTTGGATCTCTTTTGCGCTTTTACGAGTAAGGCCAAGTTTGGCGATACCTGGATTTTGCAGAAGGTTATCTGCAAAGGTCTTAGTTGAGGGATCATTACCCTTTGAGGTTTCACCCTTAACAAGATCTGAGTCACCTACGGTGATGTCGGTTTGTGAACCAAGGTTTGCTGGCTACGATGTGTGAGACGAAACATCTTCAGTGTGTGGAGAAGAAGTATCCTCTAGCACTGATGATGGCCTTGCGGTAGGGGTCGACGGTAGGACCACAGGAGAGCCCAGAGTCAATTTATATTGGCGCAGAGTCTTCCCCGGTTTTCCTTGTGCCTTACCCTTGGCAAGTGTTTTAGCCCTAGATAGTAACAGAGTAAGATCGTTGCAATTCAGAGAGAAAATACAAGTTAATATTTGAAACTTTGTAAAGAAGTTTACCTCTTTACAACAGGCACCTTTTGGACGCCCACAACAACTGTCAGAGCTTTGCGCTTCCAGGTAAGCGTGTCCGCAATGGAACAAGTTCTTCATCCTCCTGAGGAACCGGTCTCTCAGGTGGATATCCCTCGAGAGGAGAAAGCTCCGACTCGGAGAGGTCAACAAGCTGAAAGAGACATTATCTCAGTATTGCAAAACTATGACAAAGTATAGATGAGCACGTAATCAAGTATAAAGATAACAACCGGAAAACTTACTAGTGCTAAAGGTTCATCAACAGTATACATGTCCAGAGAGAGATCTAGAATCTTCTTCTCAACTCGCTCCTTGATCAACCATTTGATCTGGGACTCATATTCTTTGTCCAGGATTGGGAGCGAGCTGATCCTGAGGCTGCTCGTCTTGCTCCTGGTGACTATATGCATAAGCCGGTAACCATGGTGCTGAAGGGGTGGAATCCGGCATGCTAGCCAGTAGTGGATCAAGTTGGATCCTGTCAGACCCTTGTGCTTCATCAGGTACTCGATCCATCTCTTAGCAAGAATCAAATTGTCAGGAAGAGCCAGAGTTGCTGCATCCCAGGACTCTTGGGGCGTGGTAGCACCGTCAACAAAAGTTGGAAAAGCAGTTTCTTTGCTGGGAGCCGGTCTATCCTTATGGTAAAAGAACATGGACGGCCATTTCTTCACCGACTCGCTAGCCTTAATATTGGGGTAGACTCGATCTCTCCTAAGAGTCAGGCTAAGAGTCCCGGTAATGTAAGGATTACTGGAAGTAATGGAACTTCTTTGGGTACCGAAGTAGTACCAGAACAAAATAAGACTCAGTTTTATCCCGAGATAACCCTCACACAAGGAAGCATAAGCGCTAAGTTCTAGAATCGTGTTTGGGCGGAAGTTGTGGAGTTGAACTACGTAATGATCTATAACCTCAGAGAAGAACTCTGAGGGGGGAAAGCTCAAACCTTTGTCGAGGTGAGTGCCGAAGTGCACCCTCTCATTGCCACAAGGAGTGGGGATGATCTGGTTGAAGACGCTCCGCTAGTCGTCGGCGTGGAGGAGACCCTCCTTCTCAATGAAGCATAGTTTCTCGTAGTCGAGGATGCATGAGATCCACACTCCATGGAAGTTCTCTTTCTCCGCTACTGCAGAGGTCGCCACCGTGGTCGCCGCTGTACCGGAAGAGGAAGCGTCAGCCATTTTGGAGACAATGGGGACCGTGGATGGGCGGCACTTTGTGGATTTGGAGAAGGAAAGGAGGAGCTATCGCGCGGTGGCGTTGGGAGGAAGAAGAAAGCAAGGGCACTAGTAAGGAAGAATAAGGAGATCTAAACCCCTTATATCCCTCTATTGTGTCAAGATTCGTGTGAACTGAACAGTAAACGTGCCATGCGTCATGGAAGGAGTTGGGTAACCTCCTCGTGAAGATTACACCTCCTCGATCTCCACGCATGCATTAAAACAATGCCTCGTTCCGCGATAAGCGGACCCACCAACGGTCACACTGTCAGAAATGTCTGTCAGTGACGCGACTTGACCTTGACTGATGTCAGGTAACATCAGAGACCAAGTTCTGGCTTGATTTGAATTTCAAGTTGGAAAACTGGATATTGTACTCACAGGTCCGACTCGATTTGAGACTCGGGTCCTACCTTTTCTTTTGAGTTTCAGGAACCCTTCAAGATTCTAGAAGCTGAAGATAGATCAAGTTAGATGATGGAATCCGACTCTGGATCTTGGAGGCTTCCAGGGGCTACTTTTGGGGATATAATTTCTGGGTATACCCACTGTGACTTGCTGACCAGGGTGGCCCATTTCGGGTTAGAGCTTTGATCCACGAGCATCCCAGTCAGGGAGAGAAGACGGAGGTCCATCCAGCTATGGAAATGCCCAGAAGACTTACCGACTTAGGTCTGTTTAGTTACTTGTATCAAAGATGTACTCTATAACCGACTCTTAGTCGTAGACGGATAGGTCTCTCCTATAAACCCTAGGCCAGATATCTATATAAGCCGTCCTAGGGACCATCCTTTAGGGCAACCCAATATTCTACAATCTCAACTCGCACAGGCAAAACCCTTGTAATCCATATTCCGGCTATGCCGTATTACTAGATTGACAGCAGGAGTAGGATCCCTCCAAAGCCGGCGGATTCAAACCTAGGTAAAGCTCGTGTGCTCACCGTCCCAGAATACCGTCGCCTCACACCCCCTTTCTCCACACGCCTCAAGGACCCCCTCTCGGCGTACATGTCTTCAATCTGATGACAGTTCATCCAATCCTCCAACCAAACTAGGATTATTATATGGTATCAGAGCCTATAACCGCGCCGCTGCCTGTCTAGCACTGTCGCCTCCCAACCCGATCTAGGTCACCGCCGCCGCGCCCTCCACCTTGCGCCGCCGCCATGACGTCCTCAGCCTCCACCTCCACCGCCCTCACCAGCCAAACCTCACCATCTTCCGCACCATCCACCTCCCCACCCTCAAACAGTCCACGACTCCCGCGTCCCAGGTCTCCACCGTCAGCGCCCTCTCCATGCAGCCCACCGGCTCCATGTTCTCGCCGTTCGCTAGCTCATTAGCCTACTTCCCTGAGCCGTTCCACTTCGCCCATATGTTGCCAATCAAGCTGATGCAGGAAAACTACATTCTATGGCGTGCTTAGGCCGAGCCGCCGCTTTCTCTTCGGCTTCATCGATGGCTCCTCCCCAGCCTATTAGAGCGGCTCGCGTGCACTACAGCCGGGGGTGGCACGACCCTCGTCCCTAACCCGGAGCATCGCGCCTGGGTGCAACAGGACGTCACGGTCCTATCTTCGATCATCTCCTCCATGATGCCGAGCGTGTCGGGTCTCATCCTCTTCGCCAGAATGGCCGAGCAGGCGTGGTCGACCCTTAGCCACAACTTCTTCGCGTAGACGACCTCGTAGTCCATGAACATCCTCACCAAGCTCTTTGAGGCTCAGAAGGAGGAGACGTCCATCACGTCCTACTAAAACTATGTCTGCTAGCTCTCCGACACCCTAACGTCCATCAGCGAGCCTCTCTCCTTGACACAGTTCATGACGTACCTCCTAAAGGGGCTCAACGCCGAGTACGACTCCCTCGTCGAGAACATCAACGGGCGTGAGACACCCCTTCCACCTCAGGAGCTCTACTCCCGTCTCCTCTTCACCGAGCAGGGCGTCAGTGTGCGTCGCGCCACGGGGGCTGAGCACGACTCCTTCACCGACGCCTCTATCAATACTGCGCACCACGTCCGCCCGGTCCCTCTAAGCCGAGAAACCCCAACCCGTGCAAGCCTCCTTCTACTGGTCTACTCCCTCACCCCAACAACTCCCGTGATCCGTCGGGTAGTGGGGGTGGCAATGGAGGAAAACGGCGCTGGTGGCTGTTGCTGGCACACATCGGATGACAACCACCCTCTCTATCAACTTTGCAACACGCTTGGGCAACTTTTTCGCTGTCTACTCATGTAATAAAAACTCCTTTAGAGATTATCAACTCATATGTGTGGGGCCCTGCCCAAGTTTCTATTTGTGGTCATTCTTACTATGTTAGTTTTATTGATGCCAATAGTCGTTTTACATGGATCTATTTACTTAAATGGAAGTCTTATGTGTTTACTGTATTCTTGTAATTCCAAGAACATGTAGAGCATCTTCTTGACCACAAAATTCATTGTGTACAATATGATTGGGGTGGCAAGTATCGCAACCTCAACACTTTATTTCAGAAACTTGGGATCTCTCATCGCCTTGCATGCCCCCATACACATCAACAAAACGGTGCTGCTGAACGCAATCATGGTCACATCATTGAGACATGTCTCACATTACTTGCATATGGTTCTGTACCCTTTTGTTATTGGAGTGGTGTGTTTGTTACCGCTTGTTTTCTTATCAATAGGCTCCCCACTCATGTTCTAGATATGAAAACTCCTCTTAATAAATTGTTGCATCAAACTCCAGACGACACATTTCTAACGGTCTTTGGGTGCGCCTGCTGGCCACACCTTCGGCCCTACAACAAGCATAAGCTTGATTTTTGATCTAAAAATGTGTCTTTTTGGATACATCTCACTCCACAAAGGGTACAAATGTTTACATGTTCCAACGAACCGTGTGTATATTTCTCGCGATGTCGTCTTTGACGAGCACACCTTTATGGTTGCTAATCTTCCATCACCACCCCCACCACCAAATCTTGCATCATCCGCTCCAACTTTGATTGACTAGTTTGTAGTTATTGCGCATACACCTGCCTTGTTGTATAACCATGGTGCAGGTTATGGTCGCAGTGCCCGTCTGGAGCTCCTAGATGACCCCCCCGCTCGGCGCGCCGTCCCTTATCGCTAGAATGCCGCCCATGCATGTCGATCGCGCAGATGCATCGTCCCAGCACGTCGATCACGCTAGCGCCATGCAGGTGGGCCGACCTCATCCCCCACTGCCTCCAGCCGGGGAATTCCTGGCCCATCCGTAGCTTCACCCGGCTCCTCTGCCTCACCGCACGCGTCGGCATGCAGCTCCCCTGCTGGGCTATCCTCCTCCATGCCCAACTCTACACTTGAGGATGTTGAGCCACCATCACAAGGCTCCTGGGTCGGGCCTTCTCCTGGTTCGCCAGATTTGGCCTCCGCCTGAATGGCTTCTGCACCGCCACCACCGCCTCCATCGCCACTTTGACCTGTTACTCGCAGCCGCAACGGCCAGTCTAGGCCGAAGCAGTGGACCGATGGTTTCGTTGCCTGGCTAGCTGTGTGATAGTCTCATGGTGTTGTGGACACCGCTCTTGAACCTACTAATCATCATGACGCGCTCCGCATTCCACACTGGCGCGCTGCGATGGAGCAGGAGTACCAAGCGCTTCTTCGCAACTAGACCTGGACACTTGTTCCTCCTCCATCTTGGATCAACATCATCTACTCCAAGTGGGTGTTCAAGGTCAAGAAGCACTCCGATGGATCCATTGAGAGCTACAAAGCGCGTCTCGTTGGTAAAGGGTTCAAACATCACTATGGAATTGACTACGAGGACATCTTTAGTCCTTTGTTCAAGCCAACGACTATTCAGGTCCTTCTCTCTCTGGCTATCACTAATGGCTGGCACATGCGTTAGCTAGATGTGCATAATGCTTTTATCCATGGAGTTCTTGAGGCGGAGGTCTATATGCGTCAGCCCCTGGTTTTGTGGATCCAGATCGTCCTCAGTACTTGTGTCACCTATCTAAGGATCTTTATGGTCTCAAACAGGCACCTCGTGCATGGCATGCTCGTCTAGGGACTACTCTTCGTTCTTATGGTTTTGTTCCCTCTATAGCTGATATATCACTGTTTCTGCTCCAACGCCCGGATCTCACCATGTACCTTCTGGTGTACGTCAATGATATCATCTTGGTGAGTTCCTCTACTACTGTGGCTGGTCGTCATATTCAGAGGCTGCGCTCAGAGTTTGCTGTCAAAGATCTAGGAAACTTGCATTTCTTTCTTGGCCTCGAGGTGTCTACTATTTCCAAGGGACTTGCCCTTACACAGAAGAAATACTCTTTGGATCTTCTTACACGTGCTGGTATGCTCAAATGCAAACATGCTTCTATACCCATGACAGTGACTGATAAGCTCACTAGCACCGGTGGTAACCTCTTATCCCCCGAGGAGGATACCACTTACCGCAGCATTGTTGGAGGTCTTCAGTACTTGCTCCTCACTCGCCCAGATTTGTCCTTTGCTGTCAACAAGGTCTAATAGTTCCTTCAGGCTCCACGGCATCATCATTTATCAACAGTGAAGCGGATTTTGTGCTATGTTAGTATGACGGTTTCTCATGACTTGCACATTCGGCATAACTCCTTGAGTCTTTTGTCCGCTTCTCTGACGCCGTTTGCCTATTCTGATTGAAAACTCTATCATTTCTTGCCTTCCATAACCCCATGAAGCAAGCAGCAACGCAGATTGGCCATGTTTTTTTTGCGTGCGAGCAATGCATCGCTCAGTGAATTGACTTATAGAATTTGACTGATCTGCAATATTTTGAACCCCCAGATGTGTCCAAACCTGTGTCGAATGTCTGCAGTGCAAAGCGATGTGATGAATGGACTCCACTGTAGGGCACAGGTCACAACCCGCCTCTGAACACCAGGCCTTTGCAGTCATGTTGTCCTTAGTATTTAGGCGTCCATGGTAGGCTAACCAAAGAAAAAACCTGTTCTTGGGTGGAATGACAGACCACCAGACCCAATGGTGTGACCTCCACCTAGTACCATGCTCGCTGAATAAAGTGTAGAAACACTTTGTCGTTGGCTTTTTAGCAGTGGTAGTCATAAGCCTCTCATCCGGTTGGTCTGATGGCACCAAGCAACACTCAGCAAGGTGATTGAGGAGTATGTTTAGTTGATGCTGCGCCGTTTGTGACAGTGGGTGATATAATAGTAAAGCCCATGTACCATTATGCCATTGAGAGGCAACAGTGCAGAGTTTTTCTTGTGCAAACGAGAATAAAATCGGTAGAGTAGTGTTCAGCCTCCCCATCGTGCACCAGTTATCCTGCCAAAAGGCAACTGTTTTGCCTGATCCCAGCTTGCAGTAGGTAGATTGCTGCACAGTTGGGATTAGCTTGATCAACGATTTCCAAAATGGGGTGTCCTACTGTTCAGTTTGGTTTGGAATGTAAGAATTTAGGTACCATGTTGACAGCCATCTGAAGCATGGACCTTCCCCATCAGACCAGAGCTTTGCAGTCAGGTTTGCCATGAGAGCCTTGTTGTCAAGTTTTAAATTTCTGATCCCCAGACCTCCCTGGCAGTTAGGCAGAACCACTACTTCCCAAGCAACCAAACAGTGGCCGCCCAACACCTGTTCTTTATTCTTCCATAAGAAGGCCCTAGTAATTTTATCAATAGCTTCAATACTAGCATTGTCCCACTCAATGCAGGCCATGTAGAACCCATGAATGGCTGACAATACTGATTTAATCAACTCCAGTCTTCCCCCAGATGACATGAGTGTAGGCATCCAACCTGGCAGTCTCCTTGCAACCCGCTGGATCACTTTCACTAATATATGATACTATACACTATAGAAATAGTATCATACACTAGTATCATATGCATGATACTAGTACGATACTTCCACTATGACTAGCCTGATCAGCATGCATTTGGTGCAAATTGGGATTTTGCATTTGGGCCACACGGGCAGCATATTCCATAGCACACGGCTACATGCCGCTCGATTCCTGTGCGTATGCATGAAGTGGATGACCTACACGTATGACGTATGCCTGGTGATGCGGCCACGTCTCTCCGTCGTGCTCCTGGACGTGGAGCGAGATGTGCGTGCAGCGTGCGTGTCTGACTGCGTCTGCGCGCGAGCCACCGAGTCGCTGACCTGTGTGCGCGCGTCTCGTGTGCGCGGACGGAGGTCGTGATGCCCGTTGGTGATGCCGCGGTTGCACGCCGTCGGATTGATCTACACTTGATTTTCGCCGGATAGCAGGATTGCAGTGATCTAAGATTCATTGTCTAATTGGATCTAACTATGAGATTGAAATTTTAAAAATTGGATATAATCTAAAAATGGAATTGATTAAAAAGCCAATTTGATCTTTGATCGAGACCGGATTCTCGAGGGCAGCGCGGAGTGGTGGAACACATGAGCCAAACGCTCTACTATGTAGAAAATATAGATACTCCATCCGTCCAAAATAAGTTGTCTAGATTCAGATGTATCTATATACTAAAATATGTTTAGATACATGCGAATCTAGACAAACTACATCACTTATTTTGGGCCGGAGGGAGTACCTAATACATGTATTGATCTGACCCTCGCGGGGTATATATAGAGATATACGGGACAGGTGGAGATTTTTTTGCATGGTAATATGTGTCTCATTTATATCATAAATGTCATAGTACAAGCCACGTAGACACCGACCTGACAAAACTAAAAAAACAGCAGAACGCAAGCCTTCGCGTGGGCCACCAGATAAAAAAAAATTACAATCGAAACTGACACCAACGCCCGTCACTTGCCTCTGGCACCACAACTGCAGCCACCAAAGGAAAAATTAATGGATCACCTACTCACCCGAGCTCGATGCGGCTCCATCGTAGATATCCAGCTTTGCGGATCTCCAAGGTGGCTCACCCAAGGTGAAACCATTGTCATTGAATGAATCAGACCGGAGCAGCACCCCAGACACGCCATCGAACTCCAGATCTAACACCCCCGCACGACTAAGACGTCGGAGGAGGAAACCATACCTGCCATCCACGAACCACAGACCCAACACGCGATCCACCATCTTCCAGATGCCGTCAATGCAGACCACAATCTGCATCCGCTCCTTTACTACCTCCCAAGTTCGGCGCTGGAGCAAACACCGCCGCATCGGTGGATCCTGAGGACACACATCCACCACAAGGATGCCGCCACCGTCGCACCATCCTTACTTGAATAGACCGGTCTTCGAATTCATTGGGGAAGGTTGAAGAAAAATTATTCAGCGACACCATCGCCGTCCCCGAACCAAGACGATGAACAACCTAAAAACGAATCTACTTTGGCTAAAACCTATCCACACGCGTGGATCTGGCGACCCCCTCACCACCAATGACCTAGGTCGTGGGCGTGGGAGCCGCTGGAGGTCAGTGTCGGAAGGCTTGTGCCCTAGGGGAGGATCTCCTTTTCTCCCCGGCGCGGCACGTGGGGAAAAAAGTGGCTTATCACTGGTGGAAAAATGGCCTCTAGTCCCGGTTCATAAGGGCCATTGGTCCCGGTTCCAGAACCGGGACCAATCACTCGGGACTAATGCTAGTCCCAGTTCGCGCACGAACCGGGACCAATGGGTCTCCACGTGGGCGGGCGAGCTACCAGGGGGGTGGATCATTGGTCCCGGTTCGTGGAAAAAACCGGGACCAGTGGGTCCCCACGTGGCAGCACCAGAGATGGGTGGGGGTGGATCATTGGTCCTGGTTCTTGGCACGAACCGGGATCGCTGGTCTCTGTGCCGTGGCAGGATTTTCGGGCTATTTTTCTGCCGCGACAGGGTTTTCTGCCGTGGCAGGATTTCGGGCTATTTTTCTGCCACGGCAGGATTTTTTTATAAATTTAATGGTACTACATATATACAGCAATAATGAAACCACGATATATATATTACACATCATGCATGATCACAAATATATACACCGTCTCATCCGTCTTCTTGGTCGAAACATATTATAATTACAAACGATACTCTCACACGAATTTGATCTAATTTACACTTCTTTTATACACTTCACCCTTCCAAATGAAGTGGGTAATAGTATTCTCCTTTCGGATCTATGACTTGTTCTAACAAGAATCCAGCAATTTCCTCTTGAATTGCTTGCACGCGTTCTTGTGATTCCCGCATCCGTTCGATCTAATATAAAGAAGGGGATCAATATATATGAATGAAACTAAACACAATTGGTGGTAATACAATAAAGTTGTGATTATTGTTTATCGTACTTCAAATTTTTTGATGTTCCGGTCTGCCCCCTTCTCTTTGGTCGTCTGACGAATGAACTCATAGACATAGTATCCATATAAGTTATTCCCGGCTTCCTGCCTCAAGCACTTTACGAGAACGGAGTTCAATCAAAATAATAATCAAGCATGATAATGGTGGTATTGAAACTAGAATCAAAGAGATGCGTGGATCTAGCAAGTAGTACTTACAGGCAATGGTTGAAATGTAAGCTCTGGCTTCCAAACACCCCTAGTTTTGGCGGTGAACCGTTTCCAAGCCCTCTGGAGGCATTCCTACATGTCCGCTCACTTTTCTAATGGTGTGCTTTTCGAGTCCAGGACTTTTATTACTCTGGTGTCAACAGAAATGATTAAAAGAATATAGTGGAAGCTTGATACACTAACAAAATATAACACGAGTCAATTATACGCTTAACATCGAGTAATCGAAAATAGAATGTGTACAAGACAGTAACACTCACGCAACATTGTAAGGAAATAGTATTTCCCTTATGTTGCTGAAATACTTCAACGCTTTGAACAAGTTATCCTCTGTCTCTTTGGGATTTGTTTTTAGAGTAACTTCATGAACGAAATTACAGTCAACAAACCCAAGGTCAAAGATTTGTCCTTTGTTGCATTCTTGAATCTTCATTCTGCATATATAATTAGTATAGTGATTAGTAAGATTATACAAGCAACGAATGAGAAGAGCTAGAAAGACTTAATTACAGAAATTAATAATACTTACAAACAATAGGCACTGACGATAGCTTTGTCGAGGGCGTCTTGTTGGTAAAACTGAAATAATTCTGAAAATTCAATCAGTATGAAGCCATCTCCATGACCGTAATGGTGGTGTTTATATGCAGCATAGATCCAGTTTTTGGAATCAGCACAGGCTTGGATGTACCATTTATGCAATCTTCGCATTTTTGTTGGTAGATCTTTGACTAACTCGGGTTTGACGAGACGAGCCCCGTACTGGTACACGTATGCTCTTTCTTGGTACCCCTCGAACTCATGCATACGGCTCATGTACTCAATAATAGACAGTCCATATAATTGGGCTTTTTCTCCGTACAGTCGAACAAACTCCGGATCAATGTTCGGATCATGCCGCTCCTGGATCATCCACTCATTGGTATCGTACACTTTGAGCGGTTCGATCGATTGATTTTTCTATTGTCCGAGCTGGGCAACTTCTTTCCCGACTCTCCGCTCTTTTGCCTCAGCCGACTTGGTAATAGAGCGATTATAGTCTGATGTGAGCGCTATGGGTTGGTGAAGCTGAATCTTAAGCGCGGCTGCTTTGGCTTTATCTTCTGCGGTGACCGGGAAAAATGCCTCTATCGGCTTTTTCTTGTTAGCCATGTCAATCTTCCACTTTTTATAATGGGCAGCTGCGGCCGCATCAGTTTCCTCAGCTGTCTTCTCGCAAGGTAGCTTCTTCATATTCTGATGAGGTACTCTTGGGAGGGGTGATTGCTTACGTTTCGGTGATCAGAACGTGCTCTTGTTGTTGCTCGTGGTGCTTCCCCCCTTAGTATACTTCTGCTTTTGTCTCTAAGGCTCAGGGGACGGCTGACGCGGCGGTGGAGACGGCTGAGGCGGCGATGGAAACGGTTGCGCTGAGCGGTGAACCCTCTTCCTGGAGGGCTCGTCATCGTCCTCAACATCACCAGGGTCATCTTGCCTGATCTTGTATCGACATGCATTGCATACCGGGCATTTATCCATATTCTCGTACTTCTCACCGCGGTACATGATGCAGTCATTAATGCATGCATGTATCTTCTCCACATCTAATCCTAGAGGGCAGATAGTCTTCTTTGCTTCGTACGTTGTCTCGGGCAGCTCGTTATCCTTTGGAAGCTTCGGCTTCATTATTTTCAGTAACTTCTCAAATCCCTTGTCAGATAAGCCAGTCTCTGCCTTCCATTTCAGCAGTTCAAGTGTGGTACCGAGCTTTGTGCTGCCATCTTTGCAATTTGGGTACAACAACTTTTTGTGATCCTTTTGCATGGCCTCCAACTTAAGCTTCTCCATTTCTGTATCACATTATTGCTTTGCATCAGAAATGACCCGACCAAGACCATCAACGGGCTCATCTGATGCCCGTTGTTCTTCTTCATTGCCGCCTCCCTCTTCTTCATTGTCTTCCATTGCAGTATCACCGTATTCTCTAGGGGACATAGGATAGTTGTCATCATCCTCCTCTTCTTTATTTTCTTCTAGCCTAACCCCTCTTTCTCCGTGCATGGCCCAACAATAATATCCGGACATGCAACCTCTCCGAAGCAGATGGCTTTGAAGGATTCTCGTGGCAGAGTGCTCCGCCACGTTCCGACAGTCGACGCAGGGAGAAGGCATAAAATTATCCACTTTGTTTGCCTTAGCCAAATCGATAAATTTATGGAGGCCTGCAATAAAATCGGAATGGCGTCGGTCGCCATACATCCATCACATCTGTGCATCGATCTGCGTCATAATAATTAACCATTACAATAACATCGTGAATAGTAAAATGACCATCCTACATGGACAAATGCAATATTTTTGTATCAGTAAAGAAGATAAGGTTGCTAACCTCAGCCGAGGATACCGTGTTGTGCGAACTAAAGTGTGGCTCGGACATTTCGTCGAACACCTTTTGTGCAATCAAAGAAAAAAAAGCTAGCACCTACTCCTCACACACAATCCAGCAAAATTTGGTGGGCAAAGGGTTGGGCTTATATATAGCCATGGGAGGGTTTTTGGTCCCGATTATTGCCACGAACCGGGACCAATGCACCTCCCGCGCAACACGTGGCGGCCCAGCAGCTCACACCCCACCCAGGCCATTGGTCCCGGTTGATGGTACGACCCGGGACCAATGACTTCGGTGGGGGGCGCGCTGCTGTGCCGCCACGTGTCGCTCGGGATGGGCTTTGGTCCCGGGTCGTGGCAATAACCGGGACCAATACCTCCGTCGCTTCATCGTCTTCCGCGCATAAATATGAGGCTATAGCGCTCGCTTTCGCTATCGCCTCTGCCTCTCTGCAGTCCCTCTCCACCCCACCACTTTGCCTCTCCACCGCGCCGTCATTTCGCCTCCCCTCCCTCTCCAATCTCCACCGCGCCGTCATGGAGGTGCCCACGCTCAACCAATACGAGGCGGCGTAGTTTGCGATCTACGGCATCCTCGCGCCGCCGCGCGTGACCCTTCCCGCCGGATTTCGCATCAGCGAGGGGGTGTGCCGGTGGCTCCGCTCCTCAACCCCCGCGGATACGAGATAGAGTATGTCATCGCGGAGCGTCGCCGCCAACTGCCCGCGTGTATTAGGGCGTTGCCCCGGTACGCGGCGGGCAGCCAGTATTGGCCCCGGCTGTTCAAGAAGGAGCGGAAGGCCAAGCTTGGCAACCGTTTCGTGGACGGGCGCCTGGTGCACCCGGATCGCCGCAACCAAGAAGGGCGGGAGTTGTTCTGGTCCGTCCCTGGACAGACCATCTACACCGCCATCGACGCCGCTATGCGCACAGACGAGCTCCGTCTCCCGAACAACGCCGAAATCGTGGAGATTTCGTCCGACGACGATGAGGAAGCCGGCGACATGGAGGACAACGGCTCGGAGGACAGCGGCAGCGGAAGTGTTATCGACTAGGAATTTATAAAGTCGCATCTTTATTTGTATGGAAAAATTTGTGGTCGAATAATAAAATGTCTCAATTTAGACATTTGTCTCGATTAATTCGTGAAAGATTTGTTCAAAATAGTGATCAATTTAATTTCTATCTCGAATTAATTTCTGCGCCGAATTAATTTACATTAATTCCTTACCCGCAAAAAAATTACATTAAATCCTAGACTGCTGACCGTCGCGGGGTTTTTGGTCCCGGTTCTTGGCATGAACCGGGACCAATGCCTAGCAGAGAGCCACGTGTGCATCGCGGGGTCATTGGTCCTGGTTCGTGCCACAAATCAGGACCAATGCTTATAAATAAACCGGGACTAATGCCCTGGCGGCATGAACCGGGACCGGTGTCTGGCATTGGTCCCGATTACGAAAACGAACCGGGGCTAATGGAATTTGGGCGCAGCCGAAGTATTTCCTCGTTGAGAGAAACATCAGGAAATCCACCGACCGTACGACGCAGCCGAAGTAAACATCTTTTTTTTCTAACTATAAAGGAAGGGGCGTGCTACGTCCACCGGATCAAAACTTCCGATCTCGTGTCCTCCTGCTGACACGTGTCCTTTCTAAATCCCGTTTTTGCTACACTGAGTCCCGCTTTTGCTACATAATGTCCCGTTTTTGCTACATGTAGTAAAAAACGGTTCGGCCTAAAAAATAGAAAAACAGACTGGACCTCGCCGGAGATTTTGCCGGAGACGATCGACGACCATGTAGCTAAAAAGGTGTGCTAGTGTAGCATATTCGACCTCGGCGGAGGCTTTCGCCGGTAAACCTTACCCAGAGACCGTGTAGCAAAAACTTTACGCCATTATAACAAACACACAAAAGGTATATAGCAAAAAAAAATATTGTAGAAAATCGACCTCGCCGGACACCTCGTCGGAGATCTCGCCGGAGACATTGTAGCAAAACACAAAAGATACACTTGTAGCACCGCAGCCCATCCGGATGTAGCAAACCTCGACGCCGTAGGTAGCAACGGTGGTGGCAGTAGGTAGCACAATCGTCGGCCATACGTAGCAAAACACTACGCTATTTGTAACACGACCGCTGCCGGCATGTAGCACGGTGACGACCCCATATAGCATACTTCAACGACGTACGTAGCAGCGTTGGTGATCTTCGGTAGAAACGCCGGTGCCTTTGGGTAGCAACACCGCCGCGCGGCTGAGCAACGTCGCCGGAGAGAGGCCATGGAGGGAAGGCGCCACGACCTCCTCAACGTCGGCAGGCACCACGACCTCCTCAACGTCGGCAGGCGCCACGACCTCCTCAACGTCGGCATGCACAGCACGGGCCAGCCGCGATGGGAAGGCGGAAGAGAGGAGGAAGCAGCGAGCTCCGACGGCGAGGGCCTCCGTCGTGGCCACTATATCCGGCCAACGACGGCGCGCGGCAGGGAGGTGGGGGGAGGAGCTGTTCTGGCCAGCGGCGACGCGCAGCAGGGAGGTGGGCGGGAGCTGCTCCGGCCAGCGACGCGCAGCAGGGAGGTGGTGGCACGCAACAGGGAGGCGGGGGAGGAGGCGCTTCGGCCGGCGGAGCGCCAGCGGCGGGCAGCAGGAGGCGGGGAAGGAGGCGCTCCGGCCGCTGCAAGGCTGCGAGGCGACGGCGGCGTTGAGAGTCGAGTCGGGGAGAAGAGAAAAGGAATAGGAAGAAGATGCGTCGTGTGATGTGGGTCCAGCGCGAGACTTGCGGCCGGGCGTTGCTAGCGATCCGGGGATGAACTAGTTCCATCCCCGGGGGACTAGTATCATTTTCCATAAAGGAAACAGCCCTGATCGTCCGCTGAAGCAGCGTTGCAGTTTTTTTTTAGGAATCTGCAGCATTGCAGCTCTGTGCCGTCCATGCAGGGCAAGGAGGATGTGCCTAAAGGCCCGCCGTACTGGCATGTGGTGGGCCACGATGCTACTGTGTAATGGGCCTGAAGGCCCCGCGATGCTAGGACATAGTATCGATGTCCAGCTGAAAAGATGGGCTAACATTTTTTTTTTCTGTTAGAAAGATCTGGGCTAAGATTAACACCATGCTATTTAGAAGGCAATGAGAGACGCATGTAAGCTGGAAAGCAAAGCAATCTCCCTAAAAAAAAGCAAAGCAATGAAGGATAGAACCTAGAAAACAATTGTATATTGCTAAGAAACAGGGTATGCAGCCATGTAAACACCATATTTTTGTTATTTTCTCTAGCATGAACCTGAGCATTGTTTTACCTAAACATATACTATTTGGTAGAGTCAGCAAAGAGTTTGCTATTCTTAGTCGACCAAAGTAATGTTACATATTTAACTAGATGAACAAATTTATCACAGCATGGTGTACACATTATTCTACTATTTAATCCTGATAAGCAGGGAGGCCGTTGAGAGTATCAGCGCGGGACGCGGTTTGCTTGCGCTCTGTTGGTGTGCACATCCGTGCGCCCAACATAGGTAGCCTCCATCCACTGCTTCCACGACTTTTGCACCCCTGTTAGTGTTTTTTTTTTTTTGAGGGAACACCATTTTTTATTGATCACGATAAACTATTACAAATTGTGCGCCGGATACAATCCGGAGTAGAGTTTCTAAAAATAGCAGAAACAGATTGCTCCGCGGAGCGAGCTAAAGTATAAGCTGCAACATTACATTCTTGACACATAGGGACTAATGATGCAGATGTAAAAGAAGCAAACATAGCCTGAATATCCTGCTTTTCGGCTGGAGAATAAATCACAGAAATAGAGAGTCTCATCTAGGGCCGGGCGTTCGGTCATGACCGAAAAATCGGTCTTTGTATTTCGGTCTATTTTAGAACCGGTTTTTAAAAAATAAACACCGAAATTTATTTATTATTTTTACTATCCGACAAATTCGAGTACCCGACAATTTGTGTTCGGGTCGGTCATGACCGAATGTGTGGTAGATATTATCAAATATAAAAGTTGGATAATATTTCGTAAAAAATGGTACAATTTCGGTTGTAATTTGAAAATATAATGCACTTTGTCAATTTATATCGGCGGGAATTAATAGTCAACAATACCATATTTATAGTGATGGGCAACTTAGGTTTTAGGACTAGGCCACTCTCGTAACTTTCGGTCCATTCGGGTAGTGGAAACTAATGACCGAATTAATCAAACTAAATTCGGTCTTTAAAATTTGCTACCAAATTTTCTGATCGGTCTTTTTGGTCTCGGTCTATTCGTCTTTGGTCTTTTTGGATTCGGTTTTCGATTTTCGATTTATCTGCCCACCCCTAGTCTCATCCCAGAATACTCGCAGCCCAAGTGATATGAACACCGTAGTAATTTGTGCTCGTGTTGCCTGGTGTTACTCTGGCGGTCCGGCGAAGCGGCCATGCGGCCTTGAACCTCATGACTGACATGGAAAAAATTAGAACAACATCGAGACAAGCGGGGCACGCTGACTGTGGGCGACCTCCTACCGAGGCTTGTTCGTCTACGGTACCAAAGTTGGCAGGCCAGCGCATGGCGGTACCTAAGTTGCCTGAAATTACCGTGTTTCGAAAAGTTGGGCCGCCAACTACTGAGAGGGGCCATTTCGATGCAAACTCGTCTCACCCCTACCAAATCCAAACATGCCGTGAAACTGCCCCGTGAAGTAGATGGTCGGGACCCTCATGTCAGTAATATTTCCGTGACGCGAGCGCCAACGCGGCAACCACGTAGGCGAAACGAGATACTAAAGGAGCATCGTGCGTTGACGAAATTCACAAATCCACCCCTCCCCCCCTTCGCATGAACCCTAGCACCGGCAGCGTCGAAATCCCCTCTCCAACCAGAATGATCTCTTCGGGCATTTGACTTCCGGCGCTAAGTTGCTGCGCCTACTCGCTGCTACCGAGCTCTAATGCCGAATGCCGTGCCAGCCGTTACGACGATCTAGCCCGCCTCTACCGCCGACGAGCTGAGCAGCGCGGAGGATGACATATCCATTTGCCGAGGAAGAAGTACTTTTGGCTAATTTCGGGTGAGCTACTATTCTCTTTGCTATTCGTACTACCTATAACTGCTAGCTGGCTATTGGCATTACAGAGATATATCGAACATAGAATTGTTTGCTAGCACGACGCTGACAAACAATTCTTATCTTTTGTCTCTAATTTTCTGTCAACTAGGATCTCCGCTGAACCCAACTACATGGTTCTGGTCACCATCTACGGCTACCTCATTAAATTAGCACATGGGAAGAGCACGTGGAAACAAGCTTAGAATCGGAAGATAGAAGTAGCGCCTGTGCAGTTATGCACTATCCCTGGTTTGGTTGTTGTTGTGCGTGAACTTGCTGAAATGAGGCCGGAGCAGACTGCACGGTTCAGCCTCCTTGATGAACGAGGCTTCAAGGTTCCTATAGCGTGTGACAGTCAGCTAATTGGGTTGATAAAACAGCATGTTAGGCTTCACGTGGTTATGCTGGTGTGTAACATAGTGGATGAGGAAGCTCCTGCTACTGGGAGTCGCCCAGCTATTATTGGACAGGGAGGTCTAACTCGAACCCCTGCTGTTGTTGAGCAAAATGTGGTTCCTCGTCTGCGACATGCTTCTGTCAGGCAACCTCCTCGTAGGAGTCCCCGTATTGCTGTTGTGGAAAACTCTGCTCTGGAATCTGCTGGTACTGGTTGTCCCCTTCCCCGTGCCCGTGTTGCTGCGGCTGCTGCTCACCCAATCCATGCCGCTGTTGAGCAAACTAAGGCGTCTGAAGGCTGCCCAGTTGTTGTTGCCAAGACCGCCGCCTTGTGTGTTGCTCCTCCTCGAAGCCGTCCTCAAGTTGTGTGAACCCGTGCTCTGGAATCTGCTGGTACTGGTCGTCCTCGTGTTGTTGTTGATCTGGATGTTGTTGACCCAATCCCTGCTGCTGTTGAGCAAACTAAGGCTTCCGGAGGCTGCCCCACTGTTGTTGCAAAGGTTGATGCCTTCTCTCCTCCTCGAACCCGTGCTCGGGTTCAGCGAGCTACTGGTCTGAAGCCAGCTCATGGTCTGGACTCTACTAGCACTCGAAACACTTCTGTTGTGGGAACTGCTCCTGATCATCGAGGTGGCATGGCAGCAGCTGATCCTATTGTGGCTGATGTCCACCATGTAATGTAGCTCCCGCTGCTAACGGCCCTCGCCTTGCTCCTGGTCCTGGTACTTCCACCGAGGTTGATCCAGCTAACGATGACGCTGGTGATGGCGGCGGTGGCATTGGGGCTAGGTCTGATGGTGCCGCTCCATCTCTCGAACCTCTCGGAGGTTTCTATCCTGAAGAACCTGATGATGGCAAAGTAATCGTTCGTATCGGTGTCGCGGATTATACTGCAAAATTAGATGATGGCACAGAAAAATTCTATGACGAGTTTGATGTAATCATTGGCAGATACGACCCTGAAGTGGTAGAGTTATCTGACCTGATGGCATCGTTACGTGTGAAGGTGATGTGGGGGTCCTCCCAGGAAGCATGTTTGTTATATTATGGTTACAGGAGCAAAAAGTCTATCGAAGTGAAAGATACCAGGGATTTAGTCGTACCGTTTACAAGGAAACATTATAGAGGTGAAGTTTACTTCCACTTGGTAGTGCTCACGGTTGGAGAGGAATTGGAACTCGACAATAGAGATGATGGACTTTTAGAAGGCATGCATGACCTGATCCATGGCATCACTAGGGCTGGTGCGACTGAGGGTGGCTTCGAACAGAGGAGAGTCTTACAAAGGAGCGTCATAAAGAGGAGCAGGAAGAGCATCCCCAGAAAGGGCACCCCGAAGAAGAACGTCACCAAGGATACCACGCCAGAGAAGAGGACGCCCAAGAGTCGCACGACAAAAGGCACCATGCCGTAGAGTACACCCCTGAGATCCAGTCAAAAGGCCACACCGAACGGTAGCAGCAAAAACGCTAAGAGGGCTAGCACAGTGGTGAACACTCCCAGGAGTGGTAGCAAAGAGGCGAAGATGGCCAGCACGGAGGCTACCACACCCAGTGGGAGCAGAAAAAACACTAATTTGGAGCGGAACACGCCGTTGTCAGGGAATTAAACCAGCGGGAAGGAGAACACACCCAATAGTAGCAGCAAAAGGGCTAATTTGGAGTGGAACACGCCGCTGAGGTCAGGCAATAATGCCAGCTCAAAGGAGAAGACACCCAATAGTAGCAGCAAAAGGGCTAATTTGGAGCGGAACACGCCGCTGGGGTCAGGCAATAATGCCAGCACGAAGGAGAACACGCCCAATAGTAGCAGCAAAATGGCTAATTCGAAGAAGAACACGCCGCAGAGATCAGGCAATAATGCCAGCACCCTGGAGCCAACACCCGTGAGGGGAGGCAGTAAGGAGATCACACCCAAGAGCGGCAACAAACGGCCTAGTTCGATGGGGAATGGAACACGGATGTCAAGCCCTACTGATACCATCAGGAAAGATTACATCAGGAAGGAGGATGTACACAGGAAGAGCAAGAGGGTTCTGTACACTCAAGATGAAATTGATTCTGACTGCTGTTTGTCCACTGAAGTACCTGGGATGCGTGCAAACGTAAGACCACCCCATGTGGTTGCAGCAGAACCAACCGAGTGTCTTGGAGAAAACAGAGTTGCCGGTGAGGTGGACTGGGGCAATGTTCCTGTCCATCTGGGTGGAGACGATGGTGCAGCCCAACCCATGGGAGTCAATATGATGTGTGCAGTACTAGGCATTAGAGACGATGGCGAAGATTCTGAATCAGATGAAGAAGCAGGCACTGTAGAGGATCAAGAATCTGGTGATGATGAAATAGACGAGAAACTTAATGATGAGGCTGGTATTCCAGTCGATGATTTGGGTGTTGAAGTAGAAGAAATGAAACATGACCACGAGTATCCTATAATTTCGGTCGGCACCGAGTTCAGGAGCATGCATGAGTTCAGGATGTCGTTCCGGCATTTTTGTATCAAGGGGGAGTTCGATGTTTATCGACTGAAGAACTCTGCCAAGAGGTCTGAGGCTGTTTGCAAGTTAACGTGGATGAATGGACGGGCCAAGGTACATTGTCCATGGAGGATCACATCAAGATCCTTACATGCGTCGACTGCAATTAGGGTATTGGGGCAATGAATGCAGCAAACCATTAGAACTCTCTCTCTCTTTTCACTCTATAACTACAATTGATGTGCGATATCTTTCTGGCAACTAGTCGACTCCGCTTATCTTTTAAATGAATCTGTGTTGCAGGTGAACAGAATGGGCCCTCCACACATGTGTCCGACAGGCAGCAAACTGAAATCCTCAATGGCTGATACGGAGTGGGTGGCTATGCAATCTATGTCCATACTAAAGGATAACCCTAAGGAGACTGCGAAGAATATTTAGACTAGCCTCGGTTCTAAATACAACATTGTCCTTCTGTATTACATGGTTTGGAAAGGTAAAGAGAAAGCTCTGGGGGTCTTGCACGGGGATTGGACCAATAGCTTCAGGATGCTGTACAACTTCAAGGCGGAGGTACAAGCTAGGTGTCCGGGGAGTGTTGTGGAGATTGACACCAAATCAGAAGGTGGTAAAATATATTTCAAAAGATTTTTCATGGCGCTTAAACCTTGCATCGATGGATTCAAGGACGGCTATAGGCCGTATCTGAGTGTAGACAGCACTGTCCTAACTGGCAAATGGAAAGGCTGCCTGCCATCTGCCACAACACTTGATGGTCACAACTAGATGTTCCCATTGGCATTCGGGCTGTTTGAAACAGAAACGGAGGAAAACTGGGTCTAGTTTATGAGGCAGCTCAGGAGATCAATAGGCCACATGGATCCATTGGCTATATCCACGGATGCATGCAAAGGGCTGACAAATGCAGTGAAGGAGGTGTTCCCGCGAGCTGAAGGTAGAGAATGCCATGCCCATATGATGCTCAACTTGTACTCACACTACGCAGGCAGCGTATTTCGTTACATGTTTCCTGCTGCTAGAGTTTACAAACCTAGTAGCAGCGATTATTTCATGAGCAAGATTTTTGCCGAAGCCCCTGAACTTCCAGAGTACTTAGCCATCCATCATTCGCAGCTATGGAAGAGGAGTCAATTCAACCCTGACATCAAAGTTGATTACATAAACAACAACCTTGTAGAATGCCTGAATAACTGGGTGAAGGACATAAAAGTGCGTCATGTTCATATCTTGATGGACAGCATACGTGGTATGATTATGAAGTTGTATATAAGGAGAGAGATCGGTAGGAGACTTAGAGGACATATGCTACCGCTAGTTTTACAGCAATTGCACAAGAGAGGCCGAGGACTTGCTCATCTTAAGGTTCTCCCGTCAACCAGCAGAAGTTGTGAGGTGGTCGATATGTCCAAGAGTGGCAAAAGGGATGTTGTGAACATCCAGCTGCGAGAATGCACTTGCTTAGAGTGGCAGCATACCGGGAAACCTTGCGACCACGCCTTGTCCTTTTTGGTGAAGAAAAGAACTCTACCACATTTGGATCAGTATTTGTCAGACTATTACTCTATGGAAAAGTTCAAAGCTGCGTACGCTGGATCCGTCGAGCCATGTACAGACCCATCTCAGTGGCCTCAAGTCCAACTGTCTTTCGAGATTTGCCAGCCAGTTACAAAAAGGGGCAGAGGAAGACCCAGGTGAATAGGTTTAAGAATTTTCTCGAGAAGAAGGGTTCGGTTTTCTGTGCTACAAAGAAGGGCAAAAACAGATGCAAGACCTGCCATTTTATAGGCCACAGAGCAGCTGGATGTCCCCTTAATGCTCCCAAACCTAGGTATGAGATGGTACATTCACACACAAAAATTGTTTATAGTCTGTAGATTAAGGTAGTAATCCATGTACTGTTTTTTTACAGGAAGCGCAAGGTAAGAAACAAGACAGCCGACTCAGTGATTTTGCTGCGGGAAGAAAACCAAAACAAGTGGAGTGATGATGCTGGACAAGATTCCGGTGCTGATTGGCCTGACTTCCCTTGGACCGGAGATGCAGGGTATGTGAAGGTAAGAAAATTGGCACCCAGGAAGAGGAAGAAGGCAGGAGATGAAGAAGCCCGTGGACGTGAAGGAAAGAGGAAGAAAGTTGGCACCCAAGCAGAGAAAGAGGGCTAGCAGTGTAGCAGCCTAATGATGTATTGAACTTGAACCTATATATGTAGTTCGGTTAAACTCTGGAGCTGTGTGCATGGAACTTGTCGGGCGAAACAATCTGCCTCCCATACTCGGAGTAAAATGTATCGCGACTTTAGGATTTGATACGGCCGAGGTCACTAGTTGAATCCAAAACTATGACTGTGCCACTACTATCTAAACAATCACGATAGCTGAGCGGTTAAATCCTCTCCAAAATTGATGGGTGTTAGTGGCACATACATGATTTATTTATAGGCGCTTAATAAATCCCTGCTGTTGGCATTACACTTATGATAAGTTTCTGGGCTGGAAAACAATTTCTTAAGCTGGCCGCTATAGTCAACAAAGCAACAACTTATTTCAGCTGCTGGACAACGACATGGCAACATAAACTGCAAATGCAACAGATAATGCCCAGATAATGAGGAAATTGTGTCCACTATCTGGCCTAATCTTGAGCCCGTCTGTCTCACCACCTCCCTGCCCCTCCCTCCCCTGCATCTGGTGAAGCTCCCGGATCTCTCGCTCCATCGCACGAATCTCCTCTTTCTTGTCCCACACAGCATCACGCAGATCCTGAACAAGCTCTCTGTGAAAACATGTCAGTGCCTTTTCGATCTACACAAACTTGTCACATCCAGTCCCCTCCCTTCCTGCATAGTAGATCGAAGGAAACAAAAAAAAGAATTACATTACGCTTTCCGGATCCGGGTTACCATTGTACCTACAGTAGGAACTTACCGCTCTGATGCTGTAGTTGCTGAATTTTCCTGTAGTATTTTCGTTCGTCCACGAAATCCATCTCGGCATCTTCTCACCACACAAACACAGCATATCAAGGTAGTAATCGTAGGGCGCCCTTCGGTACCTGATTGGGGCACCCGCCTAACGGCGTTGAGCCGACCCTGATTCCACCCGAGACGAACTGCACGAGCTGTGAGCCATGAGCGAGGGCAGAGGAAAGAGGAGCCTTTGGATGTCAGGCTAGTGGTGAAGCGTGATTTATCCCTACTTAATAACTCGGGCAGAATCCTACCGTCCACATTCGGCTGACAGGTGGGGGACCTAGCGTGTGGACTTGTCAAAAAAAACTCGCGCCTTCGTGGTTCAAAAGCCCTGTCGCGCGCGTTGGACAAATTTTTTTGGTACCTTGCCCGTGTACATATCACTAGGAGGTCTTGCTCAGGAACCAGACACGCCTGGCCCACAATCTTACTCCCTCCTAGGAACTTGTCATGGCTCGCGCCGGCAGATCCATCCGCTCCACCGCTTCCAGTAGGGCTCGCCGCGGCGGATCCACCCCAAGATCCTACCGTCGTAGTATCAAATGGCCATGGTTTCTTGAGAGGAGCGATGAAGCTACGTATGCGAGCTCGGCCCCTCCTACCTATAGAAGGACTGATGCGGCGTCGAGCTCGAGCAGGAGCCGCCAGGCGCGACGGCGCTCGGTCCACGCCAACCCCGTCACCTTCGTCATTGTCAATTCCGATGTGGAGGACGACGGGGACGAAGCTATGCAGAACGCCATTGTTGCCTCCTTGGCAAAGGGCAAGCCACGGGCGGGAGTGGATGTCACCGGGAAGGGCACGGCGGTGTCACCAATCAAGGTGGACTCCGACGACAACGGTGTGATGTGGGTTTAGATGTTGTTTAGGATGGTTGCAATTTCGGTTGCGTTTAATGCGAGTACAATTATTGTAATGTGTTTGTTGAGCTATATTGAGAAATATGTGCAATAGCAGCGTGTGAGTGCTTCCACTTTAGAAATTGTGTTTGTGCCATTTGCATGTTGCATTATCAACGTAGATTACTTGTAAAAAATCCAACGAAAATCATTAGATTACAACCATCGGACCGGAGTGGCAGGATGGAAGAGAAGTTGGGACAGTGGCTTCGAGGGGAAGGACACTAGCAGGTGGGCCCTCAGAACACGTGACACTGACATGCGGGAGCGGGAGCACACGGTATTGCCGGTCTGTCCAGAGCAAGCGGACTTTGCAATGTGACAACAGCAAGCTGATTTGACCAATATAATAACTCGTCGAAGTATTAAGGAGTACTGAACACTACAACTGGGGTACATTCGCACAACACGTATGCTCTAAGCATGTGAGAAGCATCGCTAAAGTCTAACAGTAACGACATCACAAGTACTACATTTGCCTGTCGGTCTTCTCGATACAAATGTAGAAATGCATCTGCATGTTCGGTCCATCACCGACAAGGTACTGAGATGGCACGCATAGGATCGATCTTAGGTCCACATACTCCACCTCCCGTGGCATCGGGCAGCTCGGTGCCTTGGCTAGCACAAGAATGCTATCCGACGACGGCGGCTGGGCGTTCGCCCACATGCGCACCGTGTATACGGTTCAGGCGCACGAGACCGACCTGACGCATACGGCACCCACGACGGTGGGCCCGACTCTGGTTCCCGGAACACCGGCGGTGATGGTCAGGACGAAAACAGAGCCGTCCCCCTGGAAAATTAGCAGGCAGCATGCCGAGTCAGTGAATGACACCTGCTCTTGGAGAAGTTGGGCTTGCCCGTACGAGATCCTAATCACTTCGATCAAGTGCCCATCTGCAAGGTGGACGACGAGCTCTGCCGACGGGCCGGTGTAGTTGCAGCCCGGCTCCGTGCAGGCGCACGCATCGTGCGGGCACGCGAGCTCGTGGAGCGGGAGCTCGCGGTAGGAGTAACGGCGAAAGCATCCTGGGTGGGGGCACACGAGCGGGAACGCCGCTGCGAAGTTGCGCGCGAGGATCTCCAGATTCTTAGGCTCCCACATCTGCCACATCTGAAGTTCGTCGAGAAATCGGAAAAAGATCAGCAGTTAGATTGGCGAATAGCAGGAATGTGTAGGATAAGTTCAAAAGCTTGTAAAATGATTTCTTACCATGAAGGTAGCGACCGAAGAATTGGCGGATGTCATCGGCTTGCGGCTACGGCAGGATGGAGGTGAAGTGGGGAAAATGGCTTCGAGGGGAAGGAAGAGAAGTACAGGGAGGAAGAGAAGTAACAGGGACGTGACATTGGGATATGGCCCACTGAACTCGTGAGTCGTAACACTCGCAACATGCCAGTTTGTCCAGAGCAAGCGTGGCCAATCATGCCGCAGAACAGCCTACTCGAGGATCGCTCTCGCGAAGACCATCCCAATCGTCCAAGCGCCCCAATCGAACGGTATGTAACAATCGTCAGGCAGAACAACTGTGTTATGGCGTGCCTTCTAGAAGACTCGGTCTAACGGTGGATCCATTGGGGGGCAGTGCTAGTTTCAGTATAAGAACAAGCATGAGATGACTCAAATGGATCCATGTGTGGTTTGTGAAAATAACACACATGCAATGACTCTAGTGGTTGATCCATGTGTGGTTTGTGGAAATAACACACATGCAATGACTCTAGTGGTTGATCCATGTGTGGTTTGTGGAAATAACACACATGCAATGACTATAATGGATCCATAAGTGGTTTATGAAAAAGAACACACATGCAATGACCACTGGTTGATCCATATGTGGTTTGTGGAAAGAACACACATGCAATGACTCTAGTGGTTGATCCATGTGTGGATTGTGGAAAGAACACACATGCAATGACAGTGGTGGATCCATGTGTGGTTTGTGGATAGTACACACATGCAATGACTCTAGTGCTAGTTTTAGTACAAGAACACACATGCAATGACTCTAGTGGGTCCACATGTGGTTTGTGAAAAGAACACACATGCAATGACCACTGGTTGATCCATACGTTTTTTGTGGAAAATAACACACATGCGATGAGTCTAGTGGATCCATATGTGGTTTGTGGAAAAGAACACACATGCAATGACTCTAGTGCTGGTTTGTGGTTTTAGTATAAGAACAAACATGCAGTTACTCAAATGGATCCATATGTGGTTTGTGGAAAGAACACACATGCAATGACTCTGGTTGATCCATATGTGGTGTGTGGAAAGAACACACATGCAATGACCACTGGTAGATCCATGTTTGGTTTGTGGAAAATAACACACATGCAATGACCACTGGTTGATCCATGTGTGGTTTGTGGAAAGAACACACATGCAATGACAGTGTTGGATCCATGTGTGGTTTGTGAAAAGAACACACATGCAATGACATTGGTGGATCCATGTGTGGTTTGTGGATAGAACACACATGCAATGACTCTAGTGCTAGTTTTAGTATAAGAACACACATGCAATGACTCTAGTGGGTCCACATGTGGTTTGTGAAAAGAACACACGTACAATGACCTCTGGTTGATCCATAATTTTTTTGTGGAAAAGAACACACATGCAATGAGTCTAGTGGATCCATGTGTGGTTTGTGGAAAAGAACACACATGCAATGACTATAATGGATCCATAAGTAGTTTATGGAAAAGAACACACATGCAATGACCACTGGTTGATCCATATGTGGTTTGTGGAAAAGAACACACATGCAATGACCACTGGTTGATCCATGTGTGGTTTGTGGAAAGAACACACATGGAATGACTCTAGTGGTGGATCCATGTGTGGTTTGTGGATAGAACACACATGCAATGACTCTAGTGCTAGTTTTAGTATAATAACACACATGCAATGACTCTAGTGGGTCCACATGTGGTTTGTGACATGAACACACATGCAATGACCACTGGTTGATCCGTAAGTTGTTTGTGGAAAAGAACACACATACAATGAGTCTAGTGGATCCATGTGTGGTTTGTGGAAAAGAACACACATGCAATGACTCTAGTGCTGGTTTGTGGTTTTAGTATAAGAACAAACATGCAATTACTCAAATGGATCCATATGTGGTTTGTGGAAAGAACACACATGCAATGACTCTGGTTGATCCATATGTGGTTTGTGGAAAGAACACACATTACTGCATTCAACAGCGGGTGGCCACTGCACATTTCCGAATTCGCTTACAGGTTCAACATGGCAGAACTTAAGCTCGTGAAGGTACAGCTCCCACATAGACCGCGGGAGGGGGCGTGGAAGAACTGGGAGTACGACCTCTTAGCGGTGTTCGACAAGGCAAACACATTCATTAGATGCCTAGAAGACAAGGAATGGACAGTCTTGCGCGACGACTTCCTGCGGCCGGAGAAGTATGTCGACGCCATCTTCACCTACGGCTACTCTTCATACAGACCTCAACGCATTTATGCGGTCACTGAACCTAGCGGCGACGTGCGTGTTTGGGAGCCATCCATTTGGGGTGAGTCATGGTGTCATATGGCATGTAAAATCGCATTCAAAATTCTGCTTACTGACCGTTAGTAACACACAGGTACCCATGCAGCCCCGCGCATCATTCCAGCTCCGGTCATCGAAGATGCAGTAGCAGATGCTGAACTTGGGACACGGCGCTGGTTCTTGGCACCTCTCGGAGACAACACGGAACAGGATGATGAACTCTTGTGGATTCATATCAGGGGAGCACTAAACAACGTTGGTGATACAATAGAACATATGGGGACACAACTTTCTTCATACCCATCGCTGCGGTGTCACGTTTTCTCAAGGTCTACATGCCCATCCGAAGACCCAGTAGAGCAAGTCTGGAGCGGAGTCAACAATCTGAAGGGACAATCTATGTTTCTTGGGATCAACTACCCTTTCTTTGTCGGAGCCCCTAGAGCTGTTGAGCCTGTAATTGCTCAGGCAGCCCTGGCCCCTGATGCTGCTGATGCTGCTGGTGGTGGTGTTGGTGTTGGTGGTGGTGGAGCTGACGAAGAACTAGCTGCTGCTGCTCCTGGTGAAGCTGACGAAATACTTGGTGATGCTGCTGCTGGTGAAGCTGACGAAATACTTGCTAATGCTGCTGCTGGTGAAGCTGACGAAATACCTGCTGAGGCTGTTGCCGGAGTCCAGGAAGAACATGCTGGTGTTGTTGCTGAGGTGCCACCACTTCCAGTGTTGATAGAAGATTGTGTGTTTGCTGCATACTCACGCGCCTATCATGTTGACACTCCAGATCCGACCTGGAGCCGAATCCACGTCGGGGGGAGGGGGCCTACAATTGGCTCATCAGTGGGGTCGTACTATTTGAAGGAGAATGAAAGACGGCCAAACGCAGCATTCTGGTTCGTTCCGGCGATACCACCAGCTCTAGGGACCTAGTGCTCATACTGGCAGATCCGATGAACCATTTGTATTTATCTTTATCATTAGTTACGCTTATGTGTGTAAAGACTAAGCTGTGCTTATTTGTGTAAGACTAAGTTAGGCCTAACTGCGTAATATTCAGTGAAGCCCAGCTTTTGTTTCCACGCCCATAACAACATAATTGCAGCATAGAACATACAAATGTAATGTGCATACCAGGCATTTTTGCTCAGGATAACAACCACTTCAAGCAAATGATACATCGTGTACGCATTTGAACGCATCACTAGAATGTGCCACCTATTGATGATTGATGACATGGATCTAGCTTTTCTGCGCTTATTTGCATTGAATCGCTCATTGATTTGTTCACATATTTTTTGGCAATGGCTGATGAACTCCACTCTCTTGGTAACTTGCTTCGTCAGCGAGCACTTGTTGATGCAATGCAAAGTACAGAACATGGTCGTCATCGTCATTCCATTTAGGTTCTCTATGTTTCGTCATCACGGAGCTACTAATTTCAAATGAAAATCTAGTAAACAAAATATGTGTACATTGTTAGAGTATGCTACGGCCACGGTACATACATGTTTTTCTACAATCACAAGAATAAAACTTGATGCATTTTCACCTTGTTGGTGTTGTGCCGAACTGGGTGGATGTGGCTTTGGGGTTCGGAGAGGAAGGCGCCATGGCTGGTGCGTGTGCAACCACGGCGACGGCGAGCTCGGATTCTGGAGGAGACCAACAGGACCGAGCATGGTCGGCATGGGTACAGATCTCACCCGGGAATGAACTCCCGTCCTCGCGCCGTGCCAATGGTGCGGTCATGGTGACGGCGAGCTCCAATTCGGGATGGGGAGGAGAACGGGCCGAGCAGGTTTTTCCACGTCCTAGCTCCACGCCATGGCCGTGACCACAGATTGCCGCCCCGGAGGAAGAAGCAGACGCGTAAAGGATGCATGCGCCAACGCTGCAAGCCTACATGGCAGCAACAACGACAGCGACATAACGGCGAAAGCTGACAAGGGGGACCCAACTTGACGCTATTAGCCTGATTTTTTGTATTGAAACATAAAGTTGAATTCGGGACGAAAAGGACCCTCTGAGTATTTGGCACGCCAACTATAGTCATCGCGGACGATATCAAGGAACTCGGGTACCGCGTTGCCTGGCCACCACAACTTTCGGGCCGCAAAATGATATTCTCCTCCTACCGGCCTGTCGCTTCACCGGCGGGGGCATCGCCACCATAAACGATGACACCGATGAAGAGGGCCACAAGATTTAAAAACTTCAGCGTGACGAGCAGGCAATCCTGAAACAACAGCAAGGAGCTTAGCAGCCGAGAAAATTTTCAGTTGGGTTCAACCGACACCAACGGGCGGCGGCAATGGTCGGTTGCCGGGATGATACGTCGTTTGTATACTCCATGCCGAGGCAAAACTTTAATTGCATATCACGATGAGTATTTGAAGAAATAGGTACTGTTTGCAGAAATTTTGTGCCACGGACAACTCAACCTGCATATTCTCAATCTACTAGAATTTCACGAGATAATGTTTCCCCGCTGGCGCGACTCCAATCAGCTCGTCCACGATGGGGACCACCTCCTCCTCGAAGGCCTATAGCCATGAAGTTCACGTGCTTCCGCGGTCAGCGACCGTCAAGATGGTAGTTGCGCTAATAAGAGCCTCATATATAAGTATATGACTGTCAATTGAGACAGAGGCACGTACTTCTTTAAGGGTATAACATGAGCGTCAACTTCATTGTAGGCTTAGTAGGTTAAGTGGCTGCGGTGATCCAGCATACCACTGCATGATGTAGTACACTATAGTCATTGACATAACACCAATGAAACACCATTCACTAGTATTACATCTCTCGGAGTGGTACAACAGAAACACAGCAGGTCCAAGACATGACTATAGGTTACAACTCGACTCTTTACAGAAGATCCAGAAAACACTCTAGGTTAAAGAGAGAGAAATAAACTTCTTACAAGGAAGAACCAGGAATAATAATTCAGAACTATCTGTGTAATAAGACTAACACGTAAACTATTTGGCTTGCAATTGCTACTAATGCAATGCTCTATAGAAGTAGGTTTTATGGCTAGAGTATCTACTCCTATCTAAACCAAGACTTTGTCTTCACTTCAGTTGATGTATATTTTGACTTCATAACTTTATTGAAGAACTTGAGATGCCGATGATGGTTTCTTGAGCAGAAATTAATGTTGAAGATTATGCACTCACGGTCTTTGGGATAATAGAAGATCCAAATTCTATAAACAGCATCATTGCTCCAATAAGAACTAATGTTTAAAGAAGCAAGATACAACGATGCATAAGTAATGTAATGCAATTTGATAAACATGAATTCCTGGACTAATCGTATCTGATCTAGGGTTTGGAGTTTGTGATGAGTTCTTAGGAATGTGTTGCACTTTTATACCAGCTTCACACATGTGCTTATTGTTACGGCTTGTGAGAGTGTGTGAAACAATATGTAAATACAACAAATATTATACAATACTAAAGCACTCAAATGGGTCATGGTATCTAAAATATTCCTTAAACAAGATTAAGAATCAATTCAAGCTTTTAAAGAAGTCTTCAAGGATCAATTTAATGTTTCTTAAAGAAAACACTTTTGAGGAAAATATTACTTTACAAAGTAAAAAGCATTTAAACTTAAAGATAATACTTTAAGGTTTTCTTATTAGCTAGGATTATTAAAGTGGAAAACATTACTACATTAAACAATCATAGCATAAGTGGTGGAGATTTACATGTTTTGAACAAGGCACCATAGTTTAGATGGTTGACTTCTTAACATTTCACAAAGTTAGAATTTAAGTATTATTACTTGAATGAGGTGGTATTTTATTAAAGTTATAAGTGAATAGAATTACTTTATTATTAATGCTTACCTTTTATAAACATAGAAAAGGCATTAGTTAAATTACTTAAAAACTTGGTCTAAACCATTGAGTAGTTTTCCCAACTTGTAAAAGAATTGGTAGTTAATCTCTTGATGATTTTAGAGATGCATCAAATCCTTTTGTTAAACAATACGCTATTGTGATGATTTTATGATGGACAAAATTAAAATACACTTAATTTTTAAACGGGAGTTTTAAGAAATACATCTTAAAATGGTTAGACCTAATTTTAATTCATCAAACATTAATTGAACTTGTTATTACATTTTTAGACTTTAAACACATAATGCTAAAGGCAATAGTAAATATTTATATATTTTTAATGAATTAAAATAAAACAAAAGAGTTACAATAAGATTTATTAGACCTTTACCTTTTATTTGACTTCAATTAAGAAAAAGGATATTTTTAATGCGTACAATTTATTTTTGTAATCATTTTGGTATATTATATGTATTTCTGTGATTTTTAAATATTAAACTATGATTTTTATAAGTTTTATCACTTTATAAATATTTAATAAATAATAATATGCATCTAAGTGATACAAAAAATCTATGGAACAATTTTGTAAATGTAGGTTTTGTTTTTCTAACATTTTTTGTATATTATTTATATTTTTCTCATTTACCAATATTAAAATATGAATTTTCAAAGTATTATTACTTATAAAATCTTTATTAAATAATAGTTATTGAAATAGTTAACACAATAATGTTTGTTAATAAAGTTAAATTACACATTTTATTTTTCTGGGCATTTTGATATATTATATACATTTTTCTTAATTATAAAACAAAAGATATTCAATTTCTAAGTTTTAATCCTTTTCTTAAATTTCTCGAAAGTATTTATATCTAAATTTATATTGATTTACTTATTTATTAAATATACAAAACCTTTTTATAACGAGACCTATTCTAGCCACACACACTGACCCGTGGGCCATTGGCCATGTTGGTAGCCACGTGGGCGTGGACCTGTCCAACTAACGACGTGGCGGGGTGGTGACTCGGATCCGACGTTGTGGTGACGTCACCTCGCCAGAGACGGTCGGAGGGCGAACGGTAGCGATGATTGGGAGAGTTCTGGTAGGCTTGGTGGAGGTGGTTCGAAAAGGAGAGCGAGGCGAACCAACTGATGGTGGCGCCGCTACGATATGGTCACCGGAATAGTGTCAACGACAAGCAACTGCGGCGGTGCTCGCCGGTCAAATGACAAACTCGTCCTATTGGCTGCCCTAGGATGCGTAGGTAATACTAATCGATGCGGATGCTTACCCTAGACATGATGGTGGACTTAGTGATGTTGATGGTGACCGGAGATAAGCGTGGCGTCGTGGATTCCGGTGAACTCTGACGGAAGGGAACGACGAAATTCGCCCTCCTCAGAGCTCCCCTTGATGATGTGCTCCTCCTAGAGGATCTACAAAGCACTACGCTTCTTCCAGGCTAATCCAACGTCATCGAGATGACCTCTAGTGACGATGGTGGTTGGCTCTAGCCGGATAGGGTTTCGGTCCTCTGCGAGAAAGAGATAGAGAGAGCGCGAGAGAGAGAGAGAGTGGATGAGGATGAGGACGGGAGTATGACATAGTGGCGTTCTTATCCCTCCCTAGCGACCGCGACACAGATCTTGGCACGGCAATGGCGGCGTTATCGCCAGCGAGCTGCTTCACCGGCCATATGCGAGGTGGACGACGACAATAGCCTGGACGAAACGTTATTTGGGTCGGGCTGGTACTGGGCCGATGCAGAGCGAGCGAGAAATTTCGGAGGGCGCACGCGGGCGGAAGTTAGGCAAAGAAGGAAATGGGTCATGGGCCACACCGGATGATTACTCTATTTCCTTTTCTTTTTCTATTTTCATTTCTATTTTAGAATATTTCTTTGAATTTGAATCCTTTTAATATTTGAAATATCCAACATTCATTGAATCAACAAGGTTTTTACATGGTTAATGTAACTAGTTGGTTGGGCATTCCTTTTTAGTATTTCACTATTCATGACTATATAAAGGATTATTTTTATTAGAATATATAAATGGGAATTAGGGTTTTAGAGATTTGTTTCTTATAATAGGATCTTATAAGAATTATTTTATTTTGACTTAATGAATATAATGTTGATGGTTTAAGATGGTTAATTATGTGTACATAATCTTATTAATACTTAGGCCCATAAATGAATTATATATATATACATATATTATAAGATTTTAATCCTTGTGGATCATGATAGGGTGATTTAAGTTTCATGGTTCTCCCTATTTAGTGATTTTACCAAATCCAATTCTACTTGGTTTGTAGAGTTTAGAAGTACCACAAAACACTTTTGCTTAGGTAATGATGAATCAATAATAATCATAGGTGGAGAAATACTAAGGCTTATTCAAATATAGGTATATGGGTTTTGAGAGGATTTAATAACTCATTTTCAATTAGAGACATGGATGATTATTAAGGCTAGACATATTGCCACCATGTTTTGTGCCTCTCAACTTAAAGTGAGTTATTGGGATTGCTTTCATGATGTGATCTTAATAATCCTATGAGTGTAGGTCTCTATTAGTGTTTAAGACAATCAGATGACAAGGCTTCCATCTATAAACACTCATCAGGTTCTCTAATTATCTCTTGGAAGCTTTAATTTTCCAAGAGGTATTTTTCAATGGTTACCTAGGAATAGGAAATGGTTTCACTATCCATTTGATTCTAGGGTTTTGAATAATGAAGTAGACATGGGTCTTGTCATTGCTTGATGTACTGTTGGTTAAGGCTTCTAAAGAATTCATATACTCACACTTCACTAAGCTTGGATTATAGCTAAGTAATTCCTTTCCTAAATATACTCTATTTCTCTCTCTTATCTTATTAACAAACATCACATCTTCCTGAATAAGACAATCATCTGGCTCCACCATACCCATCAACATATGATGACATGGTTATGCCACTTCAACATTACTCCTTCATTCTTCTCCTAGTATATATATACAACTTCCATTTATAAACTAACCTTACTGAATCCATCAAAGTAGTTAGTACTAACTTCATTCCATAAAATCCTCCATATATAAGAATTCATATACTCACACTTCACTAAGCTTGGATTATAGCTAAGGAATTCCTTTCCTAAATATACTCTATTTCTCTCTCTTATCTTATTCACAAAGATCACATCTTCCTGAATAAGACAATCATCTGGCTCCACCATACCCATCAACATATGATGACATGGTTATGCCACTTCAACATTACTCCTTCATTCTTCTCCTAGTATATATATACAACTTCCATTTATAAACTAACCTTACTGAATCCATCAAAGTAGTTAGTACTAACTTCATTCCATAAACTCCTCCATATATACCTTGCATCTACTTCTAAGGCTTGCCAGATTACACTCCTCTCTATATCACATGTGATATCAATCCTCTGGAATAGGTATGGTACTACTTTCCACAATACAAGTTTGTTCTTGTATTACCTTGGTTCAACTATTATACTTCCAACTACTCCTTCAACTTATGTTATATACTTCATCAAACTCTAGCTTAACTTTTGAGGATCAAGCTAGATGATTCAACTTACTAGGGTTTTGCCTAATGTGGTATACTCTCAACACTTCTTTCTCAACTGGTCATCTATTCTCAAATGACTTGAGAATAATGACCACCATCATATAATCATACTAAGCTTAGGCTTCTAATTGTCTGATCAACATCTATCATCAACTAAGTAGTAGACTTGTACTAGTCTCTCTATAGGCTTATCTTATTAAGAAATCTTACTCTAAGCTTATATCTTCTTGGCTTAACAAGGTTATCACTTGATTCTCTAACACTATTAGCTTTCGTACAGCTCCATGATCACTAGTTACTTCTTGGGTTTAGATACTCCTTCTAGTTAACTCATGTGCGAGTTAACTCCTCCAACATCAAATGGTTTGATCACCACTAAGGATCTCATTACATTGATGATGGCATACTTCGCCATGTGTAGTTCCTTCTTCTTATTAATTTACTTAATATCTTTGGGAAGGTCAATATAATAGGTCAAAGCTAAGAGTCAACAAGTTCTAGGTCGGGAATTGATCACTCAATATTGATGATCAATTGACACCAGGCCTTAACTATTTAGGAATGTGATGACCCAAGATATCTCGAGCTCGTTGGGGAACCCCAAGAGGAAGGTATGATGAGCACAGCAACAAGTTTTCCTTCAATTATGAAACCAAGGTTTACGCGAACCAGTAGGAGCAAGGAAACACCCCAAAGGTGTTGCTAGCTGAACTTTGGCAGGGCGCACTACCGGTGCCGGCAGCAACATGGAGACCTACACAACCACAGAACTTTGCCCCCAACTTACAGTGAGGTTGTCCATCTCACCAGTTTTGTTGAAAACAAAGGATTAAACGTATTGTGTGGAAGAAAGTAATTGTTTGCAGAAAGTAAACAGAAAGCAGTAAACAGTTGTAGATTGATGGTAAAAGAAAGGACCGGGGTCCATAGTTCACTAGTGGTAGCTCTCCTTAAGATAGATGACATGTTGGGTGAACAAATTACAGTGGGGCAATTGACAAACATCGAGAAAGCATACATGCATATACTACTCATCTTGACTCCTTTGAGACTTGATTGGGCATTACAACATTATACATAGACCATAATCCAACTGCATCTATGACTAATAATCCACCTTCAGGTTATCATCCGAACCCCCTCTAGTATTAAGTTGCAAGCAACAGATAATTGCATTACGCATTCATGTAAAGTAAACAATATGACTGTTCTATGAACAAAGGATTGTTGTTTTCTCCCTAGTAGCAACAACACATCTAGTACCTTAGAGATTTCTGTCACTTCCTCAGATTACTAGAGGCATGAACCCACTATCGAGCATAAATATTAACTCTTGGAGTTGCTACCATCTACTTGGCCAAGATAGCTACTAACAACGAAAAGCATGCAAGATCACAAATAACAAAGACATGATAGAATCAATAATCAATCTGAAATAGCATCTCAATATCCATCGGATCCCCGCAAACACACCATGTAGGAATTGGAAATAGATGATCTTGATCATGAACGGAGCTCACAAGATCTAGACATGATAGCACAAATGAGGAGAACCAGCCATCTAGCTACTACATGGACCCGTAGTCTAAGGATGAACTACTCACGCATCACACTGGAGGCTTGCATGGTGATGAAGAAGGCCTCCAGGGTGAATTCTCCCCTCCGGCAGGGTGCCGGGAAGAGCTTCAGATCTCTCCCGATCTTGGGATGGAGATGACGGCGGCTATAGACTCTTTTGTGGAATTTTAATCGGGTACTTAGGGTTTTTGTATTAGAGGCGATATATAGGCGAAAGGGGAGGCCGAGGGGGTGCCAGAGGCGGCTAGACCACCCCCTGGCGCGGGCCAGGCTGGGCCGCGCGGCCAGGTGGTGTGGTGTGGCGGCCCCTAGCCCCTCTCCGTCTCGTATTTTTGCTCCTTGTGTCCCTCGGTAAAAAACTAACTTTGGCTTTTGTCCTGTCCAATTCCGAGAATATTCATTTCTGACTTTCCTGGAACCAAAAACTGTACAAAACAGGCAGCTGTCATTGTGGCTCTTGTTAATAGGTTAGTCCAAGAAAGTGTATAGAAAGTACTCCAAAGTGTGGACAAAACATAAGAAAGTAGATAAAACCAAGCATGGAACATCAAAAATTATGGATACGTTAGCAACGTATCAGAATATCATATGTTAATATGACAACAAGGGCATGTGATGAATGGTCTTGGTTTGACTTCCCTTTTCTACTCTATTTGTGATAAGATTTAATTTTTATGAACTACCATGATACCCATGGTAGGAATAACTATGGCAAGCAAATATATCAAGATTTAGTTATGAGTTTCTTTTACTTAAGTCATATACTTAACTTGGTATTCAGGGTTTGTTGTAGGTAATACCTTGATATCATCTTTAGAATATTAAGTATTCATCCTTGAGTTGTTGCATGGAATACCATGAAATGATCTCTAGAAGATCAAGTACTCCCTATTAAGTAGGGTGTTGTGACTTAGTTTTATTACATTTGACCTACCCTTAGATCAAATTATATTACCCAAATATAAGGTTTTAGCAATGGTCATATTGAAACTTATCACAGTCAACTGGATGATCTACTTCAGTTCCACCAAGTTAAGAGAAGCTTCAATCTCTTTGACAAGTTTTATTTAAAAGCGCAAAAATTATCTGGATTTTCTATGCATGAATGCAATGTACACACCTGTGTTCAGCTTATTTCTAAGCTCTAATGCTGGGGTGTTATAGACTCTCCCTCTTAAAATAAACTTCGTCTCTGAAGTTCGTATTCTCTTGTGTTTCAGAATGAGGTGTTGACTAGTATTGATCACAACATTTCTTAACTCCATTGTGATCACCAATAGGGATAACTGCAGTATCCCGTATCTAGAGCTTTTTCCTTGAATTCTCTTCATCCTTGGCAATATCCACTATCGGTTCTAATCCATCCTATGGTTTCTTTTACCATATCTCTTTGGGATTATGCTCCTACAGTCCTATTTATAATTGGTTGTGGACCCATTTTGTCTCTTTCAATAAGGTTTCCCTACTACTATACACTACACTTTTTTTAGCAGGATCTACTCCTTCTTAAGGATAACTTATGAGTTGTTTCTCCTAAAACTAGTCCACTAGGTTTAATCTATTATATCTCCTTTGATCTTTCATGCGGACATACTCTCGGAAATACTTTATAATGAGGGCTTCTTATAACCTTATGAGAATAAGTCTTAACCTCATCATAACTTTGTACTTCTTCTCCAACCTTTAGTTAGAAAATTTGACAACAACACTTCAGTGTTTATTGTTTACTCTCCCCCTTGGGTATTCCTAATAGTCTCTAATCTACACGTATAATATCCATTAACTCGATAGTAAGGATACTGGTCTCTATCTAGATCATACTTTACCTCTATAAGGCCTCACGAAAGAATTTGCGGTACACCCACACAATTGTGGATCTCCAAAATGAATCTTCCAATGTTACTTGTCTTACTTTTAATCTTCTAGATAGTACTTTTAACCGGCAAATCCGATGTCGCGAAAATGTCTCAAAAGTCGTTGCTTTTAATTTTTATACTTCTTTATGTCTTTCCTAACTTAGGCCAAGTTTTATGATCTTTAAATCATACCAAGATGATCTAATTAGCTAAACCGCCAGGATACCAGCTACGGATACCAGCGGCGGATCCTCCTTGGTATATGGATTACCCTACGGTTTCCTACTTCTTACTGGCATTCTCTCTGAATTGTCAGAGCTTGAATACCACCCTTGATCCAAGACTTCTTCTTTGCACTGATTCATGGTACTTCCATGATCTAGGTACAACTACTTCATTAGATTCTGAGTAACATCACCTATCTTGAGTGAACTTAAATTCATTCCTTCATGTTGCTGCACACCTTTTTTGCATTAATATTCCTTCTTATTACCAGCTCATAGTGAGTTGGGATTGATCCACCCTTCAAAATAGTGTTGATACTCCTTATATTTGGCTTCCTTCTTCCTGCAAGTCTTCGTCTTGATCTTTGGAACTCGTCACTCCCTTACACGAATTCCCTTCTCTATCTAGGTCTATAACATCAAGTAATAACTTGCTGATGCAACATGCATTTGCACATCAATTCAAACTTCATGCACTGATCTAGTCAATCAAGAAAATCCAAGAAAAACCAAAAAATCAAAATGTGGTACATATAACACACATCATTCTAAGCCCTAAATATAATAGTTGAGTATAATACCTCTAGAATTCAGGCTTAGCTGTGTAGTATATGACACCTCCTAGTATAGGTTCACTTCGTGATACTTAGGACTTAGGGGTTAAACTACTCTTTGTCTCAATATTTACCCAAATTGCTCAATTACAATTGGATAATTTTGAGCAAAGTGATCTCACTTTGGTTCTGACTAACCACTTACCTTTCCTTTAGGACTACTAAGGACTACCAATTTTCTATTCTATCATAAACTATCCTCACATGATCTCTCAAAACTACTAACAAAATTACAGTTACTACCTTAATCCAAAAACCATCATAATGTTATGATACCCATGACTTCTATCATAGACCTACATTGTTCTTTACTTACTATTGTTACAAGATTATTTACTAAGTACTTGTCCTAATTACACACTTATCATGGTCTCAAAGCTATTCTCACCATGAACTTTTTAAGATTTACCTAGTCATCATGATTAAAGAGCTAATCTCTCCATGACGACTCTTCTTCTTAGCTTACTATTAATGATTCTTAACAAAATTCTACTACATCACATGGAATTCTCAAGTGAATGCCACATGATTTACTTCCAATTGTATCTATACATACTCTAATGGTATACCTTATGTGGTATAATGGTATTAACTAGTGGTAAGATTCTGCTACTTCACAGGGATTCTAAATATAGACTCCATCACTAATATTACTGCACATGATATCCTAATCTTAGACGTAATCTTCTTTGATATTTTACTTACGTAAGATATCTTAGTGGCATTATACCTATTTAGAGCTACTCTAAATGACAATTATCTAGAGAAGATAGATAACTAATCCTTAAGAAAGATGACAAAACATCCAACTTAAGTGTGACAAGGTTATCCTCAAGTGAATATCCATCACAAGTCTTGATTTAGATAAGATGGATCCTATAGTCACTATCCAACCTACAGATCTTCCTAAAAGGGTTTTAATCCTAAGGTCAAAGCATATGCTCTAATACCAGCTGCGGTGACCCAGCATACCACTGCATGATGTAGTACACTTTAGTCTTTGACATAACACCAATGGAACACCGTTCACTAGTATTACATCCCTTAGAGTGGTACAACAGAAACACATCAGGTCCAAGACATGACTATAGGTTACAACTCAACTCTTTACAGAAGATCTAGAGAACACTCTAGGTTAAAGAGAGAGAAAGAAACTTCTTACAAGGAAGAACCAGAAATAATAATTCAGAACTATCTATCTCAAGACTAACACCTAACTATTTGGCTTGCAATTTCTACTAATGCAATGCTCTATAGAAGTAGGTTTTATGGCTAGAGTATCTACTCCTATCTAAACCGAGACTTTGTCTTCACTTCGGCTGATGTATATTTTGACTTCATAGACTTTATTGAAGAACTTGAGATGCCGATGATGGTTTCTTGAGCATAAATTGATGTTCACGTTGTCTTCAATGGCTTAGAACCTAGCAAGGGTTAAGAAGGTACAGTTGAGTACAAGCGTACTCAGCAAGTTCACTCAAAAGGAGTGTATGATGCACTATCTCTACAGCCACAGACCAAATGTCGTAGGCAATGCAGGTTTTCGTAAACATTTCTTCAAAGGTTGCTTTTATTCTGAAAACTATGTCTCACAGCCTTCACACGTTGACCAGAACCTTTATGGGGTTCCTTTCCTGCCGTGTTCGTAGCTCCTTCCCGGAACAGGGAGTAACATGTCACAATTCTTACACTCTGCAGAGGTGCGTCACTTTTCCCACAAGAGACCTTAAGCTTTGTTGCATGGCCGGGAGTATGTCCCCGTTCAAACTTCCATGGTTTGAGACCCAACCTAAGATCCAGGCCAATCACTACCCCCTTCACGACCACACATGTCCCCTTGGTGGACGCCATGCCCACATCTTGAATTACTGCAATGGTTAGTACAGACCGTCAGATTCCAGAACTATCATGGGACGTTGAGGGCTCCCACCCATATGCTGCATATCCTCTACAAATTACCAATAAATGCATGCTACAAGGATAACAGCCACGACCTGGCCATCCGGATGCATGCGAGAGGAAGAAGATACAGCTGACTTCTCCATCCCATTCCAAATATCATGGTTGACGCGTAATATACGGCGCTAGAATCACTGGCGACATTGGTTGTTAAGTCCTAGGTATTATGTTCCTTTACCACTAGAACTGTATCAATAGATTATTACCACTTGGTAAATAATCCATAATCATATTATTATGAAAATAGTATTTTCTGCCCTTTTTGAAATGCAGGTGATGACAACATTTGAGTTACAAGCATTTGATAGAAAATAATCAAAGGACATGAGCAAGTTGTGAACTTGCATTTTGTGATTGCAAGATTATGCACGCACGGTCTTCGGGATAATAGAAGATCCAAATTCTGTAAACAGCATCATTGGTACGGTAAGGACTAATGTTTAAAGAAGCAAGATGCAACGATGCATAAGTAATGTAATGCAATTTGATAAACGCGAATCCCCGGAATAATCGATCTGATCTAGGGTTTGGAGTTTGTGATGAGTTCTTAGGAATGTGTTGCACTTTTATACCAGCTTCACACATGTGCTTCTTGTTACGTCTTGTGACAGTGTGTGAAACAATATGTAAATACAACAAATATTATGCAATACTAAAGCACTCAAATGGGTCATGGTATCTAAAATATTCCTTAAACAAGATTAAGAATCAATTCGAGCTTTTAAAGAAGTGTTCAAGGATCACTTTGAATTTTTCTTAAAGGAAAAACTTTTGAGGAAAATATTACTTTACAAAGTAAAAATCATTTAAACTTAAAGCCAATACTTTAAGGTTTTCTTATTAGCTAGGATTATTAAAGAGGAAAACATTACTACATTAAACAATCATAGCATAAGTGGTGGAGATTTACATGTTTTGAACAAGGCACCATAGTTTAGATGGTTGACTTCTTAACATTTCACAAAGTTAGAATTTAAGTATTATTACTTGAATGAGGTGGTATTTTATTAAAGTTATAAGTGAATAGAATTACTTTATTATTAATGCTTACCTTTTATAAACATAGAAAAGGCATTAGTTAAATTACTTAAAAACTTGGTCTAAACCATTGAGTAGTTTTCCCAACTTGTAAAAGAATTGGTAGTTAATCTCTTGATGATTTTAGAGATGCATCAAATCCTTTTGTTAAACAATACGCTATTGTGATGATTTTATGATGGACAAAATTAAAATACACTTAATTTTTAAACGGGAGTTTTAAGAAATACATCTTAAAATGGTTAGACCTAATTTTAATTCATCAAACATTAATTGAACTTGTTATTACATTTTTAGACTTTAAACACATAATGCTAAAGGCAATAGTAAATATTTATATATTTTTAATGAATTAAAATAAAACAAAAGAGTTACAATAAGATTTATTAGACCTTTACCTTTTATTTGACTTCAATTAAGAAAAAGGATATTTTTAATGCGTACAATTTATTTTTGTAATCATTTTGGTATATTATATGTATTTCTGTGATTTTTAAATATTAAACTATGATTTTTATAAGTTTTATCACTTTATAAATATTTAATAAATAATAATATGCATCTAAGTGATACAAAAAATCTATGGAACAATTTTGTAAATGTAGGTTTTGTTTTTCTAACATTTTTGTATATTATTTATATTTTTCTCATTTACCAATATTAAAATATGAATTTTCAAAGTATTATTACTTATAAAATCTTTATTAAATAATAGTTATTGAAATAGTTAACACAATAATGTTTGTTAATAAAGTTAAATTACACATTTTATTTTTCTGGGCATTTTGATATATTATATACATTTTTCTTAATTATAAAACAAAAGATATTCAATTTCTAAGTTTTAATCCTTTTCTTAAATTTCTCGAAAGTATTTATATCTAAATTTATATTGATTTACTTATTTATTAAATATACAAAACCTTTTTATAACGAGACCTATTCTAGCCACACACACTGACCCGTGGGCCATTGGCCATGTTGGTAGCCACGTGGGCGTGGACCTGTCCAACTAACGACGTGGCGGGGTGGTGACTCGGATCCGACGTTGTGGTGACGTCACCTCGCCAGAGACGGTCGGAGGGCGAACGGTAGCGATGATTGGGAGAGTTCTGGTAGGCTTGGTGGAGGTGGTTCGAAAAGGAGAGCGAGGCGAACCAACTGATGGTGGCGCCGCTACGATATGGTCACCGGAATAGTGTCAACGACAAGCAACTGCGGCGGTGCTCGCCGGTCAAATGACAAACTCGTCCTATTGGCTGCCCTAGGATGCGTAGGTAATACTAATCGATGCGGATGCTTACCCTAGACATGATGGTGGACTTAGTGATGTTGATGGTGACCGGAGATAAGCGTGGCGTCGTGGATTCCGGTGAACTCTGACGGAAGGGAACGACGAAATTCGCCCTCCTCAGAGCTCCCCTTGATGATGTGCTCCTCCTAGAGGATCTACAAAGCACTACGCTTCTTCCAGGCTAATCCAACGTCATCGAGATGACCTCTAGTGACGATGGTGGTTGGCTCTAGCCGGATAGGGTTTCGGTCCTCTGCGAGAAAGAGATAGAGAGAGCGCGAGAGAGAGAGAGAGTGGATGAGGATGAGGACGGGAGTATGACATAGTGGCGTTCTTATCCCTCCCTAGCGACCGCGACACAGATCTTGGCACGGCAATGGCGGCGTTATCGCCAGCGAGCTGCTTCACCGGCCATATGCGAGGTGGACGACGACAATAGCCTGGACGAAACGTTATTTGGGTCGGGCTGGTACTGGGCCGATGCAGAGCGAGCGAGAAATTTCGGAGGGCGCACGCGGGCGGAAGTTAGGCAAAGAAGGAAATGGGTCATGGGCCACACCGGATGATTACTCTATTTCCTTTTCTTTTTCTATTTTCATTTCTATTTTAGAATATTTCTTTGAATTTGAATCCTTTTAATATTTGAAATATCCAACATTCATTGAATCAACAAGGTTTTTACATGGTTAATGTAACTAGTTGGTTGGGCATTCCTTTTTAGTATTTCACTATTCATGACTATATAAAGGATTATTTTTATTAGAATATATAAATGGGAATTAGGGTTTTAGAGATTTGTTTCTTATAATAGGATCTTATAAGAATTATTTTATTTTGACTTAATGAATATAATGTTGATGGTTTAAGATGGTTAATTATGTGTACATAATCTTATTAATACTTAGGCCCATAAATGAATTATATATATATACATATATTATAAGATTTTAATCCTTGTGGATCATGATAGGGTGATTTAAGTTTCATGGTTCTCCCTATTTAGTGATTTTACCAAATCCAATTCTACTTGGTTTGTAGAGTTTAGAAGTACCACAAAACACTTTTGCTTAGGTAATGATGAATCAATAATAATCATAGGTGGAGAAATACTAAGGCTTATTCAAATATAGGTATATGGGTTTTGAGAGGATTTAATAACTCATTTTCAATTAGAGACATGGATGATTATTAAGGCTAGACATATTGCCACCATGTTTTGTGCCTCTCAACTTAAAGTGAGTTATTGGGATTGCTTTCATGATGTGATCTTAATAATCCTATGAGTGTAGGTCTCTATTAGTGTTTAAGACAATCAGATGACAAGGCTTCCATCTATAAACACTCATCAGGTTCTCTAATTATCTCTTGGAAGCTTTAATTTTCCAAGAGGTATTTTTCAATGGTTACCTAGGAATAGGAAATGGTTTCACTATCCATTTGATTCTAGGGTTTTGAATAATGAAGTAGACATGGGTCTTGTCATTGCTTGATGTACTGTTGGTTAAGGCTTCTAAAGAATTCATATACTCACACTTCACTAAGCTTGGATTATAGCTAAGTAATTCCTTTCCTAAATATACTCTATTTCTCTCTCTTATCTTATTAACAAACATCACATCTTCCTGAATAAGACAATCATCTGGCTCCACCATACCCATCAACATATGATGACATGGTTATGCCACTTCAACATTACTCCTTCATTCTTCTCCTAGTATATATATACAACTTCCATTTATAAACTAACCTTACTGAATCCATCAAAGTAGTTAGTACTAACTTCATTCCATAAAATCCTCCATATATAAGAATTCATATACTCACACTTCACTAAGCTTGGATTATAGCTAAGGAATTCCTTTCCTAAATATACTCTATTTCTCTCTCTTATCTTATTCACAAAGATCACATCTTCCTGAATAAGACAATCATCTGGCTCCACCATACCCATCAACATATGATGACATGGTTATGCCACTTCAACATTACTCCTTCATTCTTCTCCTAGTATATATATACAACTTCCATTTATAAACTAACCTTACTGAATCCATCAAAGTAGTTAGTACTAACTTCATTCCATAAACTCCTCCATATATACCTTGCATCTACTTCTAAGGCTTGCCAGATTACACTCCTCTCTATATCACATGTGATATCAATCCTCTGGAATAGGTATGGTACTACTTTCCACAATACAAGTTTGTTCTTGTATTACCTTGGTTCAACTATTATACTTCCAACTACTCCTTCAACTTATGTTATATACTTCATCAAACTCTAGCTTAACTTTTGAGGATCAAGCTAGATGATTCAACTTACTAGGGTTTTGCCTAATGTGGTATACTCTCAACACTTCTTTCTCAACTGGTCATCTATTCTCAAATGACTTGAGAATAATGACCACCATCATATAATCATACTAAGCTTAGGCTTCTAATTGTCTGATCAACATCTATCATCAACTAAGTAGTAGACTTGTACTAGTCTCTCTATAGGCTTATCTTATTAAGAAATCTTACTCTAAGCTTATATCTTCTTGGCTTAACAAGGTTATCACTTGATTCTCTAACACTATTAGCTTTCGTACAGCTCCATGATCACTAGTTACTTCTTGGGTTTAGATACTCCTTCTAGTTAACTCATGTGCGAGTTAACTCCTCCAACATCAAATGGTTTGATCACCACTAAGGATCTCATTACATTGATGATGGCATACTTCGCCATGTGTAGTTCCTTCTTCTTATTAATTTACTTAATATCTTTGGGAAGGTCAATATAATAGGTCAAAGCTAAGAGTCAACAAGTTCTAGGTCGGGAATTGATCACTCAATATTGATGATCAATTGACACCAGGCCTTAACTATTTAGGAATGTGATGACCCAAGATATCTCGAGCTCGTTGGGGAACCCCAAGAGGAAGGTATGATGAGCACAGCAACAAGTTTTCCTTCAATTATGAAACCAAGGTTTACGCGAACCAGTAGGAGCAAGGAAACACCCCAAAGGTGTTGCTAGCTGAACTTTGGCAGGGCGCACTACCGGTGCCGGCAGCAACATGGAGACCTACACAACCACAGAACTTTGCCCCCAACTTACAGTGAGGTTGTCCATCTCACCAGTTTTGTTGAAAACAAAGGATTAAACGTATTGTGTGGAAGAAAGTAATTGTTTGCAGAAAGTAAACAGAAAGCAGTAAACAGTTGTAGATTGATGGTAAAAGAAAGGACCGGGGTCCATAGTTCACTAGTGGTAGCTCTCCTTAAGATAGATGACATGTTGGGTGAACAAATTACAGTGGGGCAATTGACAAACATCGAGAAAGCATACATGCATATACTACTCATCTTGACTCCTTTGAGACTTGATTGGGCATTACAACATTATACATAGACCATAATCCAACTGCATCTATGACTAATAATCCACCTTCAGGTTATCATCCGAACCCCCTCTAGTATTAAGTTGCAAGCAACAGATAATTGCATTACGCATTCATGTAAAGTAAACAATATGACTGTTCTATGAACAAAGGATTGTTGTTTTCTCCCTAGTAGCAACAACACATCTAGTACCTTAGAGATTTCTGTCACTTCCTCAGATTACTAGAGGCATGAACCCACTATCGAGCATAAATATTAACTCTTGGAGTTGCTACCATCTACTTGGCCAAGATAGCTACTAACAACGAAAAGCATGCAAGATCACAAATAACAAAGACATGATAGAATCAATAATCAATCTGAAATAGCATCTCAATATCCATCGGATCCCCGCAAACACACCATGTAGGAATTGGAAATAGATGATCTTGATCATGAACGGAGCTCACAAGATCTAGACATGATAGCACAAATGAGGAGAACCAGCCATCTAGCTACTACATGGACCCGTAGTCTAAGGATGAACTACTCACGCATCACACTGGAGGCTTGCATGGTGATGAAGAAGGCCTCCAGGGTGAATTCTCCCCTCCGGCAGGGTGCCGGGAAGAGCTTCAGATCTCTCCCGATCTTGGGATGGAGATGACGGCGGCTATAGACTCTTTTGTGGAATTTTAATCGGGTACTTAGGGTTTTTGTATTAGAGGCGATATATAGGCGAAAGGGGAGGCCGAGGGGGTGCCAGAGGCGGCTAGACCACCCCCTGGCGCGGGCCAGGCTGGGCCGCGCGGCCAGGTGGTGTGGTGTGGCGGCCCCTAGCCCCTCTCCGTCTCGTATTTTGCTCCTTGTGTCCCTCGGTAAAAAACTAACTTTGGCTTTTGTCCTGTCCAATTCCGAGAATATTCATTTCTGACTTTCCTGGAACCAAAAACTGTACAAAACAGGCAGCTGTCATTGTGGCTCTTGTTAATAGGTTAGTCCAAGAAAGTGTATAGAAAGTACTCCAAAGTGTGGACAAAACATAAGAAAGTAGATAAAACCAAGCATGGAACATCAAAAATTATGGATACGTTAGCAACGTATCAGAATATCATATGTTAATATGACAACAAGGGCATGTGATGAATGGTCTTGGTTTGACTTCCCTTTTCTACTCTATTTGTGATAAGATTTAATTTTTATGAACTACCATGATACCCATGGTAGGAATAACTATGGCAAGCAAATATATCAAGATTTAGTTATGAGTTTCTTTTACTTAAGTCATATACTTAACTTGGTATTCAGGGTTTGTTGTAGGTAATACCTTGATATCATCTTTAGAATATTAAGTATTCATCCTTGAGTTGTTGCATGGAATACCATGAAATGATCTCTAGAAGATCAAGTACTCCCTATTAAGTAGGGTGTTGTGACTTAGTTTTATTACATTTGACCTACCCTTAGATCAAATTATATTACCCAAATATAAGGTTTTAGCAATGGTCATATTGAAACTTATCACAGTCAACTGGATGATCTACTTCAGTTCCACCAAGTTAAGAGAAGCTTCAATCTCTTTGACAAGTTTTATTTAAAAGCGCAAAAATTATCTGGATTTTCTATGCATGAATGCAATGTACACACCTGTGTTCAGCTTATTTCTAAGCTCTAATGCTGGGGTGTTATAGACTCTCCCTCTTAAAATAAACTTCGTCTCTGAAGTTCGTATTCTCTTGTGTTTCAGAATGAGGTGTTGACTAGTATTGATCACAACATTTCTTAACTCCATTGTGATCACCAATAGGGATAACTGCAGTATCCCGTATCTAGAGCTTTTTCCTTGAATTCTCTTCATCCTTGGCAATATCCACTATCGGTTCTAATCCATCCTATGGTTTCTTTTACCATATCTCTTTGGGATTATGCTCCTACAGTCCTATTTATAATTGGTTGTGGACCCATTTTGTCTCTTTCAATAAGGTTTCCCTACTACTATACACTACACTTTTTTTAGCAGGATCTACTCCTTCTTAAGGATAACTTATGAGTTGTTTCTCCTAAAACTAGTCCACTAGGTTTAATCTATTATATCTCCTTTGATCTTTCATGCGGACATACTCTCGGAAATACTTTATAATGAGGGCTTCTTATAACCTTATGAGAATAAGTCTTAACCTCATCATAACTTTGTACTTCTTCTCCAACCTTTAGTTAGAAAATTTGACAACAACACTTCAGTGTTTATTGTTTACTCTCCCCCTTGGGTATTCCTAATAGTCTCTAATCTACACGTATAATATCCATTAACTCGATAGTAAGGATACTGGTCTCTATCTAGATCATACTTTACCTCTATAAGGCCTCACGAAAGAATTTGCGGTACACCCACACAATTGTGGATCTCCAAAATGAATCTTCCAATGTTACTTGTCTTACTTTTAATCTTCTAGATAGTACTTTTAACCGGCAAATCCGATGTCGCGAAAATGTCTCAAAAGTCGTTGCTTTTAATTTTTATACTTCTTTATGTCTTTCCTAACTTAGGCCAAGTTTTATGATCTTTAAATCATACCAAGATGATCTAATTAGCTAAACCGCCAGGATACCAGCTACGGATACCAGCGGCGGATCCTCCTTGGTATATGGATTACCCTACGGTTTCCTACTTCTTACTGGCATTCTCTCTGAATTGTCAGAGCTTGAATACCACCCTTGATCCAAGACTTCTTCTTTGCACTGATTCATGGTACTTCCATGATCTAGGTACAACTACTTCATTAGATTCTGAGTAACATCACCTATCTTGAGTGAACTTAAATTCATTCCTTCATGTTGCTGCACACCTTTTTTGCATTAATATTCCTTCTTATTACCAGCTCATAGTGAGTTGGGATTGATCCACCCTTCAAAATAGTGTTGATACTCCTTATATTTGGCTTCCTTCTTCCTGCAAGTCTTCGTCTTGATCTTTGGAACTCGTCACTCCCTTACACGAATTCCCTTCTCTATCTAGGTCTATAACATCAAGTAATAACTTGCTGATGCAACATGCATTTGCACATCAATTCAAACTTCATGCACTGATCTAGTCAATCAAGAAAATCCAAGAAAAACCAAAAAATCAAAATGTGGTACATATAACACACATCATTCTAAGCCCTAAATATAATAGTTGAGTATAATACCTCTAGAATTCAGGCTTAGCTGTGTAGTATATGACACCTCCTAGTATAGGTTCACTTCGTGATACTTAGGACTTAGGGGTTAAACTACTCTTTGTCTCAATATTTACCCAAATTGCTCAATTACAATTGGATAATTTTGAGCAAAGTGATCTCACTTTGGTTCTGACTAACCACTTACCTTTCCTTTAGGACTACTAAGGACTACCAATTTTCTATTCTATCATAAACTATCCTCACATGATCTCTCAAAACTACTAACAAAATTACAGTTACTACCTTAATCCAAAAACCATCATAATGTTATGATACCCATGACTTCTATCATAGACCTACATTGTTCTTTACTTACTATTGTTACAAGATTATTTACTAAGTACTTGTCCTAATTACACACTTATCATGGTCTCAAAGCTATTCTCACCATGAACTTTTTAAGATTTACCTAGTCATCATGATTAAAGAGCTAATCTCTCCATGACGACTCTTCTTCTTAGCTTACTATTAATGATTCTTAACAAAATTCTACTACATCACATGGAATTCTCAAGTGAATGCCACATGATTTACTTCCAATTGTATCTATACATACTCTAATGGTATACCTTATGTGGTATAATGGTATTAACTAGTGGTAAGATTCTGCTACTTCACAGGGATTCTAAATATAGACTCCATCACTAATATTACTGCACATGATATCCTAATCTTAGACGTAATCTTCTTTGATATTTTACTTACGTAAGATATCTTAGTGGCATTATACCTATTTAGAGCTACTCTAAATGACAATTATCTAGAGAAGATAGATAACTAATCCTTAAGAAAGATGACAAAACATCCAACTTAAGTGTGACAAGGTTATCCTCAAGTGAATATCCATCACAAGTCTTGATTTAGATAAGATGGATCCTATAGTCACTATCCAACCTACAGATCTTCCTAAAAGGGTTTTAATCCTAAGGTCAAAGCATATGCTCTAATACCAGCTGCGGTGACCCAGCATACCACTGCATGATGTAGTACACTTTAGTCTTTGACATAACACCAATGGAACACCGTTCACTAGTATTACATCCCTTAGAGTGGTACAACAGAAACACATCAGGTCCAAGACATGACTATAGGTTACAACTCAACTCTTTACAGAAGATCTAGAGAACACTCTAGGTTAAAGAGAGAGAAAGAAACTTCTTACAAGGAAGAACCAGAAATAATAATTCAGAACTATCTATCTCAAGACTAACACCTAACTATTTGGCTTGCAATTTCTACTAATGCAATGCTCTATAGAAGTAGGTTTTATGGCTAGAGTATCTACTCCTATCTAAACCGAGACTTTGTCTTCACTTCGGCTGATGTATATTTTGACTTCATAGACTTTATTGAAGAACTTGAGATGCCGATGATGGTTTCTTGAGCATAAATTGATGTTCACGTTGTCTTCAATGGCTTAGAACCTAGCAAGGGTTAAGAAGGTACAGTTGAGTACAAGCGTACTTAGCAAGTTCACTCAAAAGGAGTGTATGATGCACTATCTCTACAGCCACAGACCAAATGTCGTAGGCAATGCAGGTTTTCGTAAACATTTCTTCAAAGGTTGCTTTTATTCTGAAAACTATGTCTCACAGCCTTCACACGTTGACCAGAACCTTTATGGGGTTCCTTTCCTGCCGTGTTCGTAGCTCCTTCCCGGAACAGGGAGTAACATGTCACAATTCTTACACTCTGCAGAGGTGCGTCACTTTTCCCACAAGAGACCTTAAGCTTTGTTGCATGGCCGGGAGTATGTCCCCGTTCAAACTTCCATGGTTTGAGACCCAACCTAAGATCCAGGCCAATCACTACCCCCTTCACGACCACACATGTCCCCTTGGTGGACGCCATGCCCACATCTTGAATTACTGCAATGGTTAGTACAGACCGTCAGATTCCAGAACTATCATGGGACGTTGAGGGCTCCCACCCATATGCTGCATATCCTCTACAAATTACCAATAAATGCATGCTACAAGGATAACAGCCACGACCTGGCCATCCGGATGCATGCGAGAGGAAGAAGATACAGCTGACTTCTCCATCCCATTCCAAATATCATGGTTGACGCGTAATATACGGCGCTAGAATCACTGGCGACATTGGTTGTTAAGTCCTAGGTATTATGTTCCTTTACCACTAGAACTGTATCAATAGATTATTACCACTTGGTAAATAATCCATAATCATATTATTATGAAAATAGTATTTTCTGCCCTTTTTGAAATGCAGGTGATGACAACATTTGAGTTACAAGCATTTGATAGAAAATAATCAAAGGACATGAGCAAGTTGTGAACTTGCATTTTGTGATTGCAAGATTATGCACGCACGGTCTTCGGGATAATAGAAGATCCAAATTCTGTAAACAGCATCATTGGTACGGTAAGGACTAATGTTTAAAGAAGCAAGATGCAACGATGCATAAGTAATGTAATGCAATTTGATAAACGCGAATCCCCGGAATAATCGATCTGATCTAGGGTTTGGAGTTTGTGATGAGTTCTTAGGAATGTGTTGCACTTTTATACCAGCTTCACACATGTGCTTCTTGTTACGTCTTGTGACAGTGTGTGAAACAATATGTAAATACAACAAATATTATGCAATACTAAAGCACTCAAATGGGTCATGGTATCTAAAATATTCCTTAAACAAGATTAAGAATCAATTCGAGCTTTTAAAGAAGTGTTCAAGGATCACTTTGAATTTTTCTTAAAGGAAAAACTTTTGAGGAAAATATTACTTTACAAAGTAAAAATCATTTAAACTTAAAGCCAATACTTTAAGGTTTTCTTATTAGCTAGGATTATTAAAGAGGAAAACATTACTACATTAAACAATCATAGCATAAGTGGTGGAGATTTACATGTTTTGAACAAGGCACCATAGTGTAGATGGTTGACTTCTTAACATTCCACAAAGTTAGAATTTAAGTATTATTACTTGAATGAGGTGGTATTTTATTAAATTTATAAGTGAATAGAATTACTTTATTATTAATGCTTACCTTTTATAAACATAGAAAGGGCATTACATAAATTACTTAAAAACTTGGTCTAAACCATTGAGTAATTTTTGCAACTTGTAAAAGAATTGGTAGTTAATCTCTTGATGATTTTAGAGATGCATCAAATCCTTTTGTTAAACAATATGCTATTGTGATGATTTTATAATGGACAAAATTAGAATACACTTAATTTTTAAATGGTAGTTTTAAGAAATACATCTTAAAATGGTTAGACCTAATTTTAATTCATCAAACATTAATTGAACTTGTTATTACATTTTTAGACTTTAAACACATAATTCTAAAGGCAATAGTAAATACTTATATATTTTTAATGAATTAAAATAAAGGAAAAGAGTTACAATAAGATTTATTAGACCTTTACCTTTTATTTGACTTCAATGAAGAAAGAGGATATTTGTAATCTGTAGAATTTATTTTTGTGATCATTTTGGTATATTATATGTATTTTTGTGATTTTTAAATATTAAACTATGATTTTTATAAGTTTTATCACTTTATAAATACTTAATAAATAATAATATTCATCTAAGTGATACCAAAAATCTACGGAACAATTTTGTTAATGTAGATTTTGTTTTCCTAAGAATTTTGGTATATTATTTATATTTTTCTCATTTACCAATATTAAAATATGAATTTTCAAAGTATTATAACTTATAAAATCTTTATTAAATAATAATTATTTAAATAGTTAACACAATAATGTTTGTTAATAAAGTTAAATTATAGATTTTATTTTAATAAGCATTTTGATATATTATATACATTTTTCAGAATTATAAAACAAAAGATATTCAATTTCCAAGATTTAATCCTTTTCTTAAATTTTTGGAATATATCTATATCTAAATTTATATTGATTTACTTATTTATTAAATATACAATACCTTTTTATGCCGAGACCTATTCTAGCCACACACACATTGACCCGTGGGCCATTGACCACGTCGGTAGCCACGTGGGCATGGACCAGTCCAACTCACGACGTGGTAGGGTGGTGACTCGGATCCGACGTCGTGGTGACATCACCTCGCCAGAGACAGTTGGACGGCGAACGACGGCGATGATTGGGAAGGTTCTGGCAGGCTTAGTGGAGGTAGTTCGAAAGGGGATTGCAAGGCGAACCAACTGGTGGTGGTGCCGCTACGATATGGTCACCGGAATAGTGTCGACGACGAGCAACTACGGCGATGCTCACTAGCCAAATGACAAATTCGCCCTATCGGTTGCCCTAGGATGCGTAGGTAATACCAATTGATGTGGACGCTTACCCTGGACATGATGGTGGACTCAGTGATGTTGATGGTGGTCGGAGATGAGCGTGGCGTCGCGGATTTCGGCGAACTCCGATCGAAGGGAACGACGAAATTCACCCTCCTCAGATCTCCCCTTGATGATGTGCTACTCCTAGACGATCTACAAAGTACTGCGCTTCTTCCGGGCTACTCCAAGGTCACCGAGATGACCTCTAGTGACGATGGTGGTTGGCTCTGGCCGGCTAGGGGTTCAGTCCTCTACGAGAAAGAGATAGAGAGAGCGCGCGAGAGAGAGAGAGTGGATGAGGATGAGGACAGGAGTATGACATGGTGGCGTTCTTATCCCTCCCTAGCGACCGCAACACAGATCTTGGCACGGCGACAACGGTGTTGCCGCCAGTGAGCTACTTCGTCGGCCGTACACGAGGCGGATGACGATGATAGCCTAGACGACACATTATCTGGGTCAGGCTGGTACTGGGCCGATGCAGAGCGAGCAAGAAATACGGAGGGCGCACGCGGGCGGAAGTTACGCAAAGAAGGAAATGGGCCGTGGGCCACACCGGATGATTACTCTGTTTCCTTTTCTTTTTCTATTTTCATTTCTGTTTTAGAATATTTCTTTGAATTTGAATCCTTTTAATGCTTCAAATATCCAACATTCATTGAATCAACATGATTTTGACATGGTTAATGTAACTAGGTTGTTGGGCATTCCTTTTTAGTATTTTCACTATTCGTGACTATATAAAGGATTATTTTTATTAGAAAATATAAATGGGAATTATGGCTTTAGAGATTTGTTTCTTATAATAGGATCTTATAAGAATGATTTTATATCGACTTAATGAATGTAATGGTGATGGTTTAAGGTGGTTAATTATGTGTACAAAATCTTATTAATAATTAACCTCATAAAGGAATTATATATATACATTATAAGATTTTAATCCTTGTGGATCATGATAGGGTGATTTAAGTTTCATGGTTCTCCCTATTTAGTGATTTTACCAAATCCAATTCTACTTGGTTTGTAGAGTTTAGAAGTACCACAGAACACTTTTGCTTAGGTAATGATGAATCAATAATAATCATAGGTGGAGAAATACTAAGGCTTATTCAAATATAGGTATATGGGTTTTGAGAGGATTTAATAACACATTTTCAATTAGAGACATGGATGATTATTAAGGCTAGACATATTGCCACCATGTTTGGTGATCTTGAATAACCTCTCAACTTAAAGGGACTTATTGGGATTGCTTTCATGATGTGATCTTAATAATCCTATGAGGGTAGGTTTCTATTAGGGTTTAAGACAATCAGATGGACATGGCTTCCATCTATAAACACTGATCAGGTTCTCTAATTATCTCTTGGAAGCTTTAATTGCCGAAGAGGTATTGTTCAATGGTTACCTATGAATAGGAAATGGTTTCACTATCCATTTGATTCTAGGGTTTTGAATAATGAAGTAGACATGGGTCTTGTCATTGCTTGATGTACTGTTGGTTAAGGCTTCTAAAGAATTCCTATCCTCACACTTCAATAAGCTTGGATTATAGCTAAGTAATTCCTTTCCTAAATATACTCTATTTCTCTCTCTTATCTTATTCACAAAGATCACATCTTCCTGAATAAGACAATCATCTGGCTCCACCATACCCATCAACATATGATGACATGGTCATGCCACTTCAACATTACTCCTTCATTCTTCTCCTAGTATATATATACAACTTCCATTTATAAACTAACCTTACTGAATCCATCAAAGTAGTTAGTACTAACTTCATTCCATAAACTCCTTCATATATACCTTGCATCTACTTCTAAGGATTGCCAGATTACACTCCTCTCTATATCACATGTGATATCAATCCTCTGGAATAGGTATGGTACTACTCTCCACAATACAAGTTTGTTCTTGTATTACCTTGGTTAAACTATTATACTTCCAACTACTCATTCAACTTATGTTATATACTTCATCAAACTCTAGCTTAACTTTTGAGGATCAAGCTAGATGATTCAACTTACTAGGGTTTTGCCTAATGTGGTATACTCTCAACACTTATTTCTCAACTGGTCATCTATTCTCAAATGACTTTAGAATAATGACCACCATCATATAATCATACTAAGCTTAGGCTTCTAATTGTCTGATCAACATCTATCATCAACTAAGTAGTAGACTTGTATTGGTCTCTCTATAGGCTTATCTTGATAAGCAAGCTTACTGTAAGCTTATATCTACTTGGCTTAACAAGGTTATCACTTGATTCTCTAACACTATTAGCTTTCTTACAGCTCCATGATCACTAGTTACTTCTTGGGTTTAGATACTCCTTCTAGTTAACTCATGAGTGATTTAACTCCTCCAACATCAAATGGTTTGATCACCACTAAGGATCTTATTACATTGATGATGGCATAATTCACCATGTCTAGTTCCTTCTTCTTATTAATTTACTTAAGATCTTTGGGAAGGTAAATATAATAGGTCAAAGCTAAGAGTCAACAAGTTCTAGGTCAGGAATTGATCACTCAATATTGATGATCAATTGACACCAGGCCTTAACTATTTAGGAATGTCATATGTTAATATGACAACAAGGGCATATGATGAATGGTCTTGGTTTGACTTCCCCTTTCTACTCTATTTATGATAAGATTTAATGTTTAAGAACTACCACGATACCCATGGTAGTAATAACTATGGCAAGCAAATATATCAAGATTTAGTTATGAGTTTCTTTTACTTAAGTTATATACTTAACTTGGTATTTAGGGTTTGTTGTAGGTAATACCTTGATATCATCTTTAGAATATTAAGTATTCATCCTTGAGTTGTTGCATGGAATACCATGAAATGATCTCTAGAAGATCAAGTACTCCTTATTAAGTAGGGTGTTGTGACTTAGTTTTATTACATTTGATCTACCCTTAGATCAAATTATATTACCCAAAGATAAGGTTTTAGCAAAGGTCATATTGAAACTTATCGCAGTCAACTTGATGATCTACTTCAGTTCCACCAAGTTAAGAGAAGCTTCAATCTCTTTGACAAGTTTTATTTAAAAGTGCGAAAATTATCCGGATTTTCTATGCATGAATGCAATACACACACCTGTGTTCAGCTTATTTGTAAGCTCTAATGCTGGGGTGTTATAGTGATGTATATTGCTGTTAAATTAGTTTATTTGATCATATAATTCTGGAGGATTCTACGAATTAGGATTTTTTAAAATGGTTTGTTTGGTTCCCAAGATTACAAAATATAATTATTTTTCTTAGGGTTGGTCATTTGCAGCACGTGCATGATGAAATATTTCAACTATGTAGTATTCACTAGCCATGGCACTCTGGTAATATATTTCATGTTCCTTCAGATCAAGGCGACCCTAAAGTATGATTGTTTTGGTGATGCGTGAACTTGATCAGATCCCTAATGTGAAGCAATAAGTTCATGGATGGATCTATTAGGTCTTTGTAAGAATAGCAACCCCTTGTTGTTACAGAGCAGCCTGGGGGTGACCACTAGAACAAGGTCCCACTTGTTCTGCTTGACCTTAAACACATCTTACTGGGATCTAAGCACATTCTTCATTTCTTCATTAGCAGTCTTGAACACCTCAACTTCATGCTTCAAATCTTGTATATGCTTATCCATCTAGCCAACATCCTGCATCTCACAGTTGATCCTGGACATATTTTCTGCTCTAACCTTCTTCTAGTATCATCAATCCACTTGTACGCTTCAGCTAGAAGACATGCATATTTCTTATCCATTTTGTCATTGATGAGGGGAGTATAGCTACTACTCCTATTATTTCGTCGTCTTCTTATATCCTGAAGGTTGGACTTTTCCGTATTGCAATTTCTCTCACAGATGAGGTGAAGCCCAATTTCAGAACACCCCCAATTCTGAAACGTTTTGGTCAAGGCATGACCAAGCGCAATTAAAAATTGAGTTTACTTCGGTTTAGATTTTGAGACGTTTGAGTCTTTTATTTCCTTTTTTATGTAAGTCTGAAGTGTTTAAGTTTTATTTTGTGTTATGGTTTTTAGGCCTATCCAAAACTACTTTTAATTCATCCATTTGGGCTTTAGTTGTGGCGTGGGGCATGACCCACCCAAGTCTCGTTGGAGTCACCCTATAAAGGGTTCATGGCATCCACCGTTGTATCTTGGACTTGTTATTTTTTAGATAAAAAAGACACCAGAAAAGACCCAATGTTTGGGGGCGCACATCGTCATGTTTTCTTGATGATCTTCAAGGCCTGATGTTGTGCCATACGTGGGAGTTGATTTTGATCAGTTCCAACATGAGGAATTGAATAGAGATTAGTTTCATCTATTTCAAATTGAGTTCTCTTATTATCTTACTGATTCTATCGATCGTCGTGAAAGATCGGGCCTAAACACCTTTAGATCATGTTGATACTTATCACTCCTCTTCCGTAAGATCTTCTTGCACCTTGGAACTCTGATATCTCTCATCAATCCTAACAAAATTGCACTCATTATATTGTCCACGGATTTCCTAGGGCGTTTTTCACTATTAGGCCACTATCCATCTAGCGAAGACTGGAAGCCACAGTTCATCACTTGCTGCAAATAAACAATTTTATGCACTAAGTGAAAAGCAATGGTAAGTATATAAACTCTATAGCTAATTGATTAGATTGTCTACACTAAAGAAATTGACTGTCATGATATTACCATTAGGAAACTAAAATCAACACTCAGGACACTAATTAATTCAATATGTCCTGGTACTTCCATGTACAAGGTGCAGAAGTGGATAGAATTAACTGTGTGTACATTATCTGAATCATAGTTGCTACAATTATCTATATTGGAGGCTAGTAAAGTCAGCAAAAAAGTAAAATAGAATGACAGACTACAACAATGGCAACAACATTCTACTCCAAACATTGGCATTTCCAAATTAACTAAAATAAACTGGCAGACTTAAATTCTCATTTTGACATAGGTAGAATTTCCTGCTTGGGTTTGTTCCTTCAAAAGCAACGCCCTTGTGTGGCTAGAGTTTGTGGCAGCGACAGAGCTCGTCACACCCCACTGCTATGCCGCAGAAAGTGGGGTCATCCATGGTGTCCGAAGTAAAGTCGAGCGTGATCAGCTCCTAAAAGGTGAATAAATTGACTCAAATCGAGCAAAATCGATCTTAATCAAGCTAAACGAGCTAATTCGAGCTGGTAAAAAATCCCAAATCGGGGATGAACCCTAGCCCTAAATCTTGAATCGGCACATTGCTTACCCCTAAACCGGAGGTGCTCAACGAAGAGCCGTCATGCCAGGTGGGCATGGCGGCAGCGGCGAGCGAGCGGCACCGAGCGGGCACACAATGAGTGAGCAAGGGGAGGAGCTGGTCTGAGGTCAACGGATCGTGATCCTTATCCACAGTGGCGGTGGCGGGGACTATGGGTTTGGTTATAATCTTTGCTTCTGCCCGTTTTTCCCCATTAATTAAACAATTCACTAGAAAAAAGGTAGGTCTCTTGCCTCGTTTTTTAAAGCAAAAAAGCTTGTACTCCCTCCGGAAAATAGACATCGAAAGTTTGTCAAAATTTAGGTATCTAGACACTATCTAGACGTCCAAATCTGAAAAAGTTTGCAACATTTATTGTGAGAGGGAGGGAGTAGTACCCTCTCCGGTCCGTATATAGTTGATTAGTACAAAATTAAACTAAAAATCAGTATCACTTATTATGAATCGAGGGAGTAGTACAGTTAACTGGACATAAGTAGAGTCGACCGTACCACATGCATAGGCGGAAGCTTAGACATCTTGTCTATGCTTCCGACCAGCCTAATTCGAAAGCAATTTCATGTCTTGAAATACACCGTTTGCCTAGTCTTCAAATAATTCGTGGGTCCGCCACTGACCACAGGCAATATGAACAGTGTAAACCTCACAATGGAGCACATCTTAGCGCATCTCCACCTGGCTGACCCAAACATGCGACGCAAAACGTCCATTTCTGTCTGGATGGGTCAGGCCGCAGAGTGATTTAGGTGGTGATCCGGCCTGTCCGGCCAACCGCACTCAGCGGCGTGACCCAGTTGTCCGCGCTTGGCAAATAGGTCATCACTATGGCCACTGACACCGGTGTATTTCCAGTGTGTTCCCGCCGCTTCCTACCTTTCTTTCCCGCCGCTTCTGGGTATTTCTCATCGCGTCCAGGCGCAACCATAAAAAGAGGAGGGCTAGCCAAGATAGATACAACTAGAAATCCCCCACAAACCACCATGCATCACTACAGGAGAAGACTGATACGCCGACGGCCGGGTCTCGTCGGCGTAGCCCCAAAATCCCGTCGGCGTAGGCTGCGCCAACGGCTGCCGTCGGCGTATATGCCCGTAGGCGTAGGCTCTTTACCCGTCGGCGTAGAAAAACTCTCGGCGTAGACCGTATGGGTCCCACCTAGATGACTAACGGCCGTTAGGCTACGCCGACGGCAAAACCGTCGGCCTAGATTTTTTCAACTTTTTTTTCAATTTTTTTTAATTTTTTTAATTTTTAATTTTTACATTTTGAATTGTTTAACTCATTAGTCTCACATACACATTTTTAATTCTAAGTACACTTAATCTAAAATCAAATTGCACTAGTAGTCAAACTTCCCGATCGGTCACCCATCCTAACACTACTCCAGCTCCAGCACGCTTAACTTCTCCATTCCTTCCACATGACCTTCCGACAAAAAAATTAGAACTTCTTGTAAATACTATCATATCAATTCTATTAACCATTGGACTATAATGTTAGACGTCTTTATTTTTTACATTCCATATAATTATTTAAGTAAACAACAACGAATAAGTAATAATAATCTTAAATTCAAATAAAAATAAAATAAATTTTATTTATTTTGCCATTTTTCCATTTAAAATTGAATAATTCATATATACAAATCCGTAAATCGTAATTCGACAAATAATATATCCAAATCGATCAGAAAATGAGAGGAATGCAAATATGACATCTATATCATCTATTTAATTATGTATCATAACTTTTTAATACTAGACTAACCGAAACTATGTCCTGATTCATGAAACACCCCTTTTTGGCACTCGAAAAATAGAAAATGCCTTTTTGGTTCAACACAAAGAAAACCTTGCATTGGATCTCTGATGAAATAGCATATTATGAACCTAAATTGGTTTTTGCAAAAAATCATGAGCATCAGAACATGTACCTGTAGTTCAAATCTAACTCACTTTCTACTAATTCGACATGAATTTGTCTTTTTCACGAGGGGTAGAAGGAAAGCTTTGAGATATTCCGGTTGGGACATTGTCCATGCGAGGTGGTATATTATTTTTCAAAAAATAGGGTGGTATCATTTTGAAACTTTTATTTGATGGTTGCTTCACAAAACATCCCGTTTTTTGCACTCGGAAAATGAAAAATGGTTTTTTGGTGCAACGAAAAGGAAAACTTCCTCCTACAACATTGTTCATCATCCCATGATACACATACGTGCATAATATGGGCACACTATCGCAAACTATACCGTGATTCAAGCCATAACATTGGTTATTTGACCTGAAAGCCAGAAAACCTCGATTGTGATAGGACTTTTGTGAAGGTTTTTTCGAGACACAATCAATATACTAAGTTTGATATTTTTCCTTGCAACTATGTCACATAATATGACACCAGGCTAAGGTTTTGCATTGCTTCGACCATTTTTGAATTTTTTATGCCCGTTTCAAACTATCGTCAAACTTTCTAAATCGGCGGACATGAAGATTCTTAGCTCGGGACTCAGCCTCGCTAAACTTGCATTGGATCTCTGATGAAATAGCTTATTGTGAACCTAAAAATAATTTTTCAAAAAATCATGACCATCAGATCATGTACATGTAGTTCAAATCTGACTCACTTCCTGCTGATTCAGCAGGAATTTGTCTTTTTCACAAGAGGTGGATGGAAAGCTTTGAGATATCCCGGTTAGGAAATTGTCCATTCAAGGTGGTCTAGTATTTTTGCAAAATAGGGTGGTATAATTTTGAAACTTTCATTTGGTGGTTACTTCACAAAATATCTCGTTTTTTGCACTCGGAAAATGAAAAAAGGCTTTTTGGTGCAACCAAAAGGAAAACTTCCTCCTACAACATTGTTCATCATCCCATGATACATATATGTGCATAATATGGGCATATTATCGCAAATTATACCGCGATTCAAGCCATAACATTGGTTATTTGACCTGAAAGCCAGAAAACCTCGATTGAGATAGGTCATTTTGTGAAGGTTTTTTCGAGACACAATCAATATACTAAGTTTGATATTTTTCCTTATAACTATGTCACATAATATGACACCACGCTAAGGTTTTGCATTGTTTCGATCATTTTTGAATTTTTTATGCCTGTTTCAAACTATCGTCAAACTTTCTAAATCGGTGGACATGAAGATTCTTATCTCGGGGCTCAGTCTCGCTAAACTTGCATTGGATATCTGATGAAATAACATATTGTGAACCTAAAAATGATTTTGCAAAAAATCATGACCATCAGATCATGTACCTATAATTCAAATCTGACTCACTTCCTGCCGATTCAGCATGAATTTGTCTTTTTCACGTGGGGTGGACGGAAAGTTTTGAGATACCTCAGTTGGGACATTGTCCATTTAAGGTTATGTAGTATTTTGAAAAATAGGGTGGTATCATTTTGAAACTTTAATTTGATGGTTGCTTCACAAAACACCCCTTTTTTGCACTCGGAAAATGAAAAATATGTTATACGAAAGTATTTGTATTATATATATTTTTTTCGAACAAAAATATATAATATTTGAGTTTATATAGATAGATATTATTTTTCTGCAAATTTTGATATATTATATGTATTTTTCTGAATTTAAATGATTTAGTTATGATTTTTTAAGATTAATGTGGAAAAAAAGAAAAATAGTTAGTTTGCCGTCGGCGTAGGTGTGAAATCTTGCCGTCGGCGTAGACTTGACGTCGTTGCTCTGCCGTTAGCCGAATCTCTTATGCTAACGGCCCTATTTACGCCGACGGCTGCCGCCGGCCTATTCATCCTACGCCGACGGCAAAACTGGGCCGACGGCCGCACTGCCTGGCTGTCGAGCACGTCAAGCTGCACCGACAGCCCTGACATTTTGCCGTTGGCGTAGAATACAACCGTCGGCGTATAAAGTTATTCCCATAGTGCATGGTCATCGGCGTCACGACACTGATGTTCGCAACCGCAGCAAAGAAGAGCCGTCGTGGCCGTCGGACCTGCCGGAGTTATCGGGCGTGTTGCCGCCTCCGATTCCAGGGCGGCCGCAGATATTCAGTTTGTACAGCAATTGGCGGCCATGGCGCACTCACTTCGACCGCAACAGAACCACCGGCGATCCTTTCACATTGGAGGTAATGGGTCACGTCTTTCTGCCAGAGCACCTAAGGCATCAAGCGTTCGTAGACGTGCGTGATGGGGCCCTAGCAGCGGTGCAAGCCAATCCCGACGACGCTCACCCGCATGCCCGCCTCGCCAAACTGAAGAGGAGTTGCACACGCAGGTTGCGATCTACCGCTCTCTCGAAAAAGAATGGGGTCTTATCGACCCGCCGTCGCCGTCAGCGCCGTAGGCAGCACATAGTTAGATTATTGTTCTAGGTTGGGTTTGCTTGTAAAACATTTCTAGAGTTGAATGGAATTTTGTCATTGTAAATGGCCGATGCTCACGTTGCAAATTTGATTCCAAAGACGATACACGGTGATAACACAACCTAGTCTAGTGCTAAGCCTACTCGTCGGAGTCGGAGTCAGAGTGGTAGTGGCGACGACACATGGTATCATCGAAGACACTGATGGTGAGTATGGCTTCGCCATCGTACTTGAAGACGACGAAGTGTCCGACTTGGATTTGGTGCGGGCGGGCGAACTTCTCACATCCATTGGCGAGGAACATCTGGGCGAGGCGATCGATCAACACCTCCACCGGTCACATGCCGGTTTTGTCACCTTGCACCTACATCACGACCTAGTGGGGATCGGTGCCGTTGACCAGCGACACGAATTTGCGGGGAAGGAGCATCCTGTCCCGCTTCATGCCCGAGTGGATGGTCACGGCAAACTTGAAGCCAGCGAGGCTGAGGTCGATGGGACTGAGCTCGAGCGACGACGGTGGTGGTGATGTCGGTGGTGAGGGAGATCGTGGCGGCGTGTTGCTTTGGCCGTGTCCCCCACGCCTTCCTCGACGGCCACGGCTAGGCCTCGGTGGTAAGGGAGACCGTGACAACGTGTTGCTCTGGCCGCACCCTCCGTGCCTACCTCGACGGCCACGGCCAAGGCCCGGTGGTCGTCCTAGACGCCCTCCCCTCGATCCAATGCCGCCAGCCATGGCTTGCTACCGGTAGTGAAGGATGATGGGAGGGAGGAAAGTGTGGTGTGGAAGAAGATGACCGTGTGTGGCCTGTTAAAAAGGCATGACATCGGATGCAGGCGCGGAGGTCGAAGCGACGACATTGACGTGTGATGGCAGGAGTGCAAGGCGTCGGATGGCGCCTCCAGTGTAGGAGGGGAAGCGTGAGAGCAGCCTACCACTCTCCATTGATGGCTAGCTAGTAGAAAAAGGCCGTTGAGTCGCTGTCATGCGGACTTCGGCCCGCAGGGAACATGGGAGGGTGTCCTCCCCGACGCAACTATTGTTTAAATTTGATGCACGGATTGGTCAGACGGATGGATCGGTTCGGATGGGTTGTCACACTGAAGGGAAACGGCGTTCACGCTGTCGTTTCGGACGCGTTCCGCCGTTGCCGGTGGAGATGCCCTTAGTTGTAGCACTACGCTTTCAACTCACGGAATAATACGCCCGCACTTCATCATTGTTTCTTCATTCCTCTCGCTCGCAATGTTTCGGTCCCTTTGTCGTCAGCGACCGATCCGACACCTACGTAGACGTTAGTGGGTGTGCACGGTGCATGCCCCCGCCGGCCGGTCGCCGTCGGCACCAGCTGCAGCATCGTCATCTCTCAGGCACCCAACTATCCAACAAGACTAGTTGCAGCACACGCGCGGTCGCTCGCCAAAACGTACGTACGAGGAAGCATGCATGTATACATCGCTCCACCGGCCGCGCACGTCGTCGTCGGCTCGGGCCGGGGAGGCCGTGGCGCCGAGCTGGCATGTTGGTTGGGGTGCAGAGGCAGGTTTTGGTTTTGGAAGGTTTTCTTTCTTTTTTATCTTTGTTGAGATCAAGTTCGGTTCTGGTACGCCATGAGGGGGATAAAAGAATCGCGCAAGTTGCTACGCCTCGTCGTTTGTGGGGCTCTAGCTAGGTGCATGCACCCGAGCCGGGCATCTTTCCTGAAGGGAACGCTTCTTTAATTATTTTGTAGGTAAACGTTGCGTGCAACTGAATGGATTCCGACGAAGATGTGTTGTCAAGATTCCTCACAAGTACGCCAGCACTAGTACGCTGTGGTTTCCCTCGTCTCTCGCCCCCTTAGGGCGACGAGACGTCGTCTCCCCTCCTCCGGCGAACCATCCATTTCCTCCCCCTCCCCCGTTGTCGCCGCCGGCAGGGGTCGTCGGGCGAAGCCCTGGCGGCGCCGGGACCGGTGGCATGCCTCTTCCCGCGTCTGTGAGGGTGGGTCGGGGCCCTCCCCCTCGCCGGCGGCGGTGCTCCTCGAAAGATGGCGGCCCAGCGCCCTGCTGGGTGGATGGAGGTGCGGTGGCGCCGTCTCTTCTGCGGCGGGGTGGCGCGGCTCGGTGGCTGCCGCCGGCAATGCGCACCCGGCCCACATCTAGGCCCCACGGGCTCCATCTGGGCCTGGGCGGGCCGGCGCACTGGTGGGTGCCCTTCCCCTAGAGATGGCGGCGGCAGAGGCTGGTACAGGGGATGGCGACATGACAGGCATGCTTGTTGCAGCAGGGCAGTAGGGGCTTTACGGGCCCGATCAGGGCCAGGCCGGGCCTGTCCAAGCCTGGTGTGCCCTTGTCTGCCTTGTCCTGTCGACTATTGTCGCTGGGTGGTGGAGGTTGTTCCCTCCCGCATGCGTGCGCTGTTGATGTCCCTAGTCTAGCGAAGCCGGGCCTCTGTCTTGCAGGCTGCACACCAAGGTTCACGAAGGGACAATAATGGTGTATCCGAGATCGTGGTGGCGCATGCTCGTGCGCGGTGCAGTTGGTGGTGGTGCCCAGTTGTGCCCGTGGTTTGGGAGGGGATCGGGGAGAAATCCTTGTCGGTATGTCCGACACCGCCGCGGTGCCGCTTTCAAGTGGCGCCTTTCCTTCTTGGAGGGCGTCGCGGTGATTCCCCTTCCTCTTTACCCTATGCGCCAGGGGAAACCCTAGGCCCTGGTCCGGGCAGCAGCGCTATGTTGACGGTGCCTCTCTCTTTGAGGGTGCTACTTCGGGGCGCTTCGGGGTGCTCGGAGGGTGGCGGGTCATAGTTGGATGGCGCAGCGGTCACATATCGTTATTGTTTAGTCACTTCACCGCTATTTTTGTTTCTTTTCATTTGGGCATGTTGTTTGTTGTTGCCCTAGCACTTCTTCGGTTCCGATCTCTTGTACTGCATGTATGTTTGCTATATTAATATAGCGGGGCGAAAGCCTGATTCGAGAAAAAAAGAAAAGTCCTTTTCGGCTCCCAAACTCCGGTGCTCCTGCTTATTAATTTTTTTTTTAAACTACACTTATAAGTTTAAAAAAATCACGAAGCAAAATCCTAAAAGTTTCTAATGATGTATGCCACAAATGTCAAAACTCAATTCAAAGTGCTTTCTATTCTGAGCTACACAAAAATGAC